>OZ030021.1:15377500-15447500 GCA_964023405.1 Apodemus agrarius
GCTAGGACCACTGCAATGGATGGAATGTAGCCTCCAGCTCAGCCGTCATCCAGGAGGAAGAGGATGCTCAGAGCCAACCGGGGGTGGAGGAGGGGAGATGGATAAGGAAGGCCGTGGGAGATGACACAAGACTGCGGCGTTCCCTTCTGTGACCCCAGCTGTAGCAATGGCCAGTCACTATGTATGTCCAGCACCCCCTTAGGACCATGCATGGTATCGTTTTTGCCCAATGCCCCAGAAGGAAGACACGGGACTACCTCTAGTGAACCAACACATTTCTGGGTACACTCACTGCCTGCAGCTCTGAGATAGCATCCTCTGGAGGGATGGCTTCTGCCCTGAGCAGCAACCCCCAAGCCATGTGCCCTCTACCTGCCCATGCTGCTAGGCTGCTGGGTAAAAGTAAGATGCTGGCCAGATGGCTTCTCCCGACTTAGTACCACCCTCCCCCAGAGACTCACCTATTCTCAGCTGCTCTTCTTCTATCCCACAAGCCCCGAGAGTTGCTTGAAGCCCCTTCTCCTTGAGACCCTACGGGAAGCTAGAAGGCACTGGCTGTTAATCTCTCCGCCAGCGGCTGTAGCACTGTCATAGCCTGTGCAAGTCGCTACCTTCAAGTGAACCTGCACTGCAGGAAGCCAGGTTATCCCAGCCAAGTATAGAAGAGATAGACTCTATAGAAGGTTCCGCTCAGCAGGACCGGGGCCTTTGGCCCGTTGCTAAGCAGACAGGGAACGGAACATGTTTCCAGGAGCAAGAAACCACAGGATTAAGTTTGGCCGTGAAAGGGAAGGCATTCGAGGCTCTTGGTGGCCTTCAGAAAAGCACGGGACTCTCCAGGAGCACACATAGGGGGTAGAAAATGGGTAGGAGCACTTTCTTTGTCTCTCCAAGTCAGGACAAGTCAGGCGGGGACGCTGGGAACTGGTGGAGGGAGGGTGGGCAGAGCCTGCTGTCTGCGGAGGCTGACCTGGTTGGGATTGGGATGGAGGGCACGCCTTGCTGTAATGTTAGCCAGTTCGCTCCTACCCCCCTTAGCCTCCCGCAAGACTTCCCCTGTAGTGAAAAGAGATTAATCGTTGAATTCCTCCGAGGGGGGGAGGCTCTTTCCTTCACTACCCGCCCCTCAGTCCCCCCCCCCAAAAAAGCAAACAGTTGTTGAAATTGAAAAATGGTGTTCAGTGAAGGGTTTAAAGACATTTTGAATTTAAAACATATTTTAAAGGTCATTTTAAGCAGTAATTATGTTCTAATGGTGGGGCTCTTAGCAGAAGGCAAGAGTCCCCCTGGTTATATTAGCCCGATGTGAAGCAACAAGAGGCAGTTTCCAGGGTCCCTCAGAACCTAGTAGAGGGCCAAGGGGAGGAGTTGGTGGACAGAGACGCTGAGTCCAGTTTGTATTCCCTTCCAATGCCACACCGTGGCCACCTTGGCTTCCCAGGGACGACGAGTCATACAGTTAAGGCAGAGAAGGATCTTTCAGGATCCCTCCAGAGCCTGCCACATCAGTGACGTGGACTCTCACAGGGAGTGGAGTGTGCAGGCTGGCCCTGTGTCTTTCCCTTCTGCTTCTAAACACTGTCTTGGGTGAGCGCTCCCAGCTGCAGGCTCGTCAATCATTGTGGGCCCACTGTGTCTGGGATAGTGTGAAGAGGTGACCCCGAGCTGGTGCCCAGGCTCCATGGCCCATGTCTGTGCACTTTATGACCTATGGTCTGCATTACTCTGGGACGGGATAAGGACACCGGCTATTTGAAATTCACCATTTTCCTACTCTCTACCTCTGAGCAACAGCTCCGTAATCCATCCCTGCATTTTCCTTCTTGGAGCACGCCCCGCTTCTGCAGGAACCCTCACCCGTTCAGCCCTTGTGGAAAGGCCGATACTGAAAACACACTGTGAGCACCGAGTGTTCGCCAGACTTGAGAGACTCTGGAAGAGAGGGGCATAGGTGAGCGCCCTGGGGAGGTCCCTTAACCAGGGAAGCCGCAGGCTGCAGGAGCTGGCAGCTGGGTTTGTAGTACCACGGGCATTGCATTTAATCCGGAAGGGCTTCACGAGTAAGATACGACTATCGTTAAAGGAAGGACAAACTAAAGGAGGAATTAACCACGTGCTTTGAGTAAAGAAATAAGCAGCAGACTTCCTGTTTGGGTCAATCTCGTCCTAGGCTTTGCCCATGTCCTGAAAGACAAGACACACAGACAGTGGACGAGGAGCGCAGAAGGCGCCTGGGACAGGACTCTTAGTACAACGTCCAGGCCTACCCACGGGGTTACCTGAGCTTTCTTTGAGCAAGAGTGGGGTCAGGGTATCCAAACTGATCTCCATGGGTTGTAGGTCTGCAAAGGAGCATCACTTGAAAGAGGACTGGGAGCAGGTCGGGGCTAGTGGCACAGGGACGCCAGCCTCTGGGCGCAGGGGTACGAGATCGGTGTGTACGCATGCTGTCTGGGACCCCAGCCCAGAAGGCGGCTCTGGGTGGTACCGGACCAAAGCAAGGGAAAGGGCGAAATATAAAAAAGACCCAGGAGTGGCGCAGCGCCGGGCCACAGCGTTATTAAACTAAAGCATCTTATAAATCTCGAGCCATTAATAACAGGCTGCCTCCACGTCGGGATAATTTATTCAAATTGCGGGTCCCGGGATGGAAGAGCAGATGTTTCAGAGCTGTTGGTGTCACTGAAAGAGTTCCAGGGGAGGAGGAGGGGCATGCTGGCTGCGTGCTGGTGGCACGGGCTCAGCCCTGCCCGCTCTGTTCCTCTAAGGAATATCTTCATCTTCCACTGCGCGGGCCACCAAACCCCTATTCTGGGAAAGGCGGGACAAGGTCCTTAAGGGACAGCCAACTTAGTTCAACGCACACTAAAGAACTGTCTGGAAGAGGCAGGCAGTCAAGTCACTGCATCTAGAATGCAACGCTGCTCTAACTGGCCTAGGCTGGCCCATGGTCCCTGCTGTCTTGGCTCATTGAAATAACAGTTCTCAGAGGGCTTGACTTGACGTTCTGATGACCTGGAAGTACCCCCCCCCCAGAGTCTCATTTACATCCTTTGACCAACTGAGCCTTAATCCATGGAGGGTTTACCTCCTTCTGGGAAAGATGGAAGGAAGCTAGACTAGGGGTGTCCTTCGACTCAGAACAGCCCTCTGGGTCAAACCTGGGCCCTGTAGTGGGGTGCTGAGCAGGCTGGGGGTCTGGGGGTGTGGTCACAATTCCTGGACAGGAGACAAGAGCCACCAAGCATCTACCTCGACTCAGGAGAGGTTAACGTCTTCAGATGAAAGCTCTCCTGCCCAATTTCACCTCCCTGGCCCTGCAACTCTCACGCCACGATGCCATTTCTGTCCCTGACTCCTTCCCTCTCTAAGCGTCTAGTGCTGCGGGTTGTGGGGACAGGGAGAAGGGGATACAGCCCTGCCCAAGTCTTTGTGTCTAAGAATCCCAATCTCCACGGAGCCCACGTGTGCGTGACATCACGGAGACTGGCTAACCTTTTCACTCTTTTCCCCCATCAGGAAGGACCTGAACAGCTCCCAGGGTCCCAGCTTGGGCTTTGCAGTAGGTGAAGAGAGACCCTTCCTCCTGATTCTCTTCTGTGGCCATGAAGAACTGAATACTGAGTGACCCTGCCCAGCCAGGGCATGCTGTGCCACGCCCTTGCAGGTCTAAGTCTTAAACACTTGGGTTCACAGAGGAGGCTCCCAGCTCCCTGTCCTGGCAGTGCCCTGTCCTCTGACGTCACGCCCCAGTGATTGGTGGTTGGAATAAAGGAAGTATCGTGCAGGGAGGCAGACTCCTCTCCGCCCTGAAACAGAGCTTGATCACACGCCACCACGGTGTGCTGAGAGGAAAAAGAAGAGTCTCAGCTCTCTCGCACCTGGTCCTGACGTGTTCTAGAGATGTTCTTCGGGTAGGGGTTCTGATACAGAAAAAATTCTTAGGCAGACCCCACCCGTGACAGGACAGCATCAGAACCCAGTGTACATGAGAGATCTGAAAGGTGTCTTTTAGCACGTCTGGGATCTGGCTAACTGTAGATATAAGGGCGGCTGGGAGAACTTGTCAGTTGTACCAGGACCTCCAGCAGGACCGGTGAGGGAGGTGGGAGCATGTGTTGGCTGCCCCTCCCCCGCCACTCCCTGTCAGCGTGGCTGGGAGGATCAGTGGTAGGCGTCAGTGCTGTGCCTCTGCTCCTGGCTCGCTGGACCCCCTCCTAAGCTCAAGGTTCATTTCCAGTGAAGGAGAGAGAGCAGCCCACACTCGCAGGGCAATCAGCATGCTCCGTGATGAATGGAGCCTGTGTCACTCAGCGAAAATGAATATTTCTTTGCGATAATGGCCAGATGGTAGCAACTCTCCGATCCAAATTAAAACATGCATGATAAATGCCAGGAAAACAGAGGAAGACAAAACCCCAACCTGGAGTGAATTCTCTCTATAAATCTTCCCTCCGAGCCCCTCCCCCCCCACAGTGGCCCTGCTAATAGCCATTAAATTATTAAGATGTGCTTCAAGGAGAATGCCAATGCCAGTGACTCCAGCCCCCTGCCCACCCTTCCTCCGCGTGTGGGGCCAGAGCGGGTGGGAAGTCCCAAACGGAGGCTGCTTCCCCACCTGGCCCAGCTGGGGAGGGCGGAACATTTATAGCCACACAAGAGTGGAATCACGGAGCAGGTACAGGCCCATGCCTGAGCCCAGCCACGCTCTGAGGAAGTCAGGTATAGCTCTCCTTAAGCAGGGAGCGGTCTCCATGGAGATGGGAAATTAACACCATGCCTGACTTTACAGTGCAGGCAGAGGGCAGAAGAGGGTGTCTGAGCTAGAGACTCAGCTAAAGAACACAGACTCAGGAGGGCCGGGCTGGCAGCCGGTGCCTGGGTGACCGGGAAGGGTCAGCAAGTGTGTCCCAAAGGTGGGCGTGTGCTGGAGGTTCTGAGGCAGCAGACACTCAGGGCAGGGATGGCTTGGTACTGGGTTTGTTTATACTGTCTGGTGACAAAGGCTTCTGACTCTCTCTCTCTCTCTATGCCTTTATTCCTAGAGCTCTTGCTTATCGTCAGGGTCAGAGCCTGTATGGCATGGGCCTCTTGCTCTCCTGATATGCTGACCAGACCTCCCTGTAGGTGGCTATCTTCCCACATCCTGCCCCCGTGCACCCCAGACTTTACCTCAGAGCCCAGGTCTTTTCTTCTTCCTCCAGAAGCCAGACCCCGACATTTTATTCTGGTATTCCTGGGACTCTTTCCCTGGACTATTTGGCTTCTTTATATTCCCTGGATATACTCTAGGCAATAGTCTCTCTTATCTCAGTCTAGAACCATCTCCAACACGGAGAAGCCTGCAGAAGGCCACTCGGACTGCCCCCGGTTGGTGCAGGCCTCCCTCCTCCTGTCCATGGCACACACTGTCTCCATTGCTCATGCATGCTAACACAGCTTATTCTTCTAGCTTGAGAGTTTCTCCAGGGCCTAGAGCCCCTAGCAGGAGCTGGTAAATATCTTCCTAGGGCTACACATCTTTTGTAGTTCATAAACTCTGCAGGACAGGGGATGACCTCGGACGTGAAAAGTCACTGCAAACTGGCCATTTATACGTAAGTTTCAAGCATCCCGAGACACCGTGGCCTGTTACCCAGGGACGGGCTGTGATGTTCAGGGTGTTGACATCATAGGATATCCTTAGCATGGATTCTTGCTGATGTCTGTAAAATCTGTGTTCCAGATGTGCAAGGCCCCGGTGATTCCGGCTGCTTTTCCTCAATAGAGCTTCTGTTGGCTTGACCACCTGCTCCTCCCAACTGGTCTCCACAGTTTTATGGCCTCAGGTGGGTTCTTTCTGCCATTAGCTGGGTAAAACCTGAGCAGGTACAGCCTTAGATCCTCTCTTAGGTACCCCGTACTTCTGTTCCCCAAAACCATGAGCATGGAGTAAGAGAAGCCATTGTAGACAGTGGTCAGTGGTCCAGCCTCATCTCTGTGGCTAAGGGGAGGGCTTGGAAATCCCTATGGGAAGTCAGCAAGATTTGGAGGTGACCAGAAGGACAGACAAGAAGGTTGGTTAATGGCTGCCTATATGTCTCAAGGAAGTCAGCTTTCCTCTCCCAGTCCCGCTTCTCTCTCCGTGAATGGAGGAGTCGGGCGCACAGGGATGCTCTCAGGGGGGGCCGTTCTCACACCAGAAGCTCTTCCCATCTCTAGAGTGCCAGCAGCAGCTGCTGCATGCATCGACAAGGCCCTGTTATCCCCAGCACTGGGCCAGCAGGGGCAGACTTTGAACTGGAGCGACAGTAGCCTCCAACCATCACGCTTGCGCACGTAAGGGCTGACTTGGGGGCTCCCAGCTCTCCACATCCTCTGGCCCAAGCCTGAGGTCCTATTTTAGTGTCAGATTTCCCTACTCTGAGCTACTACCCAGTCTTCTAGATCCAGGCCAGTGAGAGACCCGGTCTAAAAAAAAAAAAAAAAAGTAGGGCTGGCAAGATGGCTCTCTGGGTAAAGGCACCTGCTGCCAAGCTTGATGTCCAGAATTCAATTCCCAGGATTCATATGGCAGAAAGAGAGAACCAAACACTTACTAGCTTGCCTCAGAGTTTCACACATGTACCATGACATATGCATGCATCAACACACGTACATAAACACCACGTCCTGGCTCCTCTAGTCCATGAAGCAGACGCTCCTTTCTAACCAAACCCATTCTTCTACAGCTTTAAACACATCTGGAGTACCACCCACATTACCTGCCACCCTGACACATCTGGAGTGCCACCTGCATTACCTGCCATCCTGACACATCTGGAGTGCTACCCGCATTACCTGCCACCCTGGCATATCTGGAGTGCCACCCGCATTACCTGCCACCCTGACACATCTGGAGTGCCACCCGCATCACCTGCCACCCTGACACATCTGGAGTACCATCCACATTACCCGCCACCCTGACACATCTGGAGTGCCACCCGCATCACCTGCCACCCTGACACATCTGGAGTGCCACCCGCATTACCTGCCACCCTGACACATCTGGAGTGCTACCCGCATTACCTGCCACCCCGACACATCTGGAGTGCCACCCGCATTAGCTGCCACCCTGACACATCTGGAGTGCCACCCGCATTACCTGCTACCCTGACACATCTGGAGTGCCACCCGCATTACCTGCCACCCTGACACATCTGGAGTGCCACCCGCATTACCTGCCACCCTGCCACATCTGGAGTACCACGCGCATTACCTGCCACCCTGACACATCTGGAGTGCCACCCGCATTACCCGCCACCCTGACACATCTGGAGTGCCACCCGCATTACCTGCCACCCTGACACATCTGGAGTGCCACCCGCAGTACCTGCCATCCCGGTCTCTAATTTCACACCTTTGCTGCTGCGACAGCCCGAGTGCATTCTATTGTCTCGCGGCCGCCTCTTGGCAGTCTCCCCTGCCCCGCTCCTCTCTGGTAATTCACATTTCCAATCTGATGCGAGTTCCGCGGGGGTACCGTTTCTGTCTGCACCTCATCAGACGGCCTCACCCTGTCACCAGCTCTGTTTTCCCCTACACCGGCCTCTGAACACAAAATAACGAGTGCGTCGACCGTGACGGGGCATCCCACAGTCTCCTGCTATGCTCCATTGGCAAATGGAAGTGTAGGGGGCTGTTTCCATCCTCTTCCCAACACGAGGATGTAGCCCTCAGAGCAGCGAGCTTGGTGGGAAAGTCAGGGAGTTTAAAGTCAGGACCAAGATGGGAAGCTGGGGCCCATCTCTGCCCAGATCTTTACGTGGGCTCCTCATACCATGCGGCTGAGCAACCCCAGGACACCACTTGTACCGTGTTATTCCCCTAACCCACAAGCCTTACCAAGACACCTCGGTTCAAAGCTCCTCTGAAAATCAGGGGTCCTGTACCTTACCTAAACCCTCGAAGCTGGACCACTCCATCCTGGCTCACAGGGTGCCCCTCACCTCCTTGGGTTTAGCTCATTTTCTCACAGAGCAAGCTCAGCTTCCTGCTTCCATCTCTGATTAACACCGCATATTTCCTCTTCCTGTTCTGCCTTTCTCACCCGCTAACCGCGGCCATGTTCTTATCCGACGGTCTTGGTGATTGTACCCAGAGCCTGAGAACAGCCCCAGAAGCTCATCCTTTCTCTCTCTCTCTCTCTCTCTCTCTCTCTCTCTCTCTCTCTCTCTCCTCATTGTTTCATTGCTTCCTTAGAAGTGGGAGCACCCTCCTGCGTGCTCACACAGTGCAGGGGACAGGGATGCTTCCACCACAGGGGCCCAGTCCCCTCTCTCTGTCATTCCTAGTCCCAGGAGCACAGGCAGGAGGCACTTTTAAATATCATCCAGAAGGCCATTTGCTATGATTAATACCCCATTTCCCCTGAAACCGTTGTTTGCTAAATTAGCTGGGGCCAGAGGGAATTCGCCGAGGAGCTTGGGGCTCAACTTCACTTTCTTAATGCTTAAAACAAAAGAAAACAAAAACCGGAAAACCTACCTTAAAACCGGGATGCGGAAGGAGCCGCACGCCCTCTCCCCCCACCCCTCCCCCGGCTGCACACCCAGAGACCATTTATATTCAGCAGGTTTGCAGTTAATTATATTTTTCACACCTACCGTAGGAGTTACAGATGTATTTATAATGTGTGTCTGTTCCACTGCAGTGCCTGGGGGCCTCCCTGGGGACCCTTCCCCGTGGAGTCACCTCCCCAGCCACAAAGACCTGTCTTCACAGGTCTATCTGGTGTAGCTGTATAAATTAGAAGAGGGTCCCTAGGTTAAAAAAAAAAAATCCTTTTCTAGAGGAGAAAAAAGATAAAGATTCCTTTAAGTCAGAAAAATGGGGATTTTTTTTTCTTTCTTTCTTTTTTTTAGGATGAAAGTCTCAAGGTAGAGTGGGACCCGCCCCACGGTTTACAGAAAGTACAAGATGGAGATGCTTCGGCAAAAATGAGAGAGCGTGTTCACAGACAGGTCACCGGCCTTGATCGGTAGGGAAGCCACACCTTGGTTGGCTTAGTCATGTTTGCCTCTCTCAACCCTTCCACGTCTTTCAGATGGTCTGCAGAAGGTCATGGCAGGGGCTGACCTGGGCCTGTTATCCTACGTTTGAGATGAACATTGCTATAAGTTTTTTTTTTCTTCAGTATTAATCTAAAATGAACCTGAGACACAGGCTTTGAGGTTGGTTCAAGGGAAAACATGATACAAATGACTACATTCTTATGGTAACAGGGGTCAAAACAGGCCTGAGATAGAAGACTGCAGACGTGTGTGTGTGTGTGTGTGTGTGTGTGTGTATGTGTGTGTGTATGTGTGTGTGTGTATGTGTGTGTGTATGTGTGTGTGTGCATGTGTGTGTGTGTGTGTGTGTGCACCTTTACTTGATTCTTAAAATTTAATTTAGTTTTAGTTTAATTTAATTGCAATTGGTCTTCTTTAAATGTTTTATTTTGTGTGCTTGGACGGGAAAGGGGCGGAGCACACCCGTGTGGAGGTCAGAGGCCAACCCGAGGGACTGGTCCCTCTTTCTACCACTTGGGGGTGGGTCGTAAGGATTGAGCTAAGGGAGCCAGTGTGGGCAGGTACCTTTCTTCACCGAGCCATCGTGCGAACCACACCCTGTTTTTTAAAGACAGCCTCTCACTGCTCTGGAACTCTCGGAGCCAGTAAGCCTCGGGGATCTGATTTCGCCTGGCCATCGCTAGGATCACACGTGTGCCTCCTTGCTCCTTTTTTACGTGGGTTCTGCAGATGAAGTTTAGGCTGTTGGGTTGGTGTGGCAAGCATTTGACTGACTGAGCTACTGCCCGCCCCTTCAACTTCCTGGGAAACATGGGAAGGGCTAGGCGAGGGGGCAGACTCACGGGGTGGGGGTAGAACCGTTTCCGGACCTCTCCAGACCTGATGCCTAGCCAAAAGTGAAGTTAGCCGCCCTGGTTTGCCATGGTATCTCCTTCAAGAGACTGCTTAGGGGAGGGAAGACGGCACTGTCGCAGTCCCCATGATTCAGGGAGGCCCAGCTAAACCAAGTCCCCGGTAGAGGGCAAAGCCCAGACATACTCGAGCTCAGATATGGTGACTGTGCCACGCGCTCCAGCCCCCGAGACCCGCGGTGCGGACTGATGCTCTGAAGGAGGCACAGGCCGTGCTGAAGGGCGAACATTTTGTGCCCCAAAGTGCTGGCAGACAGCTCCTTTTGGGGGCTGCTGCAGGGCCTCAGTCACCAACCACATTTTGCTGGCTATGGGTAAGCTTTGTTCATCCCCGGAACCCCTGGGCACCTCCTAAGCAGAGGTGGGATGTGAGCGGAATCAGGACAAAGCCTGGTGATCTACGTGCCCAGGATGGCTTCCGGCCCGCCCAGGATGGCTTCCGGCCCGCCCAGGATGGCTTCCGGCCCGCAGCATGGCCCTCCAGCCTTCCTCTGCTCTGCAACCCCTCCCACCTGCCTGGCCCGAGGGCTTCCTCGGCAGAACCCAGAGGGGGTCCTGTTCTGCCAGAAGCTTTTGTCCAGTGAGTCATTCATTGCTCCCGATGATGGAAAAACTGGCCCTTTTGTACGGTGCCCTTCCACAAAGCAGGCTCAGCCTGCGCGTCCATTTCATTAGAACATGCTGTAAATGGCCTTTGGAGTGCAAGAGGATTGTATTGTTGGAAGAGCCCAGCGGTGTGAGAAATGCAGCATCTCGAGGTCAATAGTTATGACCGTGGGTCTCCCCGAGCCATGTGCCTGGGCCAGAAGCACGGCAGGAGGAGCCAGCTGCCCTGCCTGGACTCATACCCCTCAGCTAGTCCCCCAAAGCCCCTGGGAACCCTTAGAGACCACATGTGGTCTGTCTGCTTAGAAATAGAATGATGCTTGGAGGAGAAATGAGGAACGTAATAGGATTTCAAAAGCCGCAGGACCCGATGGGGCTACAGATGGCGGAGGGGCTGGGAGGAGGGAACCGGGCTTGGGTTTATGGTGGGGAACGTGGCCTCGGGGACGGACTGGGATCCGCATCGCACGCCTCGTGTCCAACCTCATTAGCTGGCCCAGCGGGACTCCACTGCCACACTGGTGTGTCTGCCGTGAAGGGGAGGATGCTCTGAAGATGCTCTTATGGACTGGGGACAGCAAAAGGCAGCCAGAACACAGCCACTAACTGACTTGGCCAGCGCCTGACCAGGGGTGGTGGTGGAGAGGGCATACCTAATGACCAACGAGGGAATGGGGGTGGGGTTCACATCCTCACGACTTCCTTTCCTTACCTTGCATGTGTGTGTGTGTGTGTATGTGCATGTGTGTGTGTATGTGCATGTGTATGTGTCTACATGTGCGTGTGTGTGTGTGTGCATGCATGTGTGTATGTGTATATGTGCATGTGTGTGCATGTGCGTGTATGTGTGTACATGCTCATGTATGTATATATGGAGGATGATATAGTTCTAGCTGAGATAGAAGAGATGGGACACAGAGATAAGAGGGACGGGAGGGGTGGAAGAGAGTGAGGGAGAGAGTGAGGGAGAGGGGGAGAGAGAAAGAGAGGGAGAGGGAGAGGGAGGGGGGGACCCAGGAGCAGATTGAACTGGGATGTTCAGCTCCAGGCACTTTTGTAAGGCTTGTTGTGTGTGGTGTGTGTGGTGTGTGTGTGTGGGGGGGCGGGTAAGACATAAGAGAAGATTCTTCATTTTCTAGAAGCTTCCTTGGGGGTGTGCCAGTCGCAGCTTACAGAGTTACTTCTCTGTGTTCCTTTCCGGGCAGTGCTCAAAGCCCTTTCCCTCCTTGATCTGTCTGCTTCCAGCCCTGTAACGGGTGGAGGGTGGGGGTGGGGGTGGGGGTGGGCAGAAAGCTCCCTCCTCCTGCCTCTCCCACCGGACCCACTTCCCTGAACTCATGGGGTGTCCCCCTAGGTTCCTCTAGGCTACTGTCTCAGCCTCCCTCCTGTGACCCTGGGAAAACACAACCGGCCTAGTAAGGAGAGACTGGGCTTGGCTTTGTAATGCGGGCTTTACCTGTCCCAGCCAAGGGCCAGGTGACTGTCACTTAATCTGGTCCTGTCTTTAAGTGACATGACGAGATTCTGCTATAGGGTGGCCACTTTTTCGTGTCTTTTTGCCTGTGATCTTTCTCCAGAGCTAAGCATGGAGGAGCGTGGGGCGTGGGGCACGCCCTGGAAGGCTGTGACCTTGCTCACACTTCCTTCCGAGGAACGGTGAACTGCAAAGAGCCAGGCCTGCTAGCTGCAGGCTCTGATGGGCCCTCGGTTTCTCCCATGGCCAGAACTAACCTCACGCCAGAGAAGAGAGAAGAGAGCTCCGCTATGGTTCCTGTCAGCCTGAACCAAACAATTCATCTTTCCCAGAGACAACGGCAGCTCCGTAGGCAAAAAGGCCACCCTTCCTTCCACCACAGTTCCACCCACACTGTCCATGCCCGTTCCCAGAACACCAGGGTGACCATGAGATGCTTCTAGAAGCACAAGAAGTGGAGTGGGAAATGGGCCCTTGAAGTGCCTGAGTGTGGGCAGGGTAGGGGGAGAAGCCCTAAGGCAACGGGTGGGAATCCCAGGGGCGCATGCGCATCCCAGGCCCTAGGTCTTTGGACTATCAAGCTGATGGGGTTGGGACAAAGACGCAGTCTGGGTACCGGGGCTCACCATCACCTTCTGCTTTGGGGGTACATCCTTTTCTGCCTCTCTTGGCTGCAACACGTTCTCCAAAGCTCCTCTCTGCTCTCCTCTTTCCTTCTCTCACACTTTTTTCTTTAAAGATTTTGTGGCAGGTGTTTGTGTGTGTGTGTGTGTGTATGTGTATGTGTGTATGTATGTGCATGTGTGTGCATGTATGTGTGCATGTGTGTGTACATGTGTATGTGTGTGTGCATGTGTGTATGCACATGTGTGTTATGCATGTTAGTGTATGTGTGTGTGTCTGTGTGTGTGTGCCCATACATGTATATATGGAGGATGATACTGGATACCTTCCTCAAACACTCTCTACCTCATTGTTTTAAGACAGGGTTTCTCCCTGACTATGGAGCTCGCCGTTTGGCTAGACTGCCTGGCGGGAAGCCCTGGAATCCTCTTCTGTCTGCATGCCTTCCCCTCATCACCCAGTGACAGGACCACGGACATACGCTCAGCTTTCTAGCGAGGTGCTGGGGGTCCCATCCCAGGACCTCACCACTCAAGCACATCACCCCCTGAGCCACACCCTGTCCCCAGCCATCTCTTCTCACCTCTTCCTCCTTACCGACTTCATTTCCCCTCCACCATCCGCCCCTCCCTTCCTTCCACACCTCTCTTCTTTATTCCTTTAATAATCTTCACCTTTTCCTCCCTCCTTCCCCTCCCTTCCCCAAGAAAAAACTATTTAATGGATATTAAACTGTTTTAAACCAACTTTCTTTAAAAAAAAAAATCGCTGGGTGATAGCGCTGACTCAGGACCGTCTCCCTGTTTAATATTGAATATGCAATTAATAGATAGATGTTTAGGTTTGGCTCTTCCCTTCCCACCGCAGCGAGAATAAAAGAGCTGATTAATCTGGCTTGGGGCGAGTGTCAGCGCAGGAGATGTATGGAGAAAGTGGATGAGGTTAGCAGCTTGGAGCTGGGGAGCCATCGCCTCGCAGGCGAGGGATGGGTGAGGAGGAGTATCCCAGCATTCTGCGGGGCTGGGGCTGCGGGGACGCCCCACACCCACTTCCAGTCTGGAGGACCTGCTGGGGCCAGGCCTGCCTGATCCCTCTGAGATTCTCGAAGAGAGGTCTTGTTCATGCCACCCTGGTTCATCCCCGGCTCTGGGGATCCCTTTCTTTCAAGTCCATGACCGTTTTCTCGTGGTGCCTCGTCCTGCGTACCTGGCTGTCCCTCTCTGGGATGCCTGGGGGCATTGGTTGTCCACATGGTGTGGATGCACGTGACAGCTACCCTCTGCAATTGCCTCCCTGAATATGGCACGGCGAGGCACTGCGTGCCCAGGTGACTTGCACCTGTTCTCACTGGGTCTGCCTTCTGGAGAACAGTTCTGGGAGAGACCCTGATCCCTGTCCTTAAGTCCCCAGTGAGGCCGAGTGAGGACATGGTCCTGCCTTCATCGAGGAGGGAGCCTGTGGTCTTGCTTCCTTAGGCCCTCAGTGCTGGGTGCATTAGATCTTAATTGCCAGAGTCCTGGGATGCTCAGTGAACACCAGGTGAGGTGTGGCCATGCCCCGAGTCGTGAGGTGCCTTTGGGAAGCACCAGGCATCTGTTTGGGCCCTGTTGGGTAGGACCTGAAGCTCAAGTCAAGACCGGCCTGAGACAGGCAAGGGGCTTGAAACAGAGGGCTCGAAGGTGTGGTTTGGGAGGAATCAACATTCACTGAGACCAGTGCCACCTTCAGTCACACTGGAGTTCACTTCAGGACTTTAAGTACCTTTGGATCTGACCAGGGAACTGAGTTAGCCCACATTCCTGGGGAAGAAGCTGAGGCCAGGCAGGGCACAGTCAGTGCTAAATCGGGGGCTGAAGGTACACCTCCCGAGAAGCAGAAACGCCAGCGCCCCCTTTCCAAAGCTGTCAGACTGGACCCCAGCGGGGGCCCACACCTTCCTTCTCTCCCTTGGGTGAGGCAGTATACTCAGAACCATGGAAAGACAGTTTGCTGTGGACAGTCTGAGCCCTGGGGGTTGGGGTGGGGTGGGGTGGGGGTGGTGGGGGTGGGGGTGGGGTGGGCAGAGGCCTGACCTCTGACGCTGGAGGCATTCCCTACCGATGTCTCTTCTCTTCTGTTCACATCGTAGGATGGTTGAATCCTACCTAGGGGGTACTAGAAATAGGGTGGTGCCAGGGTGGGCCCAGATCACCCTGGAGCTGAGGTGGGGAAACAGTGTAGCTTCAAAGACACTGCATTTCCAGGAGAATTGTTGCCTGGTAACAGATGTCCCTGGCTGGCCACATGTTTTGTCTTCTCAGAGCTGAGTTTCTGGGTTCTCTGTCTGTCTGTCTGTCTGTCTGTCTACCTGCCTATCCATCCACCTCTTTCATGAGTGTGTATGAGTCCATGTGTGTGCACATGGGTGTGTAAGCCGATTAGAGTGCTCAGCCTTGTACCAGTCTCTGGAGAGCTCTGTGTTCTGGGGTGAGCTTTTGTGGGTAAAGCTATGTCCTCTCTCTGTCCCATTCCAGATGTCTGTCTCTCCGTCTGTCTGTCTGTTTGCATCCAGCTCTCCAATCTTTATTTCCACACGTGTCTTGTGTGGCCCTCAGCCCCACCACAACCCCTCTCACGCGGCTTTTCTTCATAGCCTCGACCCCTCTTAAACAAGACAGCAGTCTTTGGTTCCCTCCTAGCAGGGCGGTGGTCCACTATTCAAATCCGTGTCACAGGGGGATTTCCTTGATGGCACTCAGGCAGGCACACATTTGGCCTAAGAGAGTGTAAAAGGATAACCCCTACATGGCACCTTGTTTCTGTCCAGCAGGTCCCTGTCCCCTAGCCACTCCATTTTGTCTTTCCACATCAGCCATTCAGAGCAACGAAGGTCTGTCTTTAGCCTACCGTTCCGAGGGGGAGCAGCAAGAAGAGGAAGAGGCAGGGAGTCGAAGCAACGGGGACAAGGAGGGAAGGAAGGAGGAGGGAGGGAAGGTCAGAGACAAGTGGGCCCTCACGTGAAGGGGGCTGGCGCAGGCAGCTACTACCTCCTCGGCTCTCGCTGTCCGCCGGTTTCACCTGGATCGGCCGGTTCATCTGCAACAGAGGAGAGGAAACAACGTTACAGGGAGCCCGGAACCCGGAACCAAAGAGCTCAAGATGGCAAGTGCCACGCCCCACATCGGGGACCCGCGCACCTACAGACATGCAGGACAACCTCTCCAACTTCCATCCGTCTTCCCTCACTCCCTCATTCTCCACAGCCCAGTATTTCGTGCGTGGCGTGGGGTGGTGGACAAGGTTATGCCTTTCTGGGTTTGGAGAAGTTGTAGCTTTTTGAATAGCTCTCAATACTCCCGATACCAGATATCAGAATCAGAATCTGAAGTTGATGGCATGCCTATTCCTTCTCTCTTCACCCAGAAAGCCCTCCTGTACCCGAGGCACAACTTTGTGGGCCAGCTCTGGGGTCCCTCAGGCTTTGCCCAGATGGACCCTGCCTGGGACTGACTTCAGACCTGGTCATCTCTGGGAGACAGAGATGACGGAGGACTTGATTCCCACTTCTCTGTCTAGAACGGAGCTCTAGGCTGGAGTTCCCGATGGGAGTCAGAGAGGTCCTGCAAAGGTGGAGTAAACACCATCAGTTTTCCTGTTTGTGGAAAATAAGATGTCAGGGCACTGGAGCACTGCCTGCGCGAGCCTCTCCCTGGAACTGGTGTAATACTACACTTGGCCGCTAGAGGTCTCTAAACTCCAAGCATCGAGGCTCAAACCGTAAGTTGAACCTCAGCTCCGAGATGCGAGGGTGGTCTTTCCAACCTTGGGTTCCCGCCGTATTTCAGACAGTAAAAACTACAGAACCACACAATGCAACGTTCGTTATGTCTTCGCCACCCATGTTTCTCCCGTATGCCCCTCCGGGGTCCCTGTTTGCGCTTGCATCAAGGAGAACGGCAAAAGCACCCCCATTTTAAAGGCAGAGAAGCCGAGGCCAACAGACAGTCACGTGCTTTTCCAGGCCACCTTGTGGCAAAGGCTGCAAAGGCTGTTTCTGTATTTGCTTCCATTGCAGCTTGCTGCCAAGTCCCCTCCCTTACAGGGCCTGGACCAGCAGTCACAAGCAGCCTTCCTGCCTTGCGGTCCAGGATTTGAAGTGAGTTTTGGCTGCGTTAAGACAACTGGGCATTGGGAGGGAGGACTTTATGACTCAGCAAGGTGAAGCAGAGGCCAGGGGAAGGGCAGAGCCACACAGGGAAGGACAGAGGCGGCATGCAGGATTTAGAGTCAGGGCAGACAAGGAAGGAGGGGCGAGAGCCGCCAAGGCCAGCGAGACTGGCCTCTGGGGGGGGGCCAGGCTGTCCTGCTTTGCCGCCACCAGGTCGTGATTGACAGCCCCAGAAGGGGGCGAAAGAAAAGTGCTTTGTGTGAAAGCCGCAGCCGCTCCAGCCCCAGCCGCAGGAGGGCTGTCATATTACAACCAATTGCCAGCACAGGGGGGGGGGGAGCATGACAGGGTGCTGCCAGACCCCCAACAAAGCAGTCTTTTTTTCCCCAAATTGAAGGCATGTTAGTGTCTAGAAGACCAGCCAGGAATTTCACTAAGGGAGAGGGAGAGGGGCTCTCTCTCTCTCTCTCTCTCTCTCTCTCTCTCTCTCTCTCTCTCTCTCTCTGTGTGTGTGTGTGTGTGTGTGTGTGTGTGTGTGTAGGGGGCGGTTCACTACTGGCTTGCTTCCCTGAGCTCAGCAGCTCCCTGGGGATTGAGGCTAAGTCTGTGTGTGTGTGCTCACGGCACTCTCACACCTCACTATGGCCCCAGCTGTCACTCTTGACTCCCCACCTGGGATATTCCCCTCCGCCATCTGAGGGCTTCGCAGAGTTGGGCTTAGTAACCCAGTTGGGCCACTGGTTTCTCTCACCCCGTCTCTCCAGCCTTTGCGCTCTCAAAGCAGACACAGTTCTCTTGCAGTCAAAGATGACCATCTATCTACATCTTGCTGGGAGGAAGCTGATTAGGATGCTACGGGGAAAGTCAGGAACGCCGTGGACATAGTGACCAGCCTGCGTGGATTGTCTGTTTGGGACCCCAGTTACTTGGGGGAGGAAAGCCAAACAGTACGCAGAGAAGACATAATTTCTATGTATCGACGGTTTGGGACAGGTTCTTCGGGCTAGCACGTTGTAATCATCTTATTGGTGTAGAAGCAGTCTCCCTGGCCTCCCTCACACCCCATTTCTCCGGCCTGCCGTGCTCTAAGACAACACTCCGCCATCCTTTGACGCTGACCCGGTCCCTGGAGTGGACTGAATCTTGCAGCCCTCACTCATACAGAGAAGCCGTAGCCCTTGGTGTGATTGTATCTGGAAAAACTCTGAGCACCGAGGAGGTAACGACGGTCTAAGTAATGGTGGCGGGTCCCACATGGGTGCCGTCCTCAGGAGACAGAGAGGAAACGCGGGGACCCGGGCACGCATGCAGATGAAGACCACTGAGCACACAGCAAGGTGATCTTCTCTCAGGGAAGAAAGACTTTGCTCAAAATCAACCCTGCTCATACCCTGGTCCACAGCTTCCAGCCTCCGGGGTAGTGAGAAAGACAGTTAGGTAGTTTAAACCACAGAAGCATCTTCTACCCAGCAGCCCCAGAAGATGAGCATCCCTGGCCCATGAAGATTGAGCGAGGGAAGGACCTTACAGGGAACTCCCCCTTCGCCTCGTAAAAGACACCCTTGAGGGTGGAATCCAATGGCAAGAGTCTGGGGGTCTTAGGTTGCTCAGGACTCCATAGTTGCTATATGGATTATCTTCCTAGATGATGATAAAGTTGCAGGGCTAGCCTCAAGTGCTGGGCAGGGTGGCCAGATAACACACAGGCCCAGACTTTCCCATCTTCAACAGAAGGCAAGTGTCAGCCCAGGGTGTGGAGGTTTCTTAGCGACAGCAGGTTCCGTGCGGGAGGCTGAGTCTGGAAGGAAGGCTCTTCTCTGTTTCTCATGCTCCATCAGTCCAGCATCGCCAAGCCCTGACTCTGGCGTAAGGAAGGGAGTGTGAGCAGGGCAAGCTGACCTGGCGGAAGATACCGAGTCAGGCCACAGAGACGGGGAGAGATGACAGGGCTGGGTGTGGCAGAGGGAGAGAAGCCAGAAGGACACCCAAAAGAGAGGAAGGGGGAGGCGAAGAGGAAGAAGAAGAGCGTCTGCGGAAGAATGAACGAAAAGAAGGCACAAAGGCCACCTGACACCTCCCTGGAGCACACATTCTTTCTCCAGCCCAAGCCAGGGCCTCAGGACACCTTTGGTCCCTGCCTTTCTCCTGTCTCACGTCATCCATCCGTACATCCCGACAGTGTGATCCCAAAAGCGACCACATGGCATTTCCCTGAGTCTCTTCTTTATTCTGGGTCCTGGCTGGGAAGGGGCGTCAGCCCAGCCAAGGGTGGCCTTCCCTGGATCAGGAACAGCTTCCTAAAGACTGGAGGCTCCTGTGCCACACCTTTGGGAAGGCTGCTTGGGACCTGGGGTCCCTTTCCAGGTAGAGCTCCTCAGAAGGAGCAAGCTGACTTGGCTTGGGCGTGGTCGTTTCCTGAGCTTTGCATAGACCACTAGGACCAGAAGGGAGCTGGCCCTTCCCGGTCCTCTGCCACACTCAGGTCCAATCTCATCAACTCCTGGTTCTGCTTCGGGGAAAAGGGATATGTATGGACTGAGCTGGTCTCGCCAGAACAGGATTTAGGGCCAGCGTTGCCCCCTCCAGCGGCAGAGGGTGGGCAGACAAATGGCTCCCGCCCAGTTCCTTCCCCCTGGCTCTGTCTCCCTGCCCCCAGCCCCTCCCCCTGCCACTCTTTGCATCAACACAAAGCCATGCATTAAACAAGACATTCCATTAATTTCTTCATCATCATAACGTACGCTGGGACATACCCTTTAAATATTCATTCAGCTATGAAAACTGGGCATTAAAATTTTAATAATGTCAAGCTCATTTGAACCAGGCTCCTTGGGGACGATTACGATACAATTAGAATAAATATGATGATTGAGCTGGTCCAAAGGCTTCACCTGTCCAGCGTGGCTCTCTGTATAAACAGAGGGACCTGTGGCTGATGGGCGTACAGACTGACAGACAGGCCAGGCTCTTTCCTGGCTCTACCTCCCCCCCCTTACACCCTTCTCTCTGCTTCATGCCACCACACATGCTCCTCACAGGTCTCTGCTACCTGACTCCTGAGAGCCAGGGCGCAGGGTACCATCCATCAGGAGGACGGCTCTGATTAAGATCCTCATCCCAGTTTCTCCTGGCACCAGCCGGACTGCTCCCTGGATCCATTTTATTTGTGCAAACTTACTCTCCCCAGCCTTTAAAGGGAGGGGTGCATCAGACAGGAATGAACACCGCCTCTAGAGCAGGGCCAGCCTGGACATCCAGGGGTCTCCCAGACGGTTGGCTGTGCTCTGTCACCAGAAAGAGAAACTTCCACTTTCTGCAGCAACGTGCCCCCTACCCCCACCCCGAAGGCTGGTGTGGAGGTTTGGGGTGAGACTGAGCCTTCCTGCACTCCTCACTGCCTTACAGCCCTTGAAACCCAACTCTGGGGGTGACCCGGGACTGCCCTCTCGTGTAATTATCTAGCTTCTATTTCCCGATGACAGGGAAATAATTTCTTATTAGATCCTGGGCTCTCCTTAGGAGCTGGTACCTCCAGACTCAACCTCTTGACTGAGCATCCCTGAATCACATGTGTGCGCATGCATGTGCGTATGCATGATTAGTAACATATCATATAACTGTTGCCTTTACAGAATTCACTTTGTTTTGGGGGATCATGGTGAAAGAAGAAAGCGGAGAACACAGGAAAGCAGTACCCATTTCAGGGCAGGCAAGATCACCCTTTCCTGCTTCCCGTGTCTGTGGGCAGAAATAGCTCTGTGGTGTTGGGCTTATAGGAAGAGGCGGAGTTGGCCTGGGTTCAAAGGGCTAGCCCTCTGTGCTCCCTGCTCCCCCACAGGCAGTCCTGGAACCACAGACACTTCCTGGGTTGCAGGTGAAGAGCATCAGGGACAAGGGATCTTAATGTGTGGTAAGCTATCTCTGGGACATGTTCAGTACTGGTATAAAAAGGCACACACTGCTGGGATATGACCAGCCCTGTCACAGCCCAGCCACCCTGTTAAGATGAGCGTGCTCTATTGTGATCCTCATAATATTGGCACAGATGACACCATGATGTAGATCCTTTGTGGAGGAAGAACAAAACTCCCACCATAAACAAAGGTGGATGGCTGTCTAGGCCGCCTGCCCTGGACTTTACCATCACACAAATAATGAAGTTGACACAGGAATGGTAAAAGCATTTGTTGAAAGCTGCCAAGAGGTCAAGATCTCATCTGTTGCCGGGTTGGATTCCCAGGCTGCACATCCCAGGTTCAGGCAGAGTCGGAGGCAATGCTGAGCCCTTGCTGGGGGCTTCCACTGCCCCAGTGAGGAAGGCTCTCGGGGGAAAAAAGACAAGAGTTGTGTGCATCATTTGTGGTTTGTTGTAAATATCGGACTGATTTAATTGCCTCCTTAATAAATTGCCGATGGTTCACTCCAAAGAGAGAGGCTAGAGGTTCAAGGAAAGGTGACGTTCACCAGTACCGAGGCCTGACTATGGACACCCCCAGTGGCATCCACAGCACCCCACCATGGCTTGTCCAGGGCAGCTGACCCCCTGTCAGGGTACAGATTTCCAAGGCTACCTGGGCTAGAGCTCTCTGCGCGGTAGCCTCCTATGCCTCCCACGGTCTCGAGGCTTTCACCCTGTGGTCCCGCGATGTATATCAGATGTCCTTTGAAGTTCTTCGTGCTCTTTTTCATTGCTTTACGGTGTCGATGGAGTGTTCTGGTGCCGGGCTTTACGGTTTGCTCACTGTCTGTCTCCACTCTATAAGGGAAGAGCCTCAGCCATTTTGTTTCTGATGCACATCAAGGCCCCGTCATGGCGGCATGAACCGCGAGTACTCGGGGTTCATACCGAGGGCATGGGGGTATCTCGGTCATTAAAGAACTTGTGGTACAAGCGTGTGGCGCTGAGAAAGATCCCCAGAGCCGGGCATGGTGGCACGTGCTCTCGGTCAGTCTCAGTGCTGGGGCAGTAGGGCCAGGCAGATTTCTGGGGCTCCCTGGCCAGCCAGCCTAGCCTAATCGGCGAGTTCCAGGGATAGACCCTGACTCGAAAGCCAAAGCTGTTTTCGCTTCAGCTTCACATACACTAAGACTGGAAAGGGGCAGAGACTATTACCACGGCCCCTGAAGAAGTCCACACAGAGGGATCTCTGAAGCAGTCTGCACTGTCGAAAGTACAGGGAGGGGGACGGGCTTGTTGAGAAGAAAGGTTTCAATGGTGGGGGAAGGGGAACTAGGAGGGGGTTAGGGTGGAGTGATGAGTAAAATCCCTCATACAAATATTTTAATCTGTCAAGCCAAACTAGAGTAGACAGTGTCCTGTGGAATGAAACCTGAAGTTGAACACACACACACACACACACACACACACACACACGACTTAGCATACTCATCATATGGATGACCAAAGCCTCTCTCAAATGGGATCGCCAGCCTAGTTCCTGGCCCCGGCAGCCGCGCCCAGAGGCTGCAAGTGGGTCACCCGCCCTTCGCACTTGTTTCCAGACCAAAGAGAAAGGCCCTGTTAATCCTCTGCCCTCCACGCACGGCCCTGCTGTACCTTCGGATTAGGAAGGGTTTACTGAAGCAGTGATCGTCCTTTAGAGAGACAGCCAGCAGCAGTACCACCAGACAGAGGAACAGGGTTATTGTTAAAATATGCAAATCTAGAGCCCATTGAAATGCAAGCCCTCCAGACAAGATATTTTAAAAATAAATCTTACGTCCGTCCTCACTTCCTGATCCGAAGAGGCCATCGGACGCTTGTCCAGTCGAGATACATCAGCCCTGTCAAGATCTTTGCCCGCTTTTACCCCCTCTCTTCGTTTGACCAGCCAGCTAAGGTCACTAGTATATTTCTTGGGCAAGGTGCTTGAGAGAGCCTGCAGGTCACTCCCAGAGACGCTGTGCTGTATCCAATCCCCTCCTTCCTCCCTCACCTCCTCTTTCTCCTCTTTATTACAAAGTAAGTCCTAAGGCATCGCCTCCACTTCCTGCAAGCCTTCCCTGATTGAGTCCACTTGATTCTGCCTGTGATCACTTTATGCGTGGTATGTGTAGGTGTTTGTGGTGTGGAGCTGCTGGAGATCAATATAGGGTGTCTTCTTCCATTGCTGTCTGCGTTATCTCGAGAAATCTCAAGACAAGGATTCTCACTGACCCTGGAACTCAGTGACTGAGCTGGACAGGTTGACCAGTAAGCCCAGGAATCCTCTTGTTCCTGTCTTCCCGGTGGTGGGATTGCAAGGGCTCTGCAGTGAGCCTGGCATTTTATGTGAATGCTGGAGATCAGTCTCAGGTCCGAGGGCTTGCACGGCGAACGCTGCTGACTAAGCCATCCCCTCGGCCCTCACACCCGCTGCACTGAGCGCCACTGACTTGGGGACGTTCTGTTCTGCACTGTCAACAGTGTTAGATGTCAAGGACCGCAGCAGGGTTTCTGATTGCCTGGGGGAAATGGCTGGATCCTGTCCTCAGAATGGGCCTCCTGGTTGTGAGAAAGGACCTGGGAGTCAGGCATGGGGTGGGAGCTGGGCCCCTGGGCAGGTCAAGTGTGAGCTGTGGCGAGCATTCTCTCCTGTGCTCCAGAACTTTCTGTGACCACAGAGTGGACATAATATCCTTCCTTTGTTCTTTCCTGAAACCCAAACTTTCGGAGTGGATGGAGATTGGAGTTAGAGGGCGCCTGGTGTGTGTGTGGGGACTTTACAGGGATAACAAAGGGAATGAGGGAAGGTCACAAACCATGAGAGTGAGGAGAGTCACTGAGGGTTGGGGAAAGGCGGGCTGTGCCTGCTAGGCGGGGCAGGGCCTGAGTGTTGCTGTGGGTTGGGTGGTGCCTGCTTCTTTGAGACAAGGCGAATTCCCACCAGGACATATTCCAGCAAGTGCATGGAGAAGAATGAGCTCAAAGGGGCCTGCCCAGTGCCAGACAGGTGCTCAGAGCAAGATGGGCCGCGGTTCTCTGGTATCCAGCCCATCTGATTCTGTGGAAAGGTGGGAATCCAAGACCTGATGCCGGGAAAGCGCTAGACAAATGGATTAGTTATCCCGTGGCACAGGTGCACTTCTTGGTTCCCATGTGACCCCTCACCCCCGGCCAAATCCGGCCAAGGGACTAAGATTATGTGTGGAATGCAGAGATCTTAGTCCAAGCAGCCCCCTGTGCAGCCTACACCGCCTCTGTGGTCCAGCCCTACAAGCAGGCTGCCTGGCAGTTGCTATGCAACAGGCTTCTCGGCTCCACAGTGTCCAGCCAGCAACAGCAGGCAGCACTGGGGGGCGGTTCTGCTGATAGGTGGGTGGCTTGTGCTACCCACACTCCTTCCGTCTGCTCGCCTTCCTCCTCCTCCTCCCCCTCCTCCCCCTCTTCCTCCTCTCCCTCCTCCTCCTCTTCCTTCTCCCCTCCTCTTCCTCCTCCCCCCTTCCTCCTCTTCTTCCTCCTCCTCTTCCTCCTCCTCTCCCTTCTCTTCCTCCTCCTCTTCTCCTTCCTCTTCCTCCTCCTCCCTCTTCTCCTCCCTCCTCCCCCCTCTCCTCCTCCTCTTCCTCCTCCTCCCTCTCCTCCTCCTCTCCCGCCTCCTCCCCCTCCCCCCTCCTCCTCCCCCTCCTCCTCCCTCTCCTCCTCTTCTTCCTCCTCCCCTTCCTCCTCCTCTCCCTCCTTCTCCCCCTCCTCTTCTCCCTCCTCCTCTCCCTCCTCCTCCTCTCCCCCTCCTCCTCTCCCCCCTCCTCCTCTCTTTCCTCCTCCTCCTCCTCCTCTGAGCCTTCTCTTCCACCTTTGCCTGGAATTTATGTACAAAATCTACATATCTGCCCTTTCACCTCATGGGCTAGAAGGAGGATTTCTGCCCTTCCCCCCCCCCCCCCGCTCCTGGTCTCCTGGTCTCTGAACTGGCCAGAGGTTCCGTGACAGGCCCAGAGCAGGCTCGCTCTTCCTTCCAGTACAGAGAAGACCTTCTGGTGTTTGATGCCCATCATCCCCCTGAGCCTCCATGGTCTATGAGCAGGGGGTGGGGGGTCTTTGTGATTTACACTTCTCTGAGCTGGGACAGGTGACCAAGATGAAGCCTCTGGCTCTCTGACCCTAAGAAAGCTGCTGGGCTTCAGTGACCACATGTCCCCGTCCACACTCTGAGTCCCCCCAGGGCCAAGGATTCCTTGTCCATCTTCCTCGTACTGTTTCCACCCATCCATCAGGGCTGCGCTGGCAGAGGTAGGAGGATCCTCACAGTCTCAGCTAAGCACCGCTGCTGCCGTGGAAACCAAAGTAATTAGCAGCTCAGCCAGGCTGGGTCACTAACCCTCTTTAGGGTGGGGGTGCACTGTGGGTGAAAACAGTGCATGGATCATTCTGGATGAAAGCAGCTCTGATTTCATTGCCAGGCCCAGATTTCTATCCTAGCTTTTTCAGTACACTTGCTCACGGTGGGGGGCGGGGAGGGGGGGACAGCAGTAATGTAACCCCTTAAAGGTGTACCCTCCTTTAAGGAGGGTGCAGGGGGATGAGACTTAATGAAAACTCTCAGCAGGGTGTCCTACAGCCACCCTCTCCCTCCTGCCCTCCTGTGGTCTCCATAGAGCTCTCCCTGCTTCTATGGGGGGGGGGGAGTCTGAGATTACGGACGTGTGACCAAGAAGCAAGGTGCCAAGACATGTGGTACTCCTCACCCAGCCCATCCCAGCCGAGAGCCTACCCTTTGCTCTGTCCCAGCTTTGTCCTCTCTGCTTGGTCCATCAGCATGCACGTCTGCTTCTTCAGTGAACTACCAGCTTGATTCATTAATTCACTCACTCACTCATTCATTCATCCGCCCAGTGTTGGTCGAGTGCCTGGGTGGGCAGGGCCTGTTCTGTGACCCCTGCTTCCACACCACTGCTTACTGTCCAGTCTTTAGAAGAAGAAGGCCAGAATCCCACTCTGCTACGTTCTTGGGCCCCACTGTGCTTTGGGATTGTTGATGTGGCCGGCCAGGGAGCTTCAGGGATCGACCTGGCTCTTCCTCCTCAATGCTAAGATTACAAGCCCGTGCCGTTAGACGCTGGCTTTTTCAGTAAGTGCTGGGTGTTGAACTCCCGGGTCCTCACCCTTGTGTGGTAAGCACTTTATCGACTGAAGCATCTCCACAGTCTACTATGTGTCTATTTTTATACCTTACAGGTTTTGCTACTGTGGCTCTGCAGTATGCCTTGAGATCAATCTTTACTGCTGTTGTGGGGATAGTCTGAATATGTAATTTAGGCTAGTCATGAACTTATTATATAGACCAGGCCACCCCCAAAATCTTGGCCATCCTTCTGCTTCAGACTCCCACAGAGTTAGGATTAAAGGTGTGAACTTACATGCCTGTTATCTCTCTCTCTCCCTCTCCCTCTCCCTCTCCCTCTCCCTCTCCCTCTCCCTCTCCCTCTCTCCCTCTCCCTCTCCCTCTCCCTCTCCCTCTCTCTCTCTCTCTCTCTCTCTCTCTCTCTCCCTCCCTCCCTCCCTCCCTCCCTCCCTCCCTCCCTCCCTCCTTCTCCACTTTACATTTTTCAGTGTAGAAGTCATTTACCTCCTTATTTAATTTATCCCTGGTGTTTTTATTTTCTGAATTGAACTTTTCTTCTGCCCACAACCCAGCCTCATAACCCAGTCCTGATGGCCAGATAGCCCTGCCTAGGCGGGGACCAACCGCCAGCTTTCTAAAGTCCTCACATTCTGACTGGTGGACAGGTAGACAGGTGTAGACAGGGGAGTGGGGACCACCACTGAGTGTGAATCTGTGGCGGTCTCAGGGCCGTGGGAGCTGACTCTAGCGTTCAGGAAGGCCAGGTTTCCACTTCCAAATGTGGATCTCTCTCGTGTCCCCTCACCTGCTGCAGCTGATCCTGCCTCCCGAGGCAGTGCTCCCTGGCCGAGCAGTTCTTCATAGCTACGGTCGTAGTGTTTTCCTGTAGACATAGCCCTGACCTGTTCTAGCCCACACTGCCACTAGTGCCTTTGAAGGTGTAAATCCGGAGCCTCCGGACAAGCTAGCAGGGTAGGAAAGAGGAAGCGGTAATCGGGCCCAGGGACTTGGTCAAGACCCTTTTCTTTGTCATCTGCCCCCTCCCTCCCTCCCTCCCTTCCTACCTTCCTTCCTAACTCTCTCATCTGACCCCTGTCACATGCTCTGCGGCCCCGAGTGGCCCCTCTCCCCCTCATGTTCCCTCATCCTACAAGGTTTGTCCCCAGCCAGGTTCCTTCCGCTTCCTCCCCAAGCCCGAACCCTCTTAATTCTCTCCCAAGGCTCCAGCCTCAGCACAGGCCCGGGGAGAGAACCCACACGAAGTAAATGACAAATGGAGAGGAAATTGCTCTTAATCCCCACGCCACAATCTGGCAATGCCGGCCAAGCACAAACCTGAGTCATCTCTGAACAGCAGGCAGCGACATTTGCTTTTTGAAATTTGTTTTGTCTCTGGGCTTCTGATTTAATCATTCCCCCCCTCCCTCTCCTCTCCCTCTCCTTCTCTCCCTCTCTCCCTCTCTCCCTCCCTCTGCCCCTTGTGCTCCAGTGTTCTAACGTGCGAGCCTGCACCCAACTCGTCCAAGCCTGTTTCCCTGGCATTAATTAACACAGCTCTCCAGCCTCCAACAGGCTAAATGATGAATCAGGTTAAATTCCAGACAACAGCCGCACACGACCATCAATTAGCCGTCTCTGGGGCAGCTTATTAATAAGCATCGATCACGGCCCTCCTTCTGGAACATGCCAGGGTCTCTGGGTCACGGGCACTGCTTGCAAGCGTGTCAGGCGTGAGTGCAAGTCTAAGCGTGCATATAAACTGGAGTGTGGGGTGAGGGGCGGGTGATTACAGAACGGTGGGTGAGTGGAGCAAGCGGGGTGTGTGTGTGTGTGTGTGTGTGTGTGTGTGTGTGTCAGTAGATCTGTAAGCAACATGCACATGTGCATATAAGTGTGTTTGGTGTGTTTGTGTGCGTGTGTGTATGTGTGTGTGTATGTGTGTGTGTGTGTGTGTGATTCTACACACAGGTGTGGTAGGGGATGTGTGTGGTGTACATGTGGTACATGGGCGGAGTGTGTATTCAATGGGACGGAGCTATGCTCTCTCCTCGTCTGCACTGCGTCTTTCTTCCAGCGGTCCCATGACCCCTCCTTGCCCCTCTGTCCAGGAAGGCCCACGCCCTCCTCCTGTCTGAACACCGGGATTCTTGTAGGTGCGGCCGGTCCTTTGTCCTGTGCCTTCCCCTTCCTCCTTGGAGATTCTGCTTGGCTTGCAGCCCTGTGAGGGAATCCTAAACCCTAGCTTGCCCCTCTGCCTCTGCCCCTGGTACATTCTGGCTGTCAGTTGGCTATTCTCCCTGGCGTGAGCTCCAGCTCAAAGGCAGACATGTTCCCACGGTGAGTTCCCAGCCTTTGGGGCCCACTGTTCACTGTTAGTACACACAAGGCCTACCGATCCCTCCAAACCCTCTGCTTTCTTGAGATTAGAACCCAGCCCTCCACTTGCATTCATGCACCCCTGCACACTCTGCCTGCACACTCTGCCTGCACCCACTACGGTCCCTCAGGAGGAGCAGGCCAGAGCACAGGTCCTGAAGACAGCAGGCATCCGAGTCTCCCTTTTGCCTGCTCTCCGCTGCTTAGTTCCCGTCAGCGTCCCCTCTCGGCGGCGCTGGTCACGGGCCAGCAGCCACGGGCCGCTCATTCCCCACTACCCCTCCCAGACCCTGCTTCAAGGCGGTGGTTAGCCTCACCCTCAGCCTCATGCACGGGACAGACAGTGCGGTCCTTAGACGTGAGCATTCGAGTGGTGACAGGGGTGTGACCTCCCATGGCGGCCCCCGGCAGATTGGCTTTTTAAAGGTTAATTAAGAACCTTCCGCGGGACAGCATGGCCATGGTGCAGCCGGGGACGGTGGATGCCGTGTCTCTCCAGACCATTAAACACTAATTAGGTTTGGGAAAGTCTATTGAGCTCCTAAGGTCTTGTCAAGGCACGTGCTGGCCCCGGGATGCCCTTCGAAATACCAGCAGAATCACCTTGACCCCCAAGACCAGCTGCTGGGCTGCCTGGTAACCTCAGGTTCTGAGCTACAACTCCCATCTGACGGTCTCTCCCTCGCCCAGCCCTGCCTGGCCTACCCACCCTTTTGATTGCTTGCTTGCAGGATGAGCAGTTTACCTGGGGCCCGCCCAAGGGATGCCTCCTAACAACGCTTCTTGCTTCTAAGATGTCACCTCTGTCCACCTTCCTACACGGGCACGGGGCCTGGTGAGGGCCAAGTGAAGAGTAGCCAGGCCTCTAGTGTCCGGTAGCAAAGGCGGTGCTGGGGGAATTCACACCCGATGCTCCATCTTCCTCTCAGACCTGCTTTCCCTTCAGCACTATTGAAAGTGAGATTTGGGGCCCCCAAAGATTCCCCTGGCGCAGCTCTGTTTCCTCCTCAGCAAACCCTCACCCACCAGAGCCCCAGCAACCCTCCAGATACCTCTTCCCCGGGAGCTGTTTTGTTCCCTGCTATTAAATCCAGCCGTTGGCAGCTACAAACTAGCTGCCCCTGACGGCATGGATTCGTCCAGGTACCCGTTACCAGAAGCCTTGCCTTGTGCTGAGGGACCTTGAAGGGGAAGCCCTTGGAAGGAGCCCCTCTGTCGTGTGAGATTTTACCACAGGTGATCAATATTTACCTGAAAGTCATGTTTCTACCGCCCACTGGCCCTTATCTTCAGCTCAAACGAGTTGTCCAGGAGCTCAGAGATTTCTGAAGCAGCGGGATAAGCATGTTCATGCTCAGAGGTATAAAAAGGACATGTGACCCCAGGGTCTCCCAGGCCACTGGACTGGGGTGTAATTTTTTTTTTTTTTTTTTGCCTCAGTTCTAGAAAAGTTGGAAAGTGGGAATGATATGTATGGGCCTTAGGCCTTCCCACAGAATCTGCATGTCCTACCTGCCCTCAGCTCCGGGAGCAACGCGTGTACCTGGAAACACACGTGACTACCGGTGTTGCCACGTTATAGCCACCGCTCGTGGCCACCACTGCCACGTGACCTCCTATCACCGCCATCATTGAGACCATCATCGTCTTCACCGCTTCCACAGTTACCATAGTTACCGCCAGCAACGCACATGCACATCATCACCTGCACAGAACACGACGGTTTCGCTCACACCGCTGGGAGGATGCCGTGTGCTGGATAGGGCGTGTGCTGGGTGGAGCCTTCGGGTAAGGCTCTCCACTTCCCTGGCAGTCACTTTAACCTTTACAGTAAGCCGGTACCTGGTGCCTGGACCCCATAATATTGAGAGGTTACCGAGGCTAACTCGGCAACGGCAGGCTGCTTACCTCACCCCAGTCCCTGAGGCACCACGCCCCTCAGGATTCCTGCTATCACAGCTGCCTTTCCTGGGTGAATGGTTTCCAGAACAGTCCAGGCCAGGTAGCTCAAGGCACCTGGGGACCCAGCTTGACGTCGCTTGCCCCTCGCTCCTCTCCACTGCCCCTCTGGACAATACCCTGCAGTCCTACTACCATCAAGGACGGCCGGAAAGGAGGTAGGGAGTGTGCACCATTTAGATTTCCCCACCCAGGTTCCCAGGTTCCCCAGCTCTGGTGACAGGCAGGGCTGAAGCGGAGTGGGCCTGTGTGGGCCCAGGAGGCACAGCCCAATTTCATAAGCACGGGAGTATTATGATTGCATTGATCTCCGTCATAAATCATATTTCCTATCTCCTGACTTTCTCTCCTGCGCCCCGACTTAAGCCTTGGTATTTTCTTTAGCGACTGCCACTGCCGAGACTAGAGATGATATTAGGATAATGATGATAAATTTTGCCCCGAGGCTAGGCCACTCCCTCTGTGTAGGGAGGGGGGACTGCGTGTCCCTCCGATGGAGCTGTTGGCTGGAAGGCGGCTCTCCTGAGGATCTAGGGGACGGAACGCTCCTCACCTGTGCCTGGGTGTTCTGGCTTTATCACACAGGACAGCGAGCACACGTAGATGTGTGTGCAGGTGCGCCCAGCTTATTTTCAGGCATAGGCAAAGGCTTCAACGTCCCTCCCGGCAGCCAGGATGGCTTGTGTGTGAACATGTAGCAGAAGGGAACAAGGGTAAGGGTCAAAGTCAGCGCTGAGTCTCCAGGGAGCAGCCACCACCACCCCCAGGCTCGGTGCTCCCGGTGACTTAGGACTCTGTGCTCCTGGTTTTCCTCCATACACGGTATCTCAGTGGTACATACACCATCTTCTATTAGCCCCGCTGTGCCCCATTCTCCCTTAAGAACCTGTGGCGGATCCCCGTGACAGCCGAGGCAGGGACTCCTCACCTTCCTAACGCCCGCTATGATGCCAAGCCTGGGATAGCTTGGTGGGTGTGGGCACATTTTTCTCTACATCCTGGCTTCAGGAAATCTTTCTGTAATGCAGTCAGAGCCTGGATGGGGGTGGGGGGGGAACCAGTTTGGTGTCCAAAATGCCGGGAGATGAAGCTCTTAAGCGGTGCTCTGACTGAGCTGGGCTCCCTTGGGGAGTGGAGATGACATTTGGGGTTCTAGATGCAGCAGCAGGATATTCCCATGGGGTTCTGGGCCCACAGGGATGGGAGACCCTCAGGAGGTACAGGTTCTCACACGGACCAGTCTCGGGACAGGAAGCGGGCTCAGAGGGGAGACGGGCTGGTGGCTGGCCTTTTCTTCACTGATCTATTCCAAACGTGTTCCTGAGCTGAATGTCTTCTCCCACCGTTCTGTCCACGGGACAGAGGGCAGATGTCAGCGGTCGGGCTCCTCTCCAGACCGGGGCTTGCTCGTGACCCGTGTGTACAGTCTGCTGGGTTTCGTCAGACAGCTGGTAGCATGTGCCAGACGCCATGCCCCACAAACCCTGCGTCTCTGGGAATGGGTGTACAGACGAGCTGCTGTGTTCGGGCTGCTGAGGTCAACTCCAGCCCATCTCCAGACTCCCTGAAGCCCTACCGATAGGGAAGACAGTGGCCAGGTGTCACAGACGCAGAGAGGATGAACGGGTCTAACCCTACCACCCACACTTCAGAAAGCAGCTTCAAGGCGCCCTCCAGGAGGGGGTGTCCCCCACCACGTGAGCTCACTGCTCTGTCAGCTACGTTCACATGGAAACTAGGCTAAGGGATGGATGAGCCACCCACACCACCACAGCCCCGTGTTCCACCCCCCGTGCTGTGAGTACAATATGCCGGGCACATCTGTAGACAATGGCTTACAGCAGCCACGGCCACGAGAGCCTCTGGAGAGACTGGGAAGGGCAGTGCTTTTGAGACTCCTGATTGGGTTCCATGGGGAATAACAGGGGTTGAGGCATCGCCTAACAGGGCTGAAAGCAGAGGTGCTTGGCTGGCCAGCCTCTTTACTGTCCTTACAGCTCTCTATATCAGCGCATGTACACACACACACACACACACACACACACACACACACACACACACAGAGAGAGAGAGAGAGAGAGAGAGAGAGAGAGAGAGAGAGAGAGAGAGGTTCATCCTCCCAAGGCTTTCTGCTCCCTACAAAGCATTCCTGCTCAAGCTGCAGAGCATGGTGGTGCCCAGAGAGCCCAAGAACGTGAGGTCAGCGACCCCGGTCTGTTTTCAATTGCTGCTGTGCCCGTGGGAAGGGGCCTTGCTTCAGCGGGCTTCTGGGAGACAGGAGTAGCAGCATGAGGTGGTGTATCTGCCCTGCCCTGCCCTGCCCTGGCCCCTGGCACTGGGCTTCCCACCCTTTATTGTAGAGAGAACAGGCCAAGCGGAGAGAAGTCAGATCCCTGCTGCTGACTCCTGTATGACCACCCTCTCCCCATCTCAGAACCTTCCGGGAAATCATGGGCTGCCGGGGAGGAGGTCAAATAATCACTAATGCGGCACTAATATGTATGGAGATACGTTGGAGCCACGCGGGACAACCCCAGTGGAGAGAGCATCTAATTTTACCTGCCTTATTAACACACACACACACACACACACACACACACACACACACGTGCACACACACATGCACACACACACACACACACACACACGCATATGCACGCGCGCACACACACAGACACACAGACACACACAGACACACAGACACACACACACACACACGTGCACACACACACACACACACACGCACATGCACACGCGCACACATACACACAGACACACACATGTGCACACTCACGCACATGCACATGCACGCACGCGCACACACACAGACACACAGACACACACAGACACACAGACACACACACACGTGCACACACACACACACACACGCACATGCACACGCGCACACATACACACAGACACACACATGTGCACACACACACACACACGCATATGCACGCACGCGCACACACACATACACACAGACACACACACAGATACACACACACACACACACACACACACACACACACCTTGGGTTCTAACATGGAAGGGAGGCAGGGACCAGGGAATTGGCTCACCCTGTCCTGTCCCTGATGGTCTCCATGAACGCCAGGTTTATAAAAAGCAAGAAAACCAGCGGGGTTTCTACCTGATCCCCCAGTTTGTACGCAGAGGAGATTTCTAAGGCATGTGGGTGTTCTAATCTACGTGGGAGCTTGAGACGCTGTACTCGGAGGTTCACTCGTGATGGAAACAGATTGGGCTGCTGAGAACGCACAGATGTTGGCTCTGGTCATGCCCGTGCTGGGCTGCGAGCAGAGCCTTAGATGCCTCTGCTTTAAATATGCTTTTGTGAGAAGAAGCAGACTAGTGTGTGTGAAGCAATGGTGTCTGTGTCTGTGTGTACCTTCTGGACTTCTGTTGTGAGGCCCATCCTGAATCTGGGTGTTGGGACACTGTCGTGGACAGTTACCAGTTATTCCCTCTCACTCACTCTGTGTCTGTGTCTGTGTCTGTGTGTGTGTGTGTGTGTGTGTGTGTGTGTGTGTGTGTGTGTGTAGGTAAGAAAGAGGGAATGTAATACTCCCTAAGCTCCAAGATAATGGAAACCTAGGAGGTGCGGTACTTCGCATGACCACCAGATGGCACCAATACGCAACCTAAGGCTTTGAAACTTGGGAGTTGGTTGGGCTTTGTTTTCTGCAACCCCTGCCTGTGTGACTGGTTGGGGGTGGGGGGGTGCGGGGTGTGTACACATAGACGTGGAAAGGTAGGAAGACGCTCTCTGATGAGGGCTGGGCATCCTTGGACATTGGGAGGGTAGCTGGTAGCATGTGCCAGACCATGCCCTACAAATCCTGGTTCTCTGGGAATGTGTGTGCCTATGAGAACAAGCTGCTGTGTTCAGGCTGCTGAGGCCAACTCCAGCCCGTCTCCCCGAAGCCCACCGCTCACTCCTGCCAGGCTGCCCGCCCTGACTGCTTTCGCCATCATCCTCACGATTACTTCCTTTCTCCCTCCTTTCTCGCCACGCCGTACTCACCCACACTGTGACTGGAGTAATCTCTCCTAAACAGGATTCTCGCCCACTCTGTAAACACTGTCAGAGTCCACTTTATGTCTCTGAGCACCAATCCATTGTCCCCTGTTTTTCTCTGTTTTTTTTTTTTTTTCCACCCCTTGCCCAAAGCTGTCCTGCCATCTGCTTGGCATGGCTCACACAGGAATCTTCTAGAAATCAACACCTATCCCCGATAGAGGCAACCGCAGGGGCTAGACACTAGAGTGAGCCCCACATCAGACAAAAGCTGAGTGGGGACACCTTCCCCGCTTGCCTGCCTACACAGTGCCTAGGGAAGGCTTGTTGGCCCACACTAGGCCCACGGCCCTGGGATAGGACAAGGGACTTCCTGGAGATTCGGCAGGTTAGAGTAGAGCACTGGGGTGTGTTGTACGGTAGAGCACTGGGGTGTGTTGTACGGTTCACGCATGGGGGCCCTGAGTTGGGGGCTTGGAGAAAGAGGGTATACAGATCACAGTGGCTCCCTGAAGTTATTTGTTTTGTTGTGGGGGGAAAAAAGGTATCAGGTAGCCCAGGCTAGCCTTAAAACTCCCTTTGTAGTTGAGGGGATAGCCTTGAACGCTTTCATGTATGTGTGTGTTTGCATTCGTTGATGTTCATATGGGCGTAGGCATGTACATGCACATGTAAACCAGAAGTCAACCTTGGGCGTTGTTCCTAAGGAAATATCTTCCTTGTTTTTGAGACCTAAGGCTAGCCAATTCAGCCAGGAAGAGACATGGGGACCAAGACAACTCTAACAAAAGAGAGCATTGAATTGGGGCTGGTTTACAGTTTACGAGGTTTCGACCGTTATCCTCTATGGAGAGGAGCGTGACAGCGCAGGCAGACATGGTAGCTGAGAGTTGTACATTTGCATCCCTGTGCAGCAGGAAGAGAGAGATACCGGGCCTGGCTTGGGCATTTGAAATCCCAAAGACTAAGCCCCAAGGCCACACCCACTCCAACAAAGCCACACCCACTCCAATAAAGCCACACCCACTCCAACAAAGCCAAACCTCCTAACACTCCCTAATGACTATGCATTTAAATATATGAACCTATGGGGACCATTCCTATTCAAACTACCATAGCTGTCTGGCGAAACAGCTCCAGACTCCCCAGTTTCTGCCTCCCAGGCGCTTAGATCATAAACACTTGCCTCCACCCTTGGCTGTTTCTGTGGGCTCCTGGGGCTTTTGCAGAAAGCTCTTTCCTGACTGAGCCCCCTTCCCAGCGCCTGGCCTTGAACTCCATTCTCTCGTCTCTACCTCCTAATTGCTGGGATTCTGAGTGAGAACGCCACGTCCGGCCCCACCAATGGCGGCCTGTTTTTAAGGCGGATGTGCAAAGACCACACTGTCGTCGGCTTTAGCAGAAGAAATTTCAGAAAAAAACAAAACAAAACAAAACAACAACAACAACAACAACAACAAAAAAACGGTCCTCACCAAAGTGAGGGAAGATTCCCCAGTAAGCCACGAAGGCTTGCTCTCCGGTGTTCAGCGAAGCACAATGACGCGTGTGTGCACACACACAGCTGCAGGCTTTCCTGAACCTGAGCTCCAAAGGGAAGAGGAAATGCCCTGGGGCCAGCCTGGCCTGCCAGTGCCCCCCCCTGCCCCCCAGACTGCCATTCCCCTAGAGATGCGTACTGAAGATGCAGAGGGGCATGTCCTGCCTGTCCCAACAGCGCCTTAACCTCAGTCCATTCCGCTTGTTTAGGTTTGATTGTTCAGAGCAACCTGCGGGAGCAAAGTGTGCCGGATGGGGGAGGGGCCGAGCTGGGGAAAGCGGAGAAAGGGGGGCGGAGTTAACGCAGCGTTCATTGTTCCTTGGGCTACACCAGGCCTGTCAGAAGAAGCGGGAGGGGGAGACAGTGAGCTCTGCAAGCTCTCTCGCTTGCTGGCTGGGCCCGTGTAGGTGGCTAAGAGTCTGGGAGTTTGCTAGTGATGTGCTTTTGGGCACCTTTGATGGAGATAGGAGGAGAGGAAGGGCCCTGGGCTTGCGACGGTGAGTTAAATCTGAGGAAACGGTGGTCCCACCCCCCATTAAGGTGTCGAGGGCCTCTGAATACACGGGTTGGAAAGCCGGGACAGGTCTAGCTCAGAGCCTGGGTGCTCTGCAGCCTCCAAGCCCCGCCCCCCCAACCCAGTCACCCACCGTCCCCGGCTAAGTGGTGACAACAGCCACGCAGCGAAGATTGATCTGTGGCCCTTCTGTGTAAGATGCTGACACGCTGCTATGCACATCCGTCAGGAGGAACGCTAGGCCAATTATTCATTTATTAATAAGGGCTTTGCAGGCCCATCCCCCACCTCTGTGCCTGGCTCTTCCGAGTGTCTGCTTTCATCTGGGAAGTCTCCCAGGGAGCACCTGGCTTGCAGTTCCTGGCCCTTGCCTGTCCCCTTTCTCACATAATGCCCCCTTCCTCCCTCCCCTTCCGAGGCAGGCTGCATGTTCCTGTTGGGGGAACTGTCATACCCCGGCATGCCCAACCTTTTGACACCTCAACACAAGGTCTTACATAAAATTCACTCTTGGGCACAGCAAGATCAAGTTATAAACAAATAAATAATAAATTACACACACCTGATGTTTTATGTTTCTGATCAGTCTTTGTGTTGGGGGAGCGTCCCGTGCTGTCTCAGACTCCATGGATGGGCTGGACGTACCTGTTCCAAACCCTGCTTGGAGACTGCCCGCCTTCTCTCCTGAGCATGGGGGAGGCGAGCCTGCCTGCCACCTGCCGGGGACCCACCTGCCTGCCACCTCCCCCAGAGCTGGAATTACAAACACTTAAGACCCCACTTGGCACTTCACCTTCCCGGGGCCGTCGCCCTAACCTTCTTCAAGGAAGCTCTAGGATCTCAGAATCTCAAGTGAGACACTGCCCTTCCCTGTGACTCTGGAGGTGATGACAATTACCACCTCCAGCGTTTGGTGATTCACCGTCCTAGCAGCGAGGAGGAGGAGGAGGAGGAGGAGGAGGAGGAGGAGGAGGAGGAGGAGGAGGAGTGGAGTGGGGGACATTCCTGCGCATGGCTGGGGGACTTGATGAGTCCCAGTCACTGGGATGAAGTTATGTTGATGGGCCAGTGGCTTTTTTCCCCCCTGGGTGGGAACAGCATGTGACAGTGTGCTCTCAGACGCGAGAGAGCCTTGGATGGAGACATTTGTGCCACTGATTGGTGACAGGAAACAGGAGGGAACTGCTGGACAGTACATGACTCACACACCACAGAAACACAGTCCGATAGCTCGGAGACAAGGGTCGTTTCTGTTCGTTCCTTTCCGGCGTGGTGGTGGGGAAAAGGTCACGCCCTCCCTAGCTGAACCTAGCCGGGGTCCAGCCCAGGCTGTCACGGCTCTCCACTCAGGCTATTTGTAGAATCTGAAGGAGGCACGTGGAAGTGGTCGGAGAAACCAGAAAGCTAGAGAGCCTAACAGTCCTGAGGCTCAGATGTCTACCACGGCTAGGTGGGATCTTCCTGGTGGGAATCACAGAGGGGAGAAGGAATCGGGGAAACAATGACAGCAGGGGTTGCAGTGGCTGTAGAGAAGCCGTTCTCATCCAGCCACAAAGACAAACCGATAAGCAGCATTCCTTCAGCCTCCGAGCAGAAAGGCAGTGCAAGCAGTAGGCTAGCCACTGAGCTTACGGAGCAGGCAGGTAAGCGAGCAGAACCTCAATGATATCCTGGCCCAATCGGAATCACAAAGCAGCAAGTGGTAGAGGATTCGTTTTAGGGTGACAGGCATGATTGATTCCCGAGGGACACACCCCTGTGTGTGTGTGTGTGTGTGTGTGTGTGTCCTTCCGGCAGGAGTGTGAAGCTGAGAAGGGCATGTGTCCATCCGGGCTAGACTCCGGGGAGAACACACCTCGTGGTTCGAGGAGGAGTTGGGGGTTAGAGGCACCACATGGAGGTTTCGGACAACGTTCACGGACCTGGGCTAAGAGTGGGCGTAAGGAAACACGCAGAGAACAGACTGAGGCAGCCTGGGGTCAAGTCCAAAGCGTGGGCTTAGCTCTGCTGTGGCGTGTGGTCACCGGGGCACGCCTGGCGTCATCACCACAGTTTAGCAGCCTGTGCGGGGAGGGAGAGGAAGCGGCAAGGAGAGAAAGGAAGTCCTGAAGTTTGGATGCTGCGTCTCGCATGGTGGTGGTGTATGCTTTGAATGCTAGCACTCGGGAGGCAGAGGCCGGTACATCACAGAGTTGGAGGTTAGCTTGGTCTACAGAGGGAGTTCCGGGACAGCCAGGGCTACACAGAGAAACCCTGTCTCAGAAAACCCAAACTAGAAAGGTTAGGGTTTAGAATTTAGGGAAGGGAGACCATCGTGACAGACCTAGGAGCATTAGCACCTTGTGTAGATGAAGAGCCTTGACCAACAAGGGCGAGCGTGCCAGTGGCTTCCCGAAGAGCAACGACACAGGCTTCAAGCTGTCCTATGGCTCCGGAGACAAGCCCAGCACCGTCCTGGCGAACGTGATCGTGATAAGATTACGGCAGGAATCCCTCACTCCGGGAAGGAAAAGCTGCGAGTACCTGTTCCAAGAACTTTCTGAGAGTTCATGCTTCGGAGAAGTTAGCCACTCACGCGCTCTCTTGTCCAAAGGTCCAACTGTCCATCCCTACTGCCCGAGTGACTGTTTACAGTCCCCCACCAGCTCAAAACCCTTCCTGGCCATCACCAGCAGCTCTGAAGCAGGGTGGCGTGGGTTCCGTTAGAGCCCAGCCAGCTCTCCATGCTGTAGGACCCGCCCTGTAGGATATGTAGATCCTATTCTGAACATCCTCTCCCTCCTGACACTGCGTGAGGACCACATGTGGTTTTCTGATGAGCTTGCCTTGCTAGATCAAGCTGAAGTCAAATGGCCTCTCGAAGGGTCCTTGGAGGTCCCGAGTCTAGATATAGGTGTGAGGAACCAAAGCCTGAGGCAGCCGGTGTCAACACCGCTCTGAGCGCCTGGTTCTGCTTGTAGACTTCTTTCATCCAAGACTTACGATTCTGGGATCCCCAGTTCCTAGGTGTATGGCATGTTCCATCTGAAGTCCTGAGTCAGGATTTGCAACAGCAGCAGCAGGTCTGGACCTCTGACCTGACCCCACCGTCCATCTCTGAGGAGCCCCCACCCAGAGGCTTCCATACAGACTCCAAGCAAGCCCTCCCGTGAGCCAGACACTCACACCCACGTCCCCTTTTCTTCCAGAGTTTAATTTTGGGCAGGAAATTAGCATAGTTATTCTCATTAATATTATTATTATTATTATTATTTTAAAGAATGGGCGCTCGTCAAGGAAGAAGGGGCAGGGAGGGCGGGCCTTGCACATGCCAGTCATCTCCTTGACAGCCAGGGAGGAATCCTGGTCCGCTGACAGTCTCCTTTAAGTGGCCCAATTAGCATAAGAAACAGCTCACCAAAAGTTCTGAAGGCATCATGTTGATTAATGCAATTTATCTTGCAAACCAGTGGCAGACAGCGGAGTCTCTGCTGCTGATTATTCTATACATTTATACACATTATGTGCGCGCGTAGCTACTTCTACAAGAAAGGGCTCCTCGACTTAACTTCCAGCCTGTGGCCTCAGGCCCAGGATCCAGAATACAGAGGGATGAGTCTATTAGGCCGCAAGCCCAGGTCTCTATGAGGTCCTGCATGGCCTTAGGTCCCTGCCCCCATGAGTTGTCCTTGATATGTACGGAAGGACTGGATTTACCCTTATACAGAGCTAGAACTAACGACGACGACGATGATGATGATGATGATGATGATGATGATGATGATGATGATGATATGATAATAATAACAATATAGCTATCAAGGACGATGAACCTTTTCAGGGGTAACACCTTCAGGCAGCCATAGCAGAGGCCAATGGGAAAGTGTTAACTTCTGAACTGGGGGATTCTTTCACACCAGGACTGTCCTGAGGAGTCACACACACTCTTTGATTCCTCCACATTCGCTCCTTTTTCCATTTACAAAATTTGCATTTATTTCTACGGTGCTGGTCAGAGGACAGTTTACAGGAGTTGGCTCTGTCCTTGGACCATGTGGATTCTGGGGGGCAACTCAAGTTGTCAGTCTTGGCAGTCAGAGCCTTTACCAGCTGAGCTGTCTGGTGGGGCCCACCTTATTCCATTTTCACAGGAAGGAAGTCCACTAGTCTAGAAGCCGGGTAGCCTGGCCTTGGAGAGGGTGCTCTTCCCTGAGCCACTGTGACAATATCTAAACTGGGGTCAGAATCTGGAAGTGGGCATCCTTTCTCAGGAAGATGGGGAGGCGGCGGAGTGGAAGCCTCTAAAGAATACCAGGAAAGATGGAGGCGGGGCCGTGGGACCAGGCTGATTGACACTGGGTCATCAGTGGTCAGCACCGGTGCAGAATGACCCCCAGCAGCACTGCAGGACGTTGATGCAGGCTACCCAGCAGAGACAGGGACTTACAAGAACACTTAAGACAGGGCACTTTTGCGAAGGGTTAGGGACCAACGCTAAGCTTGGTTGAGCACCAGAGTGAAAACTTCCAGAGGCAACCTGGACGGAGCCATCACTAAGGGCTGCGGTGGAAAATTAAGCTAGCTCTTATGGAAGGGTGTGAGGTAAGTTGATGAGGTGTGACAGCAGCGGGGTCTGTGGTGAGGGTGGGTCTTGGGATGTGGAGCTTGGGAGGACCACTTGGGGCAGGGAGGCAGCTGGCAGTGGTGATGACCCAGCGTCTCGGACCTACGTTCTAGAGGGACCGAGAGCTACCAGGGTGGCCTCGGAGGTGGACAGAGGGACGCTGTCGGCAGGGGTAAGAGCCTGGGGAGGCGGAGGGAGGTCAGAGCCAGCGGTAGGAGTTTTTCATTTCTCCCTAAGATATAGACTCCAGGGTTGGGTCGCGCCCCGGTGAGCATTTGCTTTATTCCAGGCTGAAAGCCAGGCTCCTTCCTGCTGGCCGTGCAAAGAAGTACCATTGGCCACATTTCCAGGTCATCAGACTAAGTCTCGTTGAGTGGTCAACAAAGGTCCCGCGGAGGGAGAAGAAACTCAGTCTTGCTCTGCTGTCATTGGGCACCGAGGAGCTATGACGCTTTACAGGACCGAGGGCGCATGCGACGTGTGGATCGGAAGGGCCATGTAGGGACACTGCACGTCGCTACCTTAAGCGTGCACTTGAGAGATCTCAGTGAACATGGGCCGGGGTGGTTCTTCCACGGGCTCCCGCTTGGCTCCGTATAAACACCAACTAAGAAACACCCTGATGTTTTGAGATTGAGATAGAAATGTGCATTATCTCACAAACTCAGGGACGGGATGGCTCTACTCTAGCTCGGTGACCCCCCTGCCTCAGCGTTGGATGCTCTCTGAGGTAAGCAGAGACCTACGGCAGGGTCAAGGAGGGAGAGGGCCTGTTCTATTCTCCAACATGCTCTGCCCATCCTCCTCTCTCCTCCTCCTCCTCCTTCCTCCTCTCCTCCCCTCCTTCTCCTTCCCCCTCCTCCCCTCCTCCATCTCCTCCTCCTCCCCCCCTCCAGGTTCCCTGAAGCACCTGCCTGCAGAGGCCTTCAGCACCACCATGCTGCTAAAAGCATCCCAGCGGATGTGGGGGAGGGGAAGGCCGGACAGCAGTGCCGAGGCCTCATCCTGTAGAGAAGAGCATGCTGAGGAGGAAGAAACTTGGGTCTTAGCAGCTCTTTCTCTTGATGTCAGGGGCATAGCTCCCCGGGTTAGGAAGCGGGTCATGCGTGTGCTAGTGTGTCTGTATGTGCGTCTGTGCACAAGCATGTCCATTTGTGCTCGTGTGCATGTGTGTGGAGAGCGGGCCCGTCTGGGTTTGGAAGTCTCTGAATTGTGTCTGGGTGGGGTTTGTAGAGGAGGGGGAGGAGGGGAGGAGGGGCAGAAGCCTGTCTGAGAGAGACCATGTGTGCCTGCCCAGTGGCATAAGAAATGTCCCTATATGTGCATGTCTCTTCCTTCCTTCCTTCCTTCCTTCCTTCCTTCCTTCCTTCCTTCCTTCCTTCCTTTTTCAGGCATGGACTCAATGTATAGCTCCGGTTAACTCAGAACTCTCTACGTAGACCAGGCTAGCCTCAAACTCACAGTAATCTACCTACCTCGCAGGCATGCACCACCATACCTGACTTTGCAGGCACAGTTCTGAGAGCGCGCTGCCGAGCCCTCGGCCTGCAGGCCTGACTACATTATACACACGTGAGCAGGCATAGGAAGACGCTCCCTGGGGGGGATGTCTGGTCACGTCTGTGATCCAAGAGATGTGTGGGAATATGAAATGTGTGTGCGCACGTGTGTGCTGTGACACAGGCAGCTGGGGCAAACTGAAAACAGAGGCCTGGCAGGACAGACAGGTGCATCGGAAGTGGGAGGGCAGTCCACGCTGGCTGCATGGTGGAGGTGGTTGCTGAGCCTTGTACTGGTCTCCTTCTCCCCTGGGTCACTACATCCTCCAGGGTTTCGGCGACTGGAGGCTGTCATTCAGCAGGCTGTGACAGATCCTGCACAAAGAGACTGAGTTGGGCCCTTTGAGCGTTCTTCAAGGCCTGTGTGCTGAGCCTGGCGTCGTCTCCTCAGTAAAGACTAAGGTAGCCAGGGGCCCAGCTCAGGTCTGGCTCCCCAGGGTCTCTCAGAAATGCGCGCTGTGTCACCGAGACCCTCATTCTCTATTTCAAACAGCGGCTCTGGCACCCAGGAGAAGGCTCGCACCTTCTCTTTCCCTACCCCAGATTTACTGACCGATGGACGAAGCCACCGCGGGGCTATCAAAGCTACTCTGCCGACTTTTTGCCTTTTTAATAGAAAAATATAGTGTGGCGCTCATCCACCTTAAAAGTGAAAAATAGAGAGCATAAAGCCTGATTTAATAAAGACACCAAATAATAAAATATCCTTTTGTTCGATGTTATGGTAATTGAAGGGGGGGGGAAAGAGTGACTGGGGTGGGAGGCGGCGGCGGAGGAGAGATAACTGGGAGGGTCAGGCGGGCTTCAGAGACAGGCCAGGGGAGAGGTGCCCAGCAAGACACAAGCCGGAGAGGAGGTCCAGTCTCCAAGGCACATGGGGCGCGCCCTCAGAGAGAGAGAGAGAGAGAGAGAGAGAGAGAGAGGCAGCCCTGTGAGCATCAGGGAGGCCTGCAGGGGCTGCCTCATCCCACCTGTCCAAGCCATCAGTCATCCTAGAAAGGGCTCACCAGACAGCAGTGAGCTCAGAGACTGAGGCCCAGCTAAGCTATCTGGTGACTTTGGTCTCTAATACAGCCCCATTGACCCCCCAATCCTCACATGATTCGAGCTAGACAAGTGACAGCCCCAACATCACCTCAGAAGCCCCATAGCTTTGACCTGAACTTCCCAAAGTCTCCTCGCCAGCCTCCCCCAAGCCTTCCTTTTCTGTACCTTGCCCTTCCCATAGGACCCGAGGACCCCCACTATCTTCAAACCTGCTCTATCCATCCTCGTCCTGCCTCGCGCTCTCCCGCGGTTTCACACGGTCACTCGCTGAGCACGCCTGCCTAGCCTGAGGGGCTTATAAGCACTGTCCAGGCATGCAGAGCAGCTGGAGGGAGTCCTGAGAAGAGGAGGTTCAGGGTGTCAGGGAGGGAGACTACAGGTGCTGGAGGATTGAGCAGGAGCCCACAGAACCACAAAGACCCGGATGCATTTCAGGTTGCCAGAAACGCGGGGAGGAGGCACTGTGGGTAAGGGCCACAGGGTGGCGGTTTCTGGCCGGACAGGGTGGGGGAGCTGGGTGAAGAGACAAGGGGCGGGGCACACCATGTGTGTGCTTATGTGCTCCTGAGCTGGCTTTACACACACGGCTAGGCAGGGCGCAGATGCACAAGGCGGACATGGAGACCTCTGGTTGTTCCTGTCACTGACTCTACTACCTTTAGGCCACAGCCTCCTGGATGGTACAGGATGTGGTCTATATCCTGCTACTTGGTATTAGCTCAATAAAGTCTTGTTCCCTTCCCCCCAAAAAAAATTCCAAGGATGGCAACTCTCAAGTAACAAGCAAAGGCAGAGCAGGTCAGAACAAGCGCCATGAAAACCTGGACCATGTGGGAGGGCTTATGGTCCTTGGGGAGGGCCATTTAAGCGTCATGTCTATATGTAGGGCTGAGCGACCCTGGGCCACTGAGACCCCAGCAGAGTCCCCAGGCATACCTTTGCAAGCACAGTGGCCTGCTTCTACTTAGGACTGTTTAACAGAGGGTTCTTCCCCATCTGGCCGCCACCTCCACGAGAGGCTCTTGACGTCTGTGCCATGGACAGAGCAAGCCTGGGGGGGGGGCGGTGAGCCAGGCTCCTGCCCATTACAAAGCATTACTGGCATTGTCCGCATGGTGAGGACAGCGGGGGGTGGGGGGGTGGGGGGGAGGGGAAACTGAGGCTTATATGGATGGATCCAGTCGCTTGCCGAAAGCTGTGCAGCTGAGTAGCCCACAGCACAGAGGCAGGAAGCTTTGCTCTTGGTCTGTGCTCCTAAGTGGCTTGTGCAGCCTGACCTTGGGACTATGGCTAGACGCTTGCCGATCTGTGGTGCTGTGACTCAGAAAATGACTCTCTGGTATATGTGACTTCCTGAGTAGTGTGAACCAAAGGACACTGGATGTTTAAGCCCTCCTGTCTACGTCTGAGGTGAGCCCTCAGGACCAGAATTCTTCAACGTGGGTCATAGGGACTAGAGGCCATTGACCCTAGAGCACGCCATGCTACCTTCTCTGTGAGGACTGTCATTCCAGAGGTCCTGCCCAGGACATCATGGCCTTTGCTGGGGTTTCTCACCTCAGCCTGTTAGCACCATGACACTCGGTGTCTACACGACTGTCCCTTCTCCGGCAAACCTAAGAAGCAAAGCAGCTCTCCAGGCATCTTTGTGCCTTCATTTCTGGAGACTCCACCTCACAGAAAAACTTGGATTTATTAAATGTTATATTTCACCCTAGCTCTTCGTTACGAGAGAAGCAGCCGGGACCCTTATAGACCCTTAGAGTGGGTTTTACCTTTAGGGCACAGAAACATCTACCGAGGAGTCTAGAACTGAGCCACTCCACGGGAACACAGGGCCGAGTGACTGAAAAACTCTCGACTCTTCCCTGGTCTCTCTGGGGACATGACTTCATTATCAGTGAAGATCACGGAGGGCACACCGACAGCTGAGTGGGGACCAGACCAAAACAAGATTATCATATGAAAGAAGCCAGTTGGCAGAGAAAGTCGAGGAGAAGCCGCCTTTTCTTATCCGGCCTCATCTGGCCAGCAGGCTATGGGCTACAGTAGCTCTGGCTACGCAAAGCGGGCGGGGCGGTCCTGTGCCAGACTCCTGTAAAGGACCCTGCGCCTCCTGGCCAGCTCTCTGGGGGCTTTCCCCTCCGCTCACTAGTTCACGGCCACACTCGTGGGTGCTTTCAAGACCTTTCCTAACAAACTGTTTCTAATGGTGGGGAGCTGGGGCACTCTTTGTTCCAAACACAGAATTTGAAATCTGCCCTCTGAAGTCGGAACTGCAGCCCGATACCAAGCATATTTTAACTCTACCTCTTATTGATCTCGTTTAGGGATAGTGACCTAAAGACTAAGCGTGCTTCTCCTGACACTCTGGGCTTTCTCTGACGTCCCCTCCCCTCCCCCCAGGACCACCACTTATCTGATTTTTTTCTCTTCCTCTTCTGCCTTTCCCTCATGCCTGCAGCTGTCCAGATTCACAATTTGTCCAGTTCTTTTTTTCCCTCTCATAAACTCTGAGCACATTTTTCTCAAGCTTCCGTTTGAGTAGAGCCCATTTTTAATTTTTAACTTTTTTTAAAAAATGAATGAGACTAAGTACTCAAAGGGAACCCCGCATTGCCCAGTTGACAGCGTGTCTTAGGTATGTGAACCCCAGCACAGGCAGGGTCCATACTAGGTGCTCATTAAACGTGATCATTCCCAGCCGCCTTCCCTTCCCTCGCATGGCCGCCAGCCTTGCTGAAGCCCGGAGCCGTCGGCTTGGGGGCTTGGGACGCAGCTCAGACGCTGCAGGTTTCCACCGTGCCTGCTTTTCCTGCATCAGAGGGCAGAACCGAAGCTACACCCAAATTGACCCTGGGCACAGAGAGTTAAAGGGTGGCTGGGAATTAAAATCTTAAGACTGGGTTTCCATTCGGAGTAGTGGCTTCCCCCCCCCCCCCGGGGCTATGCTCAGGGTCCCCGCTCCCCCCCCCCCCAGCTCTGGGGAAGCTGGGGTGGAGTCTGGCTGCTGCCCCATTAACGAAGTTATTCAGACCTCAGTGTTAATGGCTTGGAGGACAAAGATCCTCCTGGATATGCAAATCCAGCCAAGGTCGTTAACAAAATTAGCGTACAGTCTCAGACCTCTACTTGTCTCAGGATGGTGCTGGGACCCACCTAAGTGCACTACTTGGCGTGTGTGTGTGTGTGTGTGTGTGTGTGTGTGTGTGTGTACATGGGCCTGCATGTGCGCGCGCTTGTGCATGCTCATGCGGGTTCCCCGCGGGTTCTCAGCTCCATACACCACCTTGGCTTTTTCCATCCTCGGGGGTCACTATGCCTCATCAAGGACACTTTTAATGGCTTTTAAAGCTCCCGCCTACGTTTTTTCTGGAAAGACTCCCCTCAGAGAGGCTCAGCGAGGAGAGCCACCAGCCCATTAGAGCTGCTGTTGAGGTGGCTTTTACTGGTAGGGGGTGCGTGTGGCTTCTTCCTTCCTTTGGCCCAGAGAGGGAGAAAGAGGAGGGAGGCTAACGTGGGGGCGTGCGCCCAGGATGCCCGCTCAGAGGGCCCGAGGCCCATCCAGTTCACTGTGCAGAGGAAGCAGGGAGTGGCATCCCTGGGGTCTGTACCCGGTGAGGCCCCTTGAGCTGGAGTGTACATGACAGGGGCCTGCCCCTCAGTCTTGGTGAAATAACAAAGGTCTCAGGGCAAAGACTGACGGAGTCGGGTCCCACCTGTGGCGTCCTGCAGCCCTGACCCTTAGGAATCAGTCAATCCAGGGCGAGGTCTCCCGATGAGCGGGTCTCTCGGGCTCGATGCTCACTCAGGCACCCAGTGAGGGTTGGTCGGCCGCGAGTTCTTCCCCCCCTCCCACCCTGAATGGCATTTAAATGTTAATCAAGTCTGGGTGGCAGACTAACCCTCCCTGGCAGCGGGGGAAGGTCATAGCTAAGCCTGCCCTCCCCGGGTAGGAGATTTTGTGAGCCGGTCCACCTACCTGGCGGGGACTGTGAGCTTTTGGACCGGTCTGTTGGTCAGAACAAGGCTGGAAGGCTGTTTCTCCGCCCGCCCCCAACACTGCTCTTTCTCTTAGTTGTCCGCTCTATCCCGGGTGTCTCTGCCTCCCTCCTCTGTAGTCACAATCCCTTTGCTCTGCACTTTCAGCTCCACCCACACGTGGCTCTCCGAGGTTTGAAAAGCTTCTCTGGCCAGACCTTGTTCCCCATAGCACCTCTGAACCCTTCGGGAGCGACAAAAAGATGGCTTCTGGAAAGGAGTTTGTACACAGTAGGTCTTTCCCTACTAAGTTCTCAGCTCCGCCTCAGCTTCCTCCTCGATTCTTCCTGAAAGTCCCGTTTCCACCCCGCTCAGCTGGTTTCTGGGGGGTCGAGACCCACCGGTTGAGAACCACTGTCTTAGGTTTACAGGACTCTTGGGCACGTGTCCTGGGTGGCAGGCGGTGGGGGCTGGGACTTCTTGGTTTAAGAGTTGTTTAAGAGGCAACGAGTGTGTTTTTGTGTCATGAACACACCCACCACCACCACCACCACCACCACCACCACCACCACCACCACCACCACCACCACCATCTGTAACTAACTACAAAGGACTAGAACAATCCACCCAGGCAGTATTTTCATTTATGCTGTTTGTGAAGACAGACATGAAACAGGAAGGAGGAGCCCTTGTCTCCGGGTGTAACAAAAATAAGCGCCAACAGCGTTCACGTGTGATGTTTCCGCAGGCCTCCTCTGCAAGTCACAGACCTCTCACTTTGTGCGAAATGCCAATCATAGGGACAGTCTGGTCCCAGCCAGAGCACTGTTAAGACATTGTGAGTGTTGGCAGGCGGCAGTGCAGTCACTCTGAAGTGTTGAGCCCCTGACAGAGGGGGATAAGGACAAAGATGGTGGGGTCTGGACACGAAAGGTGCTGGGCAGAGGCTTGGGTAACTCAGGTCTGAGCTCCCAGAGCTTGGGAGGCTGAGGCAGAAGGAAGGCCAGCCTGGGCTACAGGTGAGACCCTGTAGCAAAACAAAGTCTTCCCCCCTCAATGAAATAAATGAGAGAGAGAGAGAAAGAGAGAAAGAGAGAGAGAGAGAGAGAGAGAGAGAGAGAGAGAGAGAGAGAAGCAGATGTGCCGTTGAAGCTGGGATTACCCTTGACTATTCATTTGAGCAGGTTACCCAGGCCTCCTCACAGCTGAGGTCGGAGTGCCCCCTCAGCTGGGCCTCCAGCTCTCCCTGGCTGGCAGCTGGGAGCACACACACTGGCTCTCCCAACACTGTGCTCTCCATAATTCCATTCTCACCTTCCCTCGTGCCCAAGACTTTCCCTATTCTTCAGCCCCTAGCTGCTGGGTGTATGTGTGTGTGTGTGTGTGTGTGTGTGTGTGTGTGTGTGCGCGTGCGTGCGTGCGTGCGTGCGTGTGTGTGTGTGTGTGCACGCATGTGTGTGTGTGCACGCATGTGTGTGTGTGTGCGCACGCATGTGTGTGTGTGTGTGTGTGTGTGTGCGCGCGCGTGTGCGTGTGCGTGTGCATGTCTGTGTCTGTGTAAGCACACTCCTGAAATTCAGAGCTCCCTGGACCTGGACGGGACAGGAGGGAGGCACAGCTTTAGGCCAGACAGGGCTATCCATTTCTACAAACTATTTCCTTTTCATATTTCGTGCAGTAGGAATGTTGCCAGGGAGCTTCCTGTGAGCCACCTTTGACAGGGCTTCTCTATGCACCCAGATTCTGGAACCCACTCCCAGATGCAACCTGCTCAGCCCCTGCTCAGCCTCCTAACTTTCACAGGGTTTGCGGTCGCCTCCCCTTGATCTTTCCCAGGATACACACTAGAGAGCCAGGATTCAGGGTGTGGCTGTGGTCTTGGTGGGGTGTCTACCGGGCCAGTCATTTCTTTGGGGAATCCTGTTTTGAAGAAGCACACATGGGCCGTAGCCCAAAGTGTCTGCCCAGTCTACAAGCGGACATGCCCCAGATTCAGAGCCAAATCCTTTCTGTTTGGGCTTGATGAACTTAATTAGAAGAAAGACTTCTAGCAGAACAGGGCTCGCACACTGCCTTCATGAGGTAGAGGTAGAAGCCAAGTGCAAACAGCTCCTCTGCAGCCCAGCTCAGCTGAGGGACTCAGAAGACTGAGAAGGTGGGGCTTCTGCTCCTTGTAGCTTGGGCGTGGGACAGGGAGACAGGTGTGTCTGGACACTGAAGAGATCAGACCGCTCTACTGTCAGAAGGAGGACAAGGGGAAGTCAGCGGGGACCTGGGCAGTCACTGAAAGTCTCTCCGGGTGGTGGGTAGCTGGCTGGGTCTACAGGGGGCGGTGCTTGGAGGAGATGAAGATGATGAGGGTGGTCTCACTAGGAGAATAACGCATGGGGTAGGGTCAGAGACGCAGAGAATAGTGCAAAGAGGGCCTGTTGAGGGGAAGAAGACACAAGCTAGAATACTTAGTATCAGCTCTTTGTTGAGGCAGTGCAATAAGCAACTGTTGCAGATTCTTGAGCAGAAGAGCCCAGTGAATGAGGAATATGGTTTCAAGTACCCTTAGTCCAGAAGACGGATTGGTTTGAGCATTTTTCTCTCTCAAGCCCAGGGTTGACTAGAACCTCATTAGAAGGCAAGAGCATGGGGCAGCTCTTATCCACAGCACAATAAAAGCCAGGTAGAGCAGTGTGCATCTGTCATCCAATGCTTGAGGAAGAGGAAGATACTGAATTTCGGTCGACCTTTACACACACCTGCATCGTGCACACAGGCACCCGTACGCATGCATGCATGCATACACACACACACACACACACACACACACACACACACACACGGGAGGAGAACTGCTTTGTCACCTAAGATCGAGGTCAAGAACTGAGGGAGGGATCCGGATAAGATGGAGAGTGAGCTGGGACAGTGTGAGGATTGTGCTCAGGGTCGCAGAATCCTGGGTTTGAATCCTGGTCATCCCCACCTCACAAGCGTCTACGCTCAGCACCACCCTTGGAACGTCTCTGTCTAGGGAGACTCTGGTCTCCACAGCCCACTTTCGCTTCTGCTCTGCTTCCGTTCTGTAGCTCCTCAGAGCTCATCCGGATGGCTGCGTCCCAGTTTTTTTGTTTATGAGGTCTTTACCAAGCCCTAAGCTCTTTGGGATTCAGGGGCAGAGTCTGACAAGAAGGCTTGATGTTAAAGAAGTGTTCATTGGCCTTGGAGGCTGATCTGAGAGAAGCAGCCTGGGAGAGAGTGCAGGGCCAGCCACACGGGGAGCTGTGTGGGGGCCCGGCAGAGTCATATGTTAGGGTGTTGCAGCTGGCAAAGACATGGAGCTCAGGTTTACGTGAGAAGCTTCCCTGTGGAGGAGTGACTCGCTATGGAGAGTGTGCCTTAGTCAGACAGGAGGGAACCATGAGTCAAAAGGCGGGAATCTGAGGAGAGATTGACAGGGGAAGGGAATGATGCAGCTGGAGTCAGGACAGGACCCGTGTCCGGCGAGTTGGGGGGTAGGGGGGAGACAGATGAAAGGTGGGGGCTGTTCTACTTGAGATGCTACTAACTGGGACTCACAGCTGCCTTTCATAAGAGCTCTGGCCTTTAGGCCCTGAGGGTTGCTTGGTGCGAATGGTTTTTCCCCAGCAGAGGAAAGAAAAAAAAAATGTAAATCACATCCAGAAGAGTTTTTCGCTTACCAGAGAGAGGGAGAGAACATAAGTGACATTTGGAGCCATGATACCTTAAAGTCAATATCATTACCTCTGATATTTACTGTCAGCTCACGGTGCTGGGGAAGAGGAGAAGGTTCAACCCAGCTCTCCTTCAGTACCCCACCCCACCCCACCCCACCCCACCCCACCTCAGTGCGCAGCTGCAGCTCACTGTTTGCTGTCTTAAAGCCCCGCATCTTCCAATCCGCTACTGGTGGAGAACAGGGGCAGGCCTGGGCTACCTGACCTGATTCAGCGTGTCCTCAGAAATGCTTCCTAGGGGGAGCGCCCAGTGCCCTGGACCCCTTCGTGAGATTGTTGTCCTTGCACTGGAGTCTTGGGTTTGTGACATGCAGGAAACCACAGAGCCTCTCTTTACCTCTACAGAGTTGATGTGGCAAGTGTCTTTGGTCCCTGTCCCCAGAGCTGACCAGGTGGGTTCGTGTGGCTTGTCTCAGCCTTGTGTTCCTGTAAAACCTACAAGTACATGCTACCCCCAAACTACAGGGAAATAGACAGAGAAAACTAGCCTGCCAGAGAGCCCAGTTCCTCCCCGCCAGGCTCCATAGCTGAGGGTCATGAGGATTGCCATTTCCCAACCCGGCAGGCCCAGCCCTGGGGAGCTTCTTCGTACAAGGACTCCTTCCATCACTCCCTGTGAAGGGCCAGCTAAGTGCTTACTAGACTCCAGAGAAGCAGGGAATAGCCAGCCACCTCTCTGCTGAGGGACATGGGTTTATTCTGTTCAGAAGTCAGGGTGGAGACTTCATAGCAGCTGTCTTCAGACACTCCAGAAGAGGGCGTCAGATCTCATTAGGGATGGTTGTAAGCCACCCTGTGGTTGCTGGGATTTGAACTCAGGACCTTCTGGAGAAGAGTCAGCGCTCTCAACCACTGAGCCATCTCTCCAGCCTGCTCCTTGGTCTTAAATGCTCTTGGGAACATGCCACCTAGAAGGTACGTGCCGGGGTAGAGGGGCCCCGAGATTGCTCCACACCCCGTAGAAACCAAGGAACCCAGATGCCTTTACAAGGAAACTTTGAGACCAACTGCCACTCTGCATCCCAGATCTAACTTTCATTCTGTGGGCCCTGCTTTGAGTAGTGGTTGACCTACCTCGGTGACTTAGCCCTGTCACTATGGTCACGTCTCCTGTAATCAGCAACAAAAGTGATCATGCTTTTCATATCTGTTCCTAAGCTTGCTTCTGGAAACTTGCGTAAGTGGCCATAATTCTGTCGCTTAGAGGCATAGGGGGAAAAGGCTTTTCATTGTGATTATGTCTGAAGGATCATTTTTCCAGTTGGTCCTCCCTTGGCTTAGCGGTGCTAGTTCTTTTAGCCCGAGTAACCTATGTCATAAACGCCAAGTGCAGATCATCTTAGCATATGTTAGTCTCTATTTGTCGCTTCTGTGGTCCCCGGACCTGGTTAGAGCGAGACCAACACCTCTTCCTTCAAAATGTCACGCAAGTCTTAAAGCAGGCTAAGGTGCAGCCGGATGCCAGGATGGCCACACGCTACAGCAGCTTCCATAAAACCGCCACTAGAAGCATCTGTCCTAGGCCACAGCAGGTGTTTTTAAGTCATGCCTTCTTCCGCCTATGTCTCTGAATTTGGATTCTCAGCTGCAGGCATGAGACTCCTCAGTTTCTGCTACTGAACATCTTGTTGGGTTTTACCCATCACTCCCCTCACTTGGGACTTCCTTGTGGTCTTATTCTATCCTCTATTAAGATGTGCCACTTTCCTTAGCTTGAAGTCATCCCAAATCTGGTCAACTGACTGGGTGTCTTTAAGCGAGGCCATTGATAGAAATGTAAGTTTCAGCATGGGCAAGGCCACAGGTGGTTTCTTGATCTGGGTGACATACATCTCCCCGGGTTGACTGCTTACCATCAGTTTTCAACTGGTTACGGCCCTATCTGATCACTCCATCACCCAGCACATTCTTTCTTAGTTATCCACAAGACACTTCTACAGAACTTGCTGTGGGTCACGGAACCCAAATCAACCTATGGGCAGAGGAAATCATCCTTTGGTCTGACTTCTTGGGGAGCCCCTTGTGGATCCCAAGAACCTTTACTGTTTTTTTCTGAAAACTTGCATGCTTTCTGTCATAGAATATTTTCCTTTTTCTTCTTTTCTTATTAAACAAAGTCTTTTTCCATGTAGTTGGCTGACCTACAGACATGTGACCTCCCTGATTTAGACTCCCCAGTACAGACAGAGATCACAGACACATACCACCACACCCACTTTGTTCTAGAATCTTAGCAATGATCCCTCTTGTCTGAATTTTAGGGTACTCTCCCCTACCATTGGTGAAAACCAAACTGATATTTGTCTTTTGGGGGGGTATCATAGCCCCATCTTCATTTGTGATTCTTAAAGGCAATTAACCGAGAACGGAATCAACCTATATCTACCAGTTCTGCTGGGAGCAGGCAGCATAAAGCTGAAGGACCCATCTGGCTCTAGATTCGTCCACAGGGAGCTAAGGTCCTGGGGTGTTTTATGGTTCTTGGGACCTAGTTCCCAGAAATGCGGACTCTCTTCAGAGGAGCCCTCAGAGGAGCAGTAAGCAGACCTTGGGGGCCCATGATCTGTGACTACACCTCGTGGAAGCACCCTTCTTGCCCATAGAAGCCCTTGGACTAAAAAGCTGCAGGGATCTTGATTTGCTCATCTCCATAAGCAATGCCAGGCTCACCGGGATGGCTCCTTGCCTTGCACTTGAGTTGAGAAGGGGAGAGAAAGAAAAGACCCATTACGCCTGATAAAAAAGGGCTGGTCCAGGATGGAGTCAAAACGAGACATGTGACGTCTTTTCAGTGTGCTCGAACTTGGTACTGGGGACATGGGCCACGGAGTCTCGGGAAGTCCAGCGCCATTTTACCGTAGGCAGGGCCCTGCCTGCAGAACACACTGCTGGGGCCTCTGGAGAGCAGGGCTGGAGAACTCATGGGGGATGATGAAGAGTCTTGATTGCTAGGAGAGGGTTTTAGCTGAGGTCGCCGGACTCTGCGGCCGACACCCTTCACGGGCGCGCCTCCCCTTCGGCAGCTAACTCCTGCAGCCCAGCAAGCCAGAGAGAGCCAGTGAGTCTTATTTGACAGGCAGGATGCCAGCGTTACCAGGATAGTCCTCCCTCAGTGAGCACTACCACGTGGTAAGTGCTTTGCTCCCTGCCCTGGGTCTCCGCTGGCTGGCTCCGAGGCGTGAGTCAGGAGGAGACCGGCATTTCCTGTTACTGGATCTGGACTGCCCTGCCTGGCCTGCCGCATGCATTAGTTTGTGTGTCCTCAATCACGAGGAAGGCTTTTCCTGACCATAGACGACAGTATCTTGGGCTCCACTCTGCTCGAGACTTTCCGCGACAGGGACAAATGTGCGCAAGACAGTGTCTGCCTACTTGAGGGTCTTTGCTAAGATGGAGACTAGCGATGACTATCCCTGGAGCCATTAGCAGAGACAAGTGTGGTGCTTCGCATGGGCGGCTCCAGAGGGAGAAACTCTGGGCACGTTTGTGAGGGGCTTTCTAGATTGTTTTTATCGAGGAGAGGCCAAGAGGGATTGGATGCTGAGTCTGCTCCAGCCTCCCAATTGGTCCGTTCAATAACGGAACATGCCAGCAGGGCCTCACAGACTGGCCAATCGTACCAGAATGTGATGGATGCAGGAAGGACTTAACCAGAGGCTGGCTTCTGCTGACCCCCAGCCCCATACAGAACTGGACCTACCATTGATGATTTGGCCCTCCATAGACCTGTATGATTATGATTATTCACAGTGAGAGTAAGAGACACACACAGATGGGGGGGGGGTGGCGGAGGGAGTCCTGCCAGGGCTTTTGGATTTTCCCCTTGGTCCTTCACAGAACTAGAGGCTTGAGAGTTAGGGATGTGGCCAGGGCAAGCTCCCTACCGCACCAACCACAGACACCTCTTACCATGTATCTCTCCCCAAGCCCGGAATGACTGCTCCGCTGTAGCCCCGCCCCAAATGCTGGAGGAGACCTCCCTAATTGGGTCCATGAGAACTTTATTACTGGACAGCCACTTCCTTTGCTTTTCCTGTAACAAATTATCCTAATGATGTGACCCGGGACCAGATGTTAATTGCAATGGAAAGTAATCAATTTTCTTTACGGAGCAGAAGCTTGTGGGCAGGCTCCTCAGGAGCAGGAGCGGGTGTCTTAATGAGGAGGGCACCCGAGGTGCCCATCTGGGCTGCCCCCCCCCACCTCTTCCTCCTCCATGCCACCCCTCAGCCCCTTCTCACAGGGACAGTCGTGAGCCCACCCCTTTCCCTGATAAGAAGAGCAGTCTGCAATGTCCCCAGCTAACTTCCAAGAGCGTCTGCAGCTCCTTAATCCCCACGGTTGGTCCTCCTTCTTAGTGCGGGGGTCATCGTCCCAAGGCCTCCTTCAGCCTGGCTGTCCTTTCCCTAATCTAGACCCCTCTGCAGCCCAGTCCTGTCCCTGATATACGTATAAATGTCACTGTCTCCACCACCTTGCCCTCAAGCCACCTGCCTCTCCCAAGTGTGTCCCTCTTCTTCTCCCGCTCTAGCCACAGAGCCTCCTAGATTGAGTGGTGGGCCAGGGCGAATCCCGAGACCCCATTTGTATTCGCGACCCTCCAGAGCTTCCGGGTAGGGAGCAGGGGTCTTGGGGTCTGGCCTCATCTCGGTCGCGAAGCTGCCGAAGGCGTCTGTGGGTCGCCTGGCATACCAGGGAAGGGCAGGCTTCATTTCTTCCTGGACGGGAATCAGTTTCAGCCAGTGTGGAATCCCAGCGTGGGGGGGGGGGCCTCTATGGAAAGGCAGCTCCATTTAGAAAGATAGCCACGCCCTTGGACTTTAATACTATTTGCCTTCAGCTGGGTATACTACTGGGAGGAGTCGAGGGGAGGCCTTAAGTAGAGAGGTATTCAGAGCTTGTTTCGGACCACCGTAAGCTAGACGCCACCTTGCGCTCACCCAAACTCTGCCTGGCGGGGGCAGGATGCTGGTCCTGCCTTGGTGGATGGAGGTAGGGGATTGGTCCCCAGCGTTTCCGACAGTTTGGGGCACTAGACGGGAGGAACCTGAAGCCCAGAGCCCAGGAAAGAGGCAGTCAGAGAGGGCCACAGGGGTGGCCAAGGACAAATTCCCCAGACTTCACAAATTCCCCGCGAGTCTACAATTCTATTAAGTAGGATAATGGATTTTAAAATGCCTCGGAAGGCAGAGAGTGCTGTAAGATGGGCGGGGCTGTTGTTAACAGTCACATTCTTCTCAGAGCTTGGAGGGGAAATAAATCAGACGCTTCTCACACCGCGCGCGCCGAGCAAGTCCCTCGGAAGCGTTCATTGCGGGGGAAGTAAACACATATATATTATAAACCCCAAATTAAAGGGAAATGGCGCTTAGGGGTAAGCCGGGCTTTTATTTTTTAGCTTTAGTACTATTTTTTTTTTAAAGTAAAATCCTACAAACGCTGGGAAGGAGAGTTTGGGTGGAGAGGCTCATGCCAGCCTCTGCCGAGTCTGTCTGGGATCCCAGGGCAGGATGCAGCTGAGGGGTGCCGGCAGGGTGGAGGCGGGAGTGGGATGTGGAGTGTGGGGGGTCGGGGGTCAGGGGAGGAAAGCCAGGACGGGCCCAGCCGGCCAGCTTTGAGTTCCTACGCATAGCACCAAACGGCCTTTAGGTTCCACAGTCAGCCCCAATCTGCTGACGGGCTCCCTCTCTTCTGTCTTGCTCCTTTTTGGCTGGTGCTCCCTTCTCATTTTCCGCCTGTGCTCCCTGACTCCATTCTGCCCCCTGCAGGCTGTAGTTAGACACCTCTAATGGAAAGCCTGGGCCGCCTCCTCCTCCTCCTGATCACCTGTCTCCCTGGGGCCTCGTGGTTGGCGGGTACCTTAGTGGGTGCTCTGAAACTGTGCAATGAATGAATAGACAGGTAGATGGGGGGATGCGGAACCCCGATGGTTTTTATGATTCCCCCTCCTACCCCAAGCCGGTGGCTGGGTCTTTGAGGAAGCGTGTGTACGCTGAGTTGAGGCTGCACCCCAGTTAGACTGTGGTCTTATTTTTTTTCTCTCTCTCTCGCCCCTCATTAAGCTTAGCTTCCAATTACGTGTTAATGATGCTGGCTGCCTTTTGTAGGCTGAAGTTTACTGCAGTGTCTTTAAATTTAATCACCTCCATAATGGCCGGCTCTGGCATCGGAAATAAGAGGCCGGGGGTGGGGGGCGGGGCGTGGGGAGTACAGTCCTTTGCTCTTGAATGAGACAGCAAGATCTGGGATCCCATGGAAGGTAGGAAAGTCCTTCAGTGTCTCCTTTCCCTGGAAAGCACTTAAGAAATCCTAAGAACTGTCTTCTCGACCTCAAACTGGGTCCCCTCTGATTCTCCACGTGTATCAAGAAAGAGAAGGGCCAGGCTGGGGAAGGGCTTCTTGCTTGGGTAGGGGAGTGAGCAGGGATGGGAGGATTTCTCCTCAGAGGGTGCTTAATTTCTGAGAGACCTGGTGGCCACCGCCGGCCCTTCTTCTCTCACAGAGGCACATGGGACATCGCGCTGAGAGGCCAGAGAGAGGCGTGTGATTGGTGTCTGCTTATCAGGACACCTCATTCTGGGGCAACGTCACTCTACCCTGTGCCCGTGAGTCCCGGGGACATTTGGGACACTCAGGTCACATTTTACACTGAGCCACAGCTGGAGTTTGAGGCTCCTCTCAGTTTGTGGCCTCAATTCCCTCCCTTTAATGTACCTCAGGGTGAGCTGGAGCGGAGGGCTGGCCCTCCCAACGCCCCAAAGATGGCGGAGAGGCGGACTGCTGCTCTCCGTGCTTGCCTTCCTCTGGGGCTGCCTGTCATTCCTTCTCGCCCCACGAGCACCACTCACGTCCGTGCACCACCCCGCTGGGAAGCATCTGCTACCCTCAGAGCCCATATGAGAGGGTCTTCTCTCTGGCAACTCCCCATTTCACTTACACCATCCTTCTGGGTGTTGGCCATCCCCAGAGCCTCTAATATTACACCACCACGGTCTTCTCTCCTGGGATGGAAGTCTCTGTGTGTGCGAGCTCTCTCCTCACTCTTCCTCTAATCCTGTCCCCACTGTGTCCCTGGCCAGGTCACATCCCTGTCTTTCTCTCCACCCTAGCCTCTACTGCTTCTGCTACTGTGCCACAAGGGACTTACCAGCCACAAACCTCTATTTATCTACCTGCCTCCCGCCCACCCTCCACCCATCCACTCACCTGCCTCCAATCCATCCACACCTATGCCTCTATCTACAATCTATCCGTGTATCAGCCATCCATCAATCTATGTATCTATCATCTCTTCCTTCATCCATCTACCTACTTTCCACACATGGACCATCCATCCATCCATCTGTCGGTCCGTCCGTCCATCCATCCATCCGTCCGTCCATCCATCCGTCCATCCATTCCTCCCATTATCACTCCTCCCTACCAACCATCCATCCCTCCAGGATCCATTCCCACACCACTCATCTGCCATTCACCCATTCGTTCACTGTGCATCTCTTCCTCCAGTCACACATCCATCATTTCATTCATCATTTCATTGCACTCACCCACTCATCTGCCTCTCCATCCATCCATCCTCCCATCCATCTATCCACTAGCTCCAATTCATTCATGATCCACCCACTCTCCATCCATCCATCCATCCATCCATCCATCCATCCATCCATTCCTCATTCATATACCAACCGCCCATCCCTCAATCCTCCGTCCGTCCGTCTGCCATCCTCTACCTCTTCATCTACCATCTATCATTCATTCATGATCAACTGTCTATGCATCCATCAGTATTCAGGGCGTACTTGGTCCGGGCCCCCCCGCATTCATTCTGGGACCAAGCATACACGGAGAGCCACGCGAGAATAAAGAACACAGACGATTACATCACAGATCTGAAGACGATGGACGACACTAAGTCGAACACTAAAGGGCAATTGGGTTTAGCTCAGGCCTTTGGCTCTGAATTCCAAGATTCTGGAATGCTGAGGTTACGTACAGCCTTCCAATCAGGTGCTTTGGAGGGCCCATGGGTTCCCTTTGGGGGAGAGCCTTGCAAGTGTCCTGGAGTAGGGAGGGACAACATGCTGTTGCACGAACACTACAAGGGATAAAAAGGGAGGACGAAGACCCAGCACAGGGCGGGGTAGGGGGAGAATGGGTTTGGAGTAGCAGGGCGGTGTCCTCTGTCCCCCCCCCAACTCTTTTCCACTATGTAGCACGTGACACGAATGAGGGCGGGCTTGGGAGGGCTTAGAGGATGTCTCGGATATGATTGCAGAGACACCTCCCGGATGGGCACTAGCATTTGGTCCCTAGCCCTGCCTCCTGCCTGTCCTGACTTCTGAACCTGCAGGACATTCCCAGCAGGGTCCTGCCCTGTCCCAAGCTCAACCTACCCGGTTCTTCCCTACTAAGAACTCTGAGCAGTACTCACTGATAGGCTCATTGAGAACTGGATGGGAGACACAATCGCCCAGTGGGGGCTTTAAGGAGGTCTTGTATGCTTCAGGCCTGCCAGGAGACTCCAGCCCAGCCCGCTCTTTAGCCCAGAGCCTGTGAACCCTAAATCAACCTGGTAAGGGAGCCAAAGGAAAAAAAAAGCAGAAAATAAGAAAAGATCACAGTTAACAATCAGTGGGTTGCAGTCAGGAGTTCCTGAGGAATGAGGAATTATCGCCGATCCTGCCACAGGGAGGAAGGGGGGGGTGGCTGTGAGGATGGATATATGCATTTTCTGATTTGCTATATACATAAGTGCCTTCTAGCACTTGCTGCATACCATAAATATTCAGAATAAAGTGTGTTCTGAGAACAGTGCGTAGAGAGAGAGGGGAGGCAGGGCTCAGAAGTAGTATATGCACAGTAGTAGATTAGCGTGTGTATGACCCTGGCTTCAGCACCTGGCATCAAAATCCCAATGGAACAAACACAGGGGGTGTGGGCTAACCAATGTGCCCAGATTAGGATAATAGACAAAACCCAAAAAGTCCAACAAATACTGACTTAGAACTTATTAAGTGCCACATAGTGTCTTAAAGGCCCGACATCTGTTCACAGATCTCTCTCTCTCTCTCTCTCTCTCTCTCTCTCTCTCTCTCTCTTTTTCTTTCTGATAGTGAGAAGGGCACCGGTACCTCCCCATTTGATAGATGAGAAATTTGAGGCCCAAAGTTCAACAGCTGGCAACAGCAGTGGAGCCCAGGCAGGCTGGGCCTCACCACTTTTCTGTCCTTTCTTGGCAGGTGGCCTCTGGAGGGTTTAGGGAACTCAGAGACATTCAGACTCGCCCGCCGTCAGCCTCACAGTCGAGCCTGTAATTGAACCTGCTCCGTGCACACAAGCATGGCTTCCTGGTCATGACCCGGGCACTCGCTCTGAGGATGGGGAGAGAAGGCTACAGCCACCGGCACCCTGCTCCCTGAGGTCTTGCTTCTTCACTGTGGGCAGGAAGAGGTGGGTGAATCCACACGTGTGTGTGCACACACGTGTGAGTAATCTCCTTTCCACCACAGAGAGGACTAGGAAACAAGAAGTCTCTTTCTAGAACACAGCTCAACGCAGGACCAGGAAGTAGGTCAGAAAGGCCCGCAAGGCTTATTAATCCCTTCATTGATTCAACAAATGTAAAATGTTTACGGTCCGTGCACTGAAACTCTTGTATTCTTTGCTCATGGAAAACCCACTCTAGGACTGTTAGCTGCTGCCTTACAGACAGAGCTGGGATGACGCTCTTCTCCACAGGAAGCTGATGCCCAGGCGAGCGATGGTACCCAAACACTCCCGAGTGACCTGGTGTCTGTCATCAGAGGTGCCTGGCTGCTGATTTCATCAGAAGGGTTCAGAGGCCAATGCCGGGGCAGGCAAAGAGGGTATTTGCCATCAGGAATAGCGAGCACTCCAGAAGGCAGGCTGGGGAAACGTCAGGGGCGGGCAGCAATCCTGCTGTCAGGTGTTAGAGACAGTACTGCTTGCTCGAGGACACCCCTGGGTGTCAGGCTTCCGTGCTGAAGAATGGCGGTGCGTTTGGAACACATTTCAGGAAGACGTTCCCTGATGGCAGTTAAAATGAATGTTTAAAAGTTTTGATGCTTGAAGGAGGCAATCTACAGCCAGCTGAAAACTCCATCTTACATGCTCCTCAATCTCCAGATGGCTCGTGTCTAATACAGACGTCTGTAATATATGGCCCTAGGACTTTCCCTCCTCGGCTGGGCACAGTGCCGCATCTGTAAACCTTCTCATCTTTCTTTCTTTCTTTCTTTCTTTCTTTCTTTCTTTCTTTCTTTCTCTTCCTTCCTTCCTTTCTTCTCTTTTCTTTCTTTCTCTTTCCTTCCTTTCTTCCTTCCTCTCTCTTTCTCTCTTCTTTCTATCTTTCTTTCCCTCTTTCTTTCTTTCTTTCTTTCTTTCTTTCTTTCTCCCTTCCTTCCTTCCTCTCTTCCTTCTTTCCTTTTTTCTTTCTCTTTCCTTCCTTCCTTTCTTCCTTCCTTCCTCTCTCTCTCCTTCCTTCCTTTCTTTTCTTCCTTCCTTTCTTCCTTTCTTTCTCTCTTTCTTTCTTTCTCTTCCTTCCTTCCTTCCTTCCTTCCTTTTTTCTCTTTCCTTTCTTTCTCCTTCCTTCCTTCCTTTCTTTCTCTTTCTTTCTCCCTTCCTTCTTTCCTTCCTTCCTTTTCTTTCTCTTTCTTTCTCCCTTCCTTCCTTCCTTCCGTCCTTCCTTCCTTCCTTCCTTCCTTCCTTCCTTTTTCTCTTTCCTTTCTTTCTCTTTCCTTCCTTCCTTCCCTTCCTTCCTTCCTTCCTTCCTTCCTTCCTTCCTTCCTTCCTTCCTTCCTTCCTTCCTTTCTTTCACAGCACAGTCCAATCCCTTCTTTTGTTTGATTTGTGATGCTTTACCTAAGAGGCCAAAGGAAGCACGAGGTGCTATCCGGGTCACCACAGAGACCCACGATGAGGCTTGGGCTCCTGATGTTTAGTCCCCTAGGCCCTGCCTTGCTGGATAGGAAGGCGACCAGTTCGAAGCATCACAGAAAATGGTGAGTTTTCCCCTTCAGTCTGCCCTGTCTAGAAGCCCAGCAGCCTCTGCCTTCTCCTCCTAGAAGGGGCATGGTGGCTGAGCTCTCTCCTCAGCCTTACCTCCTCCGAGGCTTCCTGAGGGGCGGGGCAGAGACGCTCAATGAGGGAAAGGAGGAGAGCTGACAGAGAGATAGATGGACTGACTGTTGGAGGAAGCACGCAGGTTGGTTGGTGGGAGGGGGGGCCCATTTTGGCTTCCCCCGTCTAGTTATCTCATTTATGGGGATGGGGGAGGGGAGGCTCTCTACTTCCTGAGCTGCTAAATGCTGTCACAAAAACATTTATTAATATGCAAATTCTAAGTGGCAATCTGGACCCAGTCGGGTTGTGCTAATTTGCACATTAATATCTGTCTTCAGGCTGGCCTCAGCCCTGGAGAGGGAAGCTTTAGGGCTTGGGAAGGGGACTTGGGAGGGAGGCTGCAGGTGGGCTATAATGGGGAGGGGTCACAGGCGGCTGCAGATGAGGGGGCGGGGACCCGGTCGGTCTGTGGTGGGAGGAACCACGGTCAGTCGGTGCCGGTGCCGACAGTGGACTCTGGGTTCACAGTAGCAGCAGCCCGGATCTATAGGTGCAGCTGAAGGCAGGGAGGAATGCTGGGAGGCACAGCAAGTATAAAAGGGGAGACATACACGTGGGACACCATGAGACCCTGGGACTGGACAGTGTCCGCTGTCCCGCCCCTCGGGCGAGGGCACCTTTGGGGAAGGAAAGGGGTAAGGAGCGTCTTTTGACTTGTTTGCTTATTGCTTTCTTTCAGGGAGGGTTCACATGCCCCCAGGAAGCTTACCGATAAGTAACAGGGACACGTATCTCAGGTTCGCCGTGATGGCTCTATCTCAAACCTTCTCTCCTGCCTAGTGTACATTGTTAGGACAATATGATCTCCTCAAGCTTGGGATGTGATGTGCTAGCAGGGTAAGGGGCCTTCAGGGCAAAAGGAATGGAGGTTGTATGGTAACCCCGCCCCCTCCCCGCCCCCTGCCCAGCCCCAAGCTGGTTCATGGATCCTACTCACTGGCTTTTCAGCAGTGGGGTCAAAGTGTCACCGCCCCATCTCTCCCACCCACAGTGTCCTCTGATGACTGGCATTAGTCTAGTGGGGTGCATCCTTCAAATTCGGGCCCTTGCAGGGAGACAGCAAGCAGTCCCCGTCCCAACCCTGTTTCTATGACAATCTGCCACACACCAGTTTTGTTTCTATAATTGCTTCATATGTGAATCTTATTTTCACAGCTACACAGGGAGCCTTCTCCACAGTACCTGGCAGGGACCATATGTTTAGTCAGTTTTCAACATATATCTATCAGAAATAGTTTTCCAAACCTTTCTACCCGTTAGCATATTTAATCTTGGCACAAACCTGGGGAGTGACCAGCATATTATTTTCAGATACTATGTTTACAGTGTTAAAATGTGTCATATATTACTACTTCAGAAGTTATCTATATTTAAGCATTCATGTAATTACAATAAACTAAACTTGCAATTCTAAATATGGCCACTAGGTGGTAATATGTGCTTGGTTGTACATAAATCTTTCCTTCCTTCCTTCCTTCTTTCTTTCTTTTGTTCTTTCTTTCTTTCTTTCTTTCTTTCTTTCTTTCTTTCCTTCCTTCCTTCTTTCTTTCTTTCTTTCTTTCTTTCTTTCTTTCTTTCTTTCTTTCTTTCTTTCTTTCTTTCTTCTTTTGTTCTTTCTTTCTTTCTTTCTTTCTTTTTCTTTCCTTCCTTCCTTCCTTCCTTCCTTCCTTCCTTCCTTTCTTTCTTCTTTTCTTCTTTTCTTTCTGGGACCATAAATCAATGTATTTACCTTTCCTCACTTTTCTACTCATTTGATTTACCTGATCTTATGTTCCAGGCACATCTTCTCTCTCCACTTTGGCCCTCACAAAGCGGTTCAGATCACAGAACGGGACAGACAAACGCACAAAAACACGCTGTGCGATGTGTGATGAGATCAAGTCTTCGGAAGCTCAGAGGTGGGGATGATTGACTGGGAGGAGGGGAAGAAACCGAGTAGGGGAAAAGAAGAGTTTATAGGGAGCATTGTGTACACACCCATGTGAGGGGGTGGGTCCTCCACAGGCTGGAAAAAAAAAAAAGCCCAAATATACAAAGGAACAGAGGCTTCAAGGCGGGGGGGGGGGGGCGAGAGGCGGAAGAGACTCCTGACTGAGGGAGAGTCCCCACAGGGAGATTAGGTTCTGGGGACAGCAAGCTTTAGCAAGCTTTAATGCCTCGTCCTGGACTTTAGGAGCGGGGATGGGACAAGGCTGAGGGGCCCCTGCGCGTGGTGTGTGTGGGATGAGGAGGGAGAGGTAACGTGACAGCATTGGCCCACAGTGGAAGAAGTCCTGCTTCCTCCCTGCAGGCTTAGAAGAAGGCCATGATGGGGGTATATATGCCTGTCCCCAAGGGATCCTCCAGGTAATGGCTGAGTGGGAGGGCCCTCTGCAATGACGTCTGAGCCTCCCAGAGCTGGTGACAGTGTCGACGAAGACGACGACGGCACCATTAAAGGAGGGCGGGGGGTGGGGGTGGGTAAACACATGCTTCCCCACTAATTATCCCTGGGAAAAAGTCAAAATAGAACTTTTGATTGAATTAAATTAACTCGAACACGGCGCCATTAAAGGAGAGATTGGAAAGGCTGATAAAACAAGGCCGTAAAGACGGCGCCCGCACCCAGGTACGATCCGATCCGGGCTCGTCTCCATAATCTTTAACTGTTATGGTCCTAAATAGTTTCTTGTTTCCTAAATTGTTTCCCCTGTAGGGTTGGAGCGGAGCAGCCCTTGTCTAACCGCTCACCTCACTTTGCTCTTGTACGGCGGGGGAGTGCGCGGAGCCTGATGCTGCGAATTCTCTCCGCATTGAACCGGCTTTATTGCCGTCTATAGACTAAGTTTGTACTCTCAGTGACCTGAAGAAGAAGCCACCAGCAGGAAAAAAAAAAGGTTCACTGTGCCTCTTTTCCAGTTCTGGGGTTTTCTGGGGGCTAGTCTAAGTGATGATTTCAGCGCGATGTATTCCCCCAGGGCTGAGCCCAGGGCTCTCCGTGCTCCCTGGTCCTGCTGGTCTCATCTGGGAGCACGTCCTTTGATCCTCACTTGAGGTGCAGATTCTCAGAGCATTGGACATGGCTGCCCTGCTCCCGTCCCTGTCTCCTCATTTTCCTCAGGCACAGCAGGGGTTATTCCACCCACAGTGCAAGTTTGGGCCAATACAGTTTCATAGCGGAAGCTGAGCATACGCCTCTGGGACAGGACTTACTTCTCACATCATAGGGAGAAGGGAGCTTGCAGAGCCTGCCCCGGGGCCCTTGCATTGGCGTGACAAAACCCACTTCTTCTAGGTTCCTTCATCAAGTTTATCAGGAACCGTGGGCTCCCTGGTACTGAACCCAAGACTGAGGCAGGCCCCCGCATATCTACCAGCTGTGACCCCCCCCCAGAGGACTGAGTTCAGCTTCTCTTTCTCTTTGGGAAGACGGAGACTGTGAACTCAAGGACTCTGAGCCGTGGCTGGTTTTGGGAGGCTGATGGAAGAGTCCAGTGCTTTCCAAGGCTTGGGTTCTTTCCTATCTCGGGTGTCCCTGCGGGATAGACACTTTCCTGCAGCCATCTGAGTAAGCCATCTCCTTCCTACCTGCACTTGTTTCTTCTAGCTCCAATTCCAGTAGAGTTTGAAGCTGACCCCGCCCCCCCCAAGACTCATACCCGAGGGCCGGTGAAGGAGCCACGGGAAAGGAAATATTATCTCATTAAAACCGAGAACAAAGACCCACCCTTGAGCTAGCCAGGATTCTCTATGGTATGGACCCAGGCCTTCCTCCATTCACACCACCAGACACTGCTCTGCAGGTGTCTTCACCGTCATTGTCCTTGCTTTGAGTGACGCCCTGACTGCAGTTAATATTGCAGCGTGCTTTAGATGGGTCTGTTTTAGAAGCAGGTTTTATTGAGGGGAGAGAAAGGAGAGGGGTCCTCTGAGGTACTTCTCGAGGGCTTCTCTGGAGGGGGGAAAGAAGGATGAGTTTTTGGGTCCACACTAACATAATACTTTAATCATGCTTGATCACAGAGTACCGGAAGAGCGGTACACAGAGATGCGGGGACAGGAAGGAACACTGTCCCATTTTTATTTTTTCTCCAGACAGGTCCCTGGTGTCTCCTGTTCCTCATTCTGCCTCTCCCCTCCTCCCCTTCCTCTTCCTCCTCCGTCTTGTCCACCTTTCTTCTCTTCTTCCTCTCCTGTTCCCTCTCCTTTCCCTCTCCTGAGTGCCAGAGGCAGTCTGGCCTGTGTTTAACCCTGGGGTTAAATACTGCTCCAGGTTCCCTTTCCTGTTGCAGGGCCCTCTCTGTTCCTAAGGAGCCTCCAGCGGTGAAGCCCTTTCAGGTCAGCCTCTGTAACTCATTAGCATAATGGGCCCTACGAGGAGGAGCAGTTTTCCCAATAAGTGTTAGTGGGAGGGAGGCGCGGTCCTTGGAAGTGTTTCTTCTGGGTACAACAAGGACACTTCTAATCACAAGCTCACCCCCCCCCACACACACACACCCTACCCTTGTCACCTTCCTTGTTGTCACCCAAGCCTCTGCTTCTGCCTGGAGCTGTTCGGCTCTTGTCACCTTGGATGTCACCTTTTGTCCAGGAGACCTTGCCTGGCACGCTCGCTCCCTGCAGGTACTCTTGGGCCGGTTTGCCAGCTCATCATTCTCCAGGTTTTTCCCCGGGTCCTTCTACGAGGCAGGCGCTGTGGCTGCCCTTCTGATAGACAGTATGGGGACATCTGGGGCTCTCAGGATCCTTTACCCGGCACCTCCAGGACAGGGGGGCCACATCGCTGCTATTTCCTGATGGCCAAGTGAGAAGGAACTCTAAGTTCGAGAGAGATCTGGGTATGGCACAGAGCGTTTCAAATCACCAGCGGTGATGTCTCTGGTCAGTCAGCCCGGCCCTCTTCCGGTCTGAACCCGTGTCCGCAGAGTGGCTGTCTAGCTGCTGAGCACGACGGGCGACCAGAATGCGAGGCTCCTAAAATTTATGGCTAGACTTTATGACAATGGAAATATTTTTTTAATTGAGGCTTGCACCACCATTACACTGCTAATTTAATTATTCCCCGTATTCCATCCATCACCATCTGATCCACGGGAAGCAAATAGCTCGTCTTTCTGACAAGAAAGCACCAAACTGATTAAAAGTGTATGCAGGACGGAGCCTGGGCTGGGATCTGCTCACGGAGGCTGGACCTCTGGGTGTGTGCCCAGGGGAGGGCAGGAAAGGAGAGCTCAAACACACGCTTGCCAAGACTCACCTCTCGGGTTTCTCAGATGCGGAACTTCTCACCACTGTGGTGGAGAAGGCGAGAGAAACACTTCTTTCCAGAACAGGCTCATTGGAGGGAGGACCTCTGACCTTAGTACTAAGTCTGGCTGCGGTCCCATATCTACAGAAGGACTTAGCGCTACACTGTTCACCTAGTTGTGCCCCAGAATTCTTACATAGAAGGAAACTTATTTATTTCCTGATTCCAGACAGAGTGAATGAATAGCCCTAACAGTTCTCAGATTCTCTATACAGCAGAAGATGGTCTTCATTTCCTGACCCTCCTGTCTCCACCGCTCAAGGGTTGAGATTTCGGACCTACAACACCATGCCCAGTTTATGTGGCTAAGGATTGGACACAGGGCCTTGAACATGGCAGGCAAGGCGCTCTATTAACTGGAGTACATCCCCGGTCCCAGAAGAGCTTAGGAGGCCACCTTCAGCAGCCACTCCCCCAGCTTCCCACGCCCTTATCTCGTCCTGTGTTTATCCTTGACCACCTGTTCTCACAATGGACAACCTCAGAGTGCGTCTGGGCCAGGCTTGCTTGCGCTCTGGGTTGTAGTCTTGGGACTCTGACCGCTGAGCACTCCAGGGAGCTCAGAACCTCAGCAGAGAGAAGGGACGGGGATGCAGCCAGTGTCCTAACAGGAGAGGCTGCTTCCCGCACGTGAGATGTCCCTTGTCGCTCCCAGGCACAGTACAGAAGCCTCGTCTAGCGTGACAATCCGTTCGATTCACAAAGCTCTGGATTCCAGTGCTAAAATCACACCCTGCAACACACCCTACGGGCTGCATTTGTTACCGTGATATCTACATACCACACCAAACCATACCACACAGACATCACACACACATGCAGACACCGCACACACCACACTCCCACCTCTCTCTCTCTCTCTCTCTCTCTCTCTCTCTCTCTTCTCTCTGTCTTGTGAGGTCTGCTATCTGAGGAGCCAAGAGTCTTTGTGGTACTAAGAAACTTCTTGAAGAAAATGAACTTGCAGAAGAAAGCAGGCAGGTGAGAGGGACAAACAGGTAGGGGAGGAAGATGGTTCGGCTACAGAGAACATTTCAGGGTTTCTGCTGGTCCCAGGCCAAAGTCCTTTCAAAGGGAGGGCCTTCCTTGTTACTTCTCCCACAGCCCCTCCTCTTTCTGGCCCACCATCATTTCCACTGTCCTAGGGAAATCTCAAAACGGTTAGTTTGTCTATGGATTTCCCATTTCCCCAGTGTCTCTCCATGAGAGCCACTTTTTGTCTGTCCTTTCTGATGCGTTGGTGCCCTGGTACCTAGAGGACAACTGGGCACTGCGTCCTAGTGACATCCCTCAACTAGGTGGGAGAACAAGACTCCCTGGAAAGGTGTCTCTGCACCCTCTTTCCTGATCCTGATCCCTCTCGGCCAAGGCACTTCCGGCTCAGTCAAGGCACTTCCGGCTTAGTCAAGGCACCGCGGAAGAGAGCCCACCTTGGGGCCAGGCTTGCCTGATGACGCATGATGCTTCTAGATTTTAGAGTCTAGAACCTGCTCACAACCATTTAAAACCTGAACACTTCACGCAGGCTGAGAGGACGGTCTTTGTTTCACAAGGTTCCGAATGTTTGCCAAAAATTCTCCCTTCACCTTCCATAAAAATCTGGCCCCAAATGGCTAGTTGGGGGAGGAACATTTACCAGCAAGAAGCGCTACACAGATCCCATGGGGTGTGGCCCGAAAGTGCGCTCCTGGTGGACTTCCTAGTCCAGGCTGCCATCTTGGGAGAAAAGCTCATTAGAGGCTTTACCAGCAATGGGGGTGGGGTGAGGGTTCGGTGGGGGAGGGGCGCCTAAGGAGTGGCAAGAGAGTGCAGTGGTTAGTGGTACTTTTGTACTTCCGGTGTGTGGTCACCCACCTAGGCGGATTTCTTCACCTCCCAGGCCAGGCAACCAGCCTTTCTATCCTCCAAAGCGGTGTGTCTAGAGAAATGGCTTAGTGGAGAGTCATAAACTCTAAAACAAAAGAGAATTAAATAGGAGCTATTCCTTTATGTGACTTAAAATAAATTAAGCGGCATCAATTATTGCAATCTGCAAAGCCTTGGGGCGGGGGGGGGGGCAAAAAGGGAAAGAATTGCCCCACCTCCTCAGTGCCCGAGCCCAACTGCAGCGACCAGGCTCTCTCGGGTTTGCATGACAAAAACACTCGACAAACAACAACAAATTGCCAGTTTGTCGGGGGGCCTCAGGGCACTCGCGACAACTGGCGCGTTCCTCCGGGCAGCGCTGGGCTCTCTGCCCGCAGGAGGGACCGGCGGCAGATGCTTCTCGCAGGCAGGGCAGGGGGGAGGGAGAGGGGGAGGGAGAGGGGGAGGGGGAGGGGAGGCGTCCGCAGCAACTGAGCGGAGACTGGCTGGGGTATGCGAGTGCTGACTTG
>OZ030021.1:15450000-15715000 GCA_964023405.1 Apodemus agrarius
TTTTTTTTTTTAGGTTTTTCGAGACAGGGTTTCTCTGTGTAGTCCTGGCTGTCCTGGAACTCACTCTGTAGACCAGGCTGGCCTGGAACTCAGAAACCCGCCTGCCTCTGCCTCCCAAGTGCTGGGATTACAGGCGTGCGCCACCACGCCCGGCTTTTTTTTTTTTTTTTTTTTTTTTTTTTTTTTTTTTTTGAGACAGAGCCTTCCACTGCAACCTGGAGCTGGCTGATTAGACTAGACTAGGCTGGTTTTTGCCTCCCTGGTCCAGACATTACAAATTCAGGCCGCTGTGCCTGACTTTGGTTGTGGGTGCTGGGATAGAGCTCAAGTCTTCACGATGTACAGCAAGCATTTATTTCAATGACGAGCTCTCTCCCCAGTCCCGGCCTGTGACATTTTGAAGTCTCTGCAGGGTCAGCAGCACCCCTCCCCACCCCCACCCCCAGCCCTCATGTCTTCACTTACTGAGCCCTGGGTGTGTCTGTATGTAAGGTGAATCTCATTGGTGGAGGGAAATTCGCATGGCCTTACATAAGCCGACGCTTTGTGCTAGACAGGACTGTGTCCACTCTCAGCGGTAGCTGGCGGGGGCAGGGCCTTCTAGGGAACCCTGGGAGGCCACCTGCGGGAAGTCTATGCGGCTTTGACTTTTTGGTGACTATTGCAAGGATTGATTAGCACCGCAGCCACATGCTGGGCAGCCCCTGGGGAGTCTGTGGTGGGAAAGCTGGTTAGGCGAGGCTTCCTTTACAGCTAGCTACCCAGGCATGCATCTCTCAAGTAGGCCCTGGGTAGCCCAACACTCCGGACATAACATTGGCTATCCTAGGACCCTGTGGCATAGTGACCTGGGCTTTTGTATCAGGGAAGAAGTCCAGTTGTAGGTGGGGAAGGGCTGAAGTGGGGGCTGGACCTAGGTTTTGTCTTCGAGCCGAGTGTTTGCCAGGAATCCTGTCCTTAGATCTGGGGACTCCTTAGACATGGTTTATTTCCTTGTTCCTCTCAGGCCTGCTGACTGGATTGGCCTGCTTGTCTCACCTCTCGAGCTCCAGAGGCTGCGGCAGGTGGTGGTGTCAGTAGGGCTGGAAACAGGCCCCTGGCTCTCCAGTGGGAAAGGCAAAGGAGTCAAAGATGGCAGACAGGAGTGTGGGCTATTGGAGGGAATCATCGGGAAGACTTCTACATCCCGTGGGGGACCGAGTCTCCTTCCCCTTTAAATAGTCCAGGCTATATTGCTTCCTCTTCTAAACTTCTGGAGTTTGGAAGTCATAATTGAGAGCAGCCTCTAGAGTAAGGGACAAATGGGCCAGATGACAGCGAAAGCTGGGGGGGATGGGTGCCTGTCGCTGGCCCCTTCCATCTCCAGGTCTACTTGTGAAGATCCTAGTGGCCCAGGGGGGAGGGTAAGATGGAGGGAGATTGCCACAACAGCTTTGTGACTCAGGAGGATGTCCTTTGGGGGAGCCTGTGGTTTGTCTGGAAGCCCTTCTCACCAGAGTCAGGTATGGCAAGGCGTGTGTGTGTGTGTGTGTGTGTGTGTGTGTGTGTGTGTAAGTCATGCAGGAGGATTCCTTCTCTCCAAAGTCATAGTCATAAACAGACCTGTCTCACTGTTACACGGTGTTAACCTATAAAGGGGAGATTGGCACACCCTGAGGTGTTAGGAATGATTGACAGACACCCTGAAGGGTCATGGGGTCCCGAGATGAAGCAAATCACAATAGATTTTTGGTTTGTTTTTTGTGGCTGTCGCTTTGTGGATTTTTTTTTTCCAATAAGAAATACTCGTTGGGGATGGGTGAGATGATGGCTCAGTGGGCAAAGGACGTGCTGGCCTCTTCTTCCCCGGACCAAACAATTGATAGATTCCGCAACATCGATCCATTGAGTCAGACTTTCAGGTTCTGAGCCTACCCTGTCCTCTGGATTCCTAAAGGCTTCCTGAGTCTAGGATCCCAGGCCTGGAATGGCTGTGCGTCACTGGAATTTCTCTCTGTCTCTCCTTTTTTTTTTTTTTTTTTTTTTTTTTTTTTTTTTAAAGCATTGGACTGTTCTAAGCAGACGATATTCTTTTTCAGTGGGTTTGATGCCCAGGGCTCATGTAAAGGGCCACAAAGCAATTTTCTGGCCTCCTTAAGAACACTGCTGGATGCATGCACTCAACCCCCTGCCCCACAGGCTCTCTGTCTCTGTCTTTGTCTGTCTGCCTGTCTGTCTGTCTCTGTCTCTGTCTCTGCCTCTCTCTCTCATACACACATATACACACACCCCTAAACAAACAGATTCTGACTACCAAGACACTCTTTTTTACTACTAGACTTGACAACAGTCAGTGTAGATGGCCTCGAATAACAGAAATACCAACCAATCTTTTAGTCCAAGATCAAATTACAACTTAGTGGCACACCTGCCCCATAGGACCTTGTTAAGGACTTGGTATTCGGGGTGACAGTACCCACAGGTGACAGACAGTATTGTGTGTTTCTGACTTGGGATGGCCCTTGCCAGCCAGCCAGCTATGTGAGCTTGAGCAAGCCAGTTCCTCTGTTTGGGTGACAACGTCCCCAAACACTCTTTACAGTTTCCCCTGCTCCATATACTCTGCCTCTTACTGTGAAGACAAGCCTTCCTGGATCAGGCTGGACGGGGAGAGTGGATCTCCAGGGAACAGCACGTACCAAAGGCAAATGGGCGAGGTGTTCAATGCTAGTCTCAGATGGAGGTCCAGGTGGTCCTCCGGTGGAATTCCATGCACGAGAGCAACATTTGTACTTGACAGCTCCAGCTAGTTGACTCTGAATAAAGGGGATCTTTCTACACTAGGCAGGTGGACCTTATCTAATCCCCTGAAAGACTTGGAACACAAAGGTGAGTTTTCCCTTAGGAAGGGGGAATTATACCTCAAGACAATTATGGCATCAGTTTGTGGCTAATATTTTCTGGCTTGGGGGACTGTCCCAAAGAAGTCAGTCAACATTAGTGTACTCTTTGAAACCAATCGGGCCATCTATCATCTCTCTCTTCTCTCTGTGTGTCACAGTTTTAGTACACAAACTTAGACATTCCTCGGGGACTGGGTGGGGTGGGGTGGGGAGGGAATCCAGGAGTTGCCACCACTGCATTTGTCTGTGGACCATTTTCTTGGTTGCTTATTGATGTGGGGGAGCCCAGGGCACTTTGGGCAGGGTCATCCCTAAACAAGGGGGCCCAGGCTGTGTGGGGAGGGTGGGCGAATGAACAAACTAGAGAAGGCAGGACAGCCTGCACCCCTTCTCCATGGTCTTTGCCTCAGTTTCTACCTCCAGGTTTTGGCCTTGATCTATGCCCCGGCTCCCCTGAGTTACCGACTATAGATTCTAAAGTGAAATAAATCCTTTTCTCTGCAAGCTGTGTTTACTTATGGCATTTTCTTATGGCAACAGGAAAGTTGGATCTGTCTGTCTGTCTGTCCGTCTGTCTGTCTGTCTGTCTGCTTGCCTGTCTGTCTGTCTGTCTACCTGCCTGCCTGCTTACCTGTCAGTCAGTCTGTCTGCCTCCCTGCCCACCTGTCTATTATCTGTCATCTCCCTGTCTTCTTTTTCTTTCTCTCAGAACCCTGACTGATATACCTTGGCTTAAGAACATCTCCAGAGAAACGGATTTGCTGCTTCATGCTTTTCCAGGAAATACGACGTAGAAACAAATCAGTCTGCTGTCTCCAAGAGAAGGAGAAGGATCGTTTCGGCTGTATTTACTAAGGTCCTTGAAACACGGGCTCTTTATGGAAACATCCCAGTTCCAGCTGTCCAAATCAGCTTCGTGTTCTCAGCCCACCTAGTTGGCAAGATTCAGAAGGGCTTCTCAGATTCCAGGACCCCGGGCCTGGACCGGCGATGCTTCATTGGAATCTCTCTATTTTTTGAAACATTTGACTGGTGCCTACTTGACTGTTCTGAGCAGATGATGTTCTTTGTTTATGAGAGAAATTAGGCCAAATCCAACTTTTCCACAGATGGAGAAGCCTGAATTATTTATCAGAGGCTCATGAATTTGGTTCTGGCAAATGGCAGGGCCGAGGGCGGCTGATTTGTGTTCCGCGGTTGGAACAGCTTGGTCTCAGTGGGTCCTGGGCCTTTCTGACATAGCACTGGGCCTGGCAGGGGGTACTGGAGCCCCTTGGCTTTCTTCACAGAACTCTTACTGGTTCTGGAATGTGTGCAGCCAGGCTTGGTAAGGTCTTGATTGGACCCTGGGGTGTTCGTGTTTTTCTGGACCCCTGCTGGACTGTGGGCTGTCTTGGCCCCGGGGTGCTGCTGCTTTGTTCAGAGAAGCCAAGGGTGGGCTTGCCATATCAGTCACCCTTGCTGTGATTGCTGCACCTGCCTGCTCTCCGGAAGCCATCTTTATTTCCAGTGGAACCATGCACCAATGGGTGAATTCTCTCAGTGACTAAGGAGGGAAGCCCTGCCCTGTCCTCTTGATCAGCGCTGGTATCCTAGAAGAGAGTGTGAGCTCTCTGGACAGGGGAGGAACGTGGAAAGGGGTCTCACCTCTGTGTACCAGCATTAACTCCTGGGAGAGGTGTGTGGGGGTGGGGTGGGGGGTGGGGGGTAGACTGCCATGTATTTCTGTATTTGTCCTCAGAACAACCAGAGGAGCCAGTCCTTTAGATCTAAGGATATCCAGGAGCCTATTTAGTAGTTTCCACAGTGGCCAGTGAGCCACAGATCCCAGTCCAGGCAGTGTCCATCATCCAACGCGACCGAGATGTAGAAGTCTCCGGGGATTGGTGAGGGCCCAGAAAGCCTTCTCCCCTTCAACATAGTCTCGCGTTTGAGTGAGGAGAAAGAGGAAGCATCACTGCTTCCAGCCTGTCTCATCAGCTTCTTTAGAGATTCCAACCGGGGTGGGGGTGGGGTGGGGTGGGGGTAGCTACTCCCATACCTTTGAGCAAACAATGGTCCTCCGGTATCAGGGTATCAGGGAAGGTCGTCATCTTTGACAGAGCGTGCAGCTCTGGGAGGGACTCATGCGGAGCAAATCAAGAGGAAGGGAACATATGACTAGCCAGCCAGATCAGCCTAATCAACCCTGGAGATCCCTGGGACGAGGAATGTCACAGTCACACTACTCTAGTATCTAGCCCCTCCATCTCTAGTACACACTTACGTTGTGGCTATGGGAAAACCCTCAACAACAGCAACTTAAGGGAGGAGTAGCGGTTTATCCCAGCCCAGGGTTTCAGACGGGTACAGCCCATCATGGTGGGGGAAGGTGGGGCAGAATTCATGGAGCAGAATTCCTTTGCTCCCTTTTTTTAGTCCAAGGCTCTACCCATGGCATGGTGACATTCACATTCAGGGTGTGCCACCCCTTACCAGTTAACGTGTTCTGGAAACATCCTCACACCCACAACCAGATGCATGTCTCCTAGGTGCCTCTAGATTGAGTGAAGCTGACCGAGGAAAAACTAGCCATTAAGCTGCCCAACATGTACAGATTGGGTTTCTTGTCTTCCTGAGGCTGTCTGCCATTCTAAAAAGGAGACAGAGACCTAGCATGTCCAGCCTTGATTTGGCATGGCCCAGCCTAGAGAGCCCATAAGTAGGCCTGGGGCCAGGCCATCTGTCCAGCCGTGTTGCTCCTGACCATAACCCATTGCTTCCTATGAGCTGTCTGGGATGATGATGACAATGACGACGATAACGATGATGCATGTGTGGGTGTGGCTGCCTGCCACATGTGCATAGGCCAGAGAACAACTCTATGGGGGTCACTTTTCCTCTTCTATTTGTGCTTGGGTTCCCAGGGATTGAACTCAGGTTATAAGGCCTCTCTCTACCTTACCACTGAGCTATTACCCTGGTCCAATCTGGTCTTCAAAGAGGTCTTCCAAATGTGTCGCCTATTTGCTGGGACAGATCACTGTACCTTTCAGAGTTTCCAGGCCCCATTATCTCTGAGCAGTCTTTCTTCCTTCCTTCCTTCCTTCCTTCCTTCCTTCCTTTCTTTCTTTCTTTCTTTCTCTCTCTCTCTCTCTCTCTCTCTCTCTCTCTCTCTCCCTCCCTCCCTCCCTCCCTCCCTCCCTCTCTCCCTCCTTCCTTCTTTCTTTTTTTTTTTTCCAGACAGGGTTTCTCTGTATAGCCCTGGCTGTCCTGGAACTCACTCTGCAAACCAGGCTGGCCTCGAACTCAGAAATCACCTGCCTCTGCCTCCCAGAGTGCTGGGATTACAGGTGTGTGCCACCACCGCCCGTCTCTCTCTCTCTCTCTCTCTCTCTCTCTCTCTCTCTCTCTCTCTCTCTCTCCCCTTCCTTCCTTCCTTCTCTCTCTCCTTCCTTCTCTCTCTCTCTCTCTCTCTTTCCTTCCTTCCTTCCTTCTCTCTCTCTCCTTCCTTCCTTCCTTCTCTCTCTCTCCTTTCTTCCTTCCTTCTCTCTCTCCTTCCTTCCTTCCTTCTCTCTCTCTTTCTCCCTCTTTCTCTCTCTCTCTCTTTCTTTCTTTCTTTCTTCTTTCTTTCTTTCTTTCTTTCTTTCTTTCTTTCTTTCTTTCTTTTTTTCAAGACAGGATTTCTCTGTATAGCCCTGGCTGTCCTGGAACTCACTCTGTAGACCAGGCTGGCCTCGAACTCAGAAATTGCCTGCCTCTGCCTCCCAGAGTGCTGGGATTACAGGTGTGTGCCACCACTGCCCGTCTCTCTCTCTCTCTCTCTCTCTCTCTCTCTCTCTCCTTCCTTCCTTCCTTCTCTCTCTCTCCTTCCTTCCTTCCTTCCTTCCTTCCTTCCTTCCTTCCTTCTCTCTCTCTCTCTCTCTCTCTCTCTCTCTCTCTCTCCCTCCTCTCTCTCCTTCCTTCCTTCCTTCTCTCTCTCCTTCCTTCCTTCCTTCCTTCCTTCCTTCCTTCCTTCCTTCCTTCCTTCCCTCTCTCTCTCTCTCCTTCCTTCCTTCCTTCTCTCTCTCTCTCTCTCTCTCTCTCTCTCTCTTTCTTTCTTTCTTTCTTTTTTTTTTTTGTATATGTTCTCGGACCCGCTGAAGAGACCCGCTCCTCCTGCCGCGGGGGCTGTGGAGCAGACGATCAGGAGGGAATGAGCGAGGAGGCCGCTGAGGTGAGTCTCCTAAGTGTTTGGTTTGAACCATTTTAATTTGCATTCAGGTTTAATTACTATCTGTCTTAAGGTTGCCCACGTGGGAGACGAAGTGTCTGGGCCCCAAGGATCCTGCTTCTAAGTGTGTCTGTTACGGCTGCTGTCTAGAGTGTACATTGGTTCTCTGTTTCCATCAGCTGACGTCTCTCCTTGGGGATCAGAGGGGTGTCCTCCCCTCCTCCCCCCAGCAAGGCACTGACTGTTGTTACCACTCCCCGCTGCCCTCCATATGAACCCCGCCTTCCTCTCCTCTGGTCCTAGTGGGATCCCCTCTTCCTCTCTTTCCCCATCCATCGAGCTCCAAGAAGGCAGATGGAGAGTGGCTTTGTCATTTCCTTTGGCCAAGAGCCAAGGTCTGGATGTGGACTGCGTGAGGACAAGAGCCGACAAGGAAAAGAATAAAGAGAGGTTCAAACCCACGAGACCTTCAAGACTTCAAGACGGAGGGTCAAGATAAGATGGCTCAGCGGGTGACAACCCACAAGGTAGAAGGGGAGAAGTGATTCCTGCAAGTTGCCCTCTGGTACTCATGTGTATGCCAGTTCCCCACACGAATCAAATAGGTAAACACAAAGATAACTTTCTTCTTGTACAAAAGGCCCTGCCATCCCGCCCTTGCTCAGGTTCGTATGTCTTTAGATCTTCCGGGAGGTGTTGCCAGCCAGACGCTCTCCTACCACCAACCAAACTCAAGGTCTCCTTCAGGCTTAGGTCAAGCAAGCTCTTCCTCTTCTGTGGAACTTTCTGGGGCTTTCCCCGGAACCACTCATTCTACACGTATCTGGTCTTGGTGCTCATGGGTTACCTCGGGAAATTGTCCGGCTGTGTGTTGAGTGGTTTCTTTACCCTCCTGGGGGCAGGCTGGCCAAACACAGGACAGGAGGGCTGGGAGTGCTCAGCGAAAGGGAGAGTAGTGGTGGGTACTCGGGGCTCAAACAGCCAGAGGGAGGGGAAAGAGAAGAGAGACAAGAAGGCAGGGAGGAGAGAGGAGGGGGGATGTCAGAGAAGGAAGGGGTGAGCCAGCCCAAAGCACTTATAGGACTAAATACAGTCCTGGGACAGCAAATAATTGGGGCCTGAGTCAGCAAATTTCACCCATAATTTCTTAAGCATCTGCCAGGCCACTGCCTCCCCGCCCCCCCCGCCGGGAGAGGAGCAGCCGCTTCAAAGAAGCCTGAGTGGAAAGCCTCATTTAGCAAATGAGGGAGATGTTTAAAAATAACGCCAGGAGTCACCCTCCGAGAAGGCAGGCGGAGAAAGCGAGGCCACCCGTCTCTCTGCTGCTCACAGCCCCTTCCCCCCCCCCCCAGTTCAACAAAGCCCATAAGGAGGGCTCCGGGGCACTGGCAGGTGACGCCCCTGGACAGGAGGAGAGGATGTGCTGTGTTCAAGTGTGTGCTGGTTCAGGGAAGCCTGATTCTGTATGTGTGTGTATGCATGTGAGTGTGCATGTGTGTGCGTATGCGTGTGCGTGTGTGCGCGTGCGTGTGTGTGTGCACGTCATGTGACAGGGTGTGACAATACAGGTGTGTGATCTAGTGTGTGTGCTCTAACTTGGTTCTGACAGCATGAGTGACAGGCGTCAGCATTTCTGTCAGTGTGAAGGATTGAGGTGTTTGAGACAGATGGACAGATGGATACTGCAGAAGAGACAGAGACATACAGACATTCTGGACCAGTGCTGCTTTTAAGAAACAGTTCTTGTTCTGGGACTCCTGTGGGTACACAGACTCACCCAGGTCTGGCCTTCTCTTGGAGGCCCACCTTCCCATCTCATTCTAGGTGCTGATGGCTGGCCTTGTCCTGGCCTTGCCTCCCTGCTACGAGGCCATCTGTCCAGGAGGCAGAGTCCTAACCAGGCAGCTGGGGTGGCTGTGAGCCAGTAGCTTGCACCTGAGTGGGATCTTGGACCGTCATTCATAGATTAGCAGTTGCCCCCACGAACAGCTATTACGAACTCTGTTACAACTAAGTCAATCGCAACTTAGAGACATCGCAACTTAGAGACATCGCAGCAAGTGCCTGCGGTGTACAGGGGAGCCACCCACCCAGTCCCCGGTTCTCCCTGTGTTGGACTTATTAGCGCAAGGGGAAATCTGAGGGTCTATCTCTCAGAAGGCTTCTTAGCCCTCTGTGCCACACCCCAGAGCTTAGGACTCTTGTGTTCACAATCTGGGACTTCCTTGACGGGGCCAGCTCTGGACATATTTAGGTTAGTATTCAGGTTAGGGCAGAACTGAGGGAGGGAGGTGGCTACCCACGTGTTGGCCAGGGCCCTCTTGACCCCATGGGAGCAGTCCTCCTGTTTGCACACCGCCGATGCCTGGGCATGATTTCTTGCTCCTCGGAATCATGTTCTTAATAAACAAAGCTGAGAGGACTCAGGAGCCCCGGGAGCTCAAATGAAGAGTCCAGACCTTAGAGCCAAGGTCAGCAAATAGGTGGGGCTATCTCACTGTTATCCGTGAACCTGGGAAGACTCCAGCTCTCGACTCTCCTTGCCGCCAGTCTTCTGTGGTGGCGCATTCCCGGCCCGCCCCGTGCACGTCACTCTGGATTCCTGCGCTGTCCACGCCTTACACCACGTTTCCTCTGTCAACTCGTTCTGCTCCACCCACTAAACGCCCCTCCCTCTGTAAGGCTCCTCCTGGCTCTGAGCTGGCTGACTTCACACCTCCCCCCTGAGCAGCCTTTGCTGCTGAAATGTGTTCTCTGGACACCTCTTCCGCACGCACGCACGGAATCCTGCCGTTTTTCACTAACTGCTGAACGCCTTTGCGGGCTAATCGACAGCGTTGTCTGTAGGTCCCGTGGCATTAGGTCACCACGTGAGGAAGAGGATGGTAGGGCTTATCACTTCTCTTCTTGCCCAACTATGCACAGGCCTGCCCAGGTGCAGAGCTCTAAGACCGGCCCCGGTGCAGGGATGGGCAAGCTTATGCCTCTCTCTTTCCCACGAATGGGGCTCTGTGCTGGAACCCAGGAGGCGAAACAAGTACTAAAGGTAAAAGTACTAAAGAGCTAGAGGTAAGTAGGTGTAAGCTTAACACTAGAAGTGCATACGCTCGTCACTGACGCCAACAAAGACCCTTTCTCAGTACAAGTACCATGGGTGTCCCCATGATCTCCCCTTTAGAAAAAAAAAAGATTTATTTATTTTATGTATATGAGCACATACACACCATAAGAGGGCATCAGATCCCATAACAAATGGTTTCCGGCCACCATGTGCCTGCTAGGAGTTGAACTCAGAACCTCTGGAAGAGCAGTCAGTGCCCCTAACCTCTGCGCCATCTCTCCAGTTCCCCCACCACTTTTTTTTTTGAGACCAGGTATCATGTATCCCTCCCAGGCTGTCCCTAAACTTACCAACCATAGCCAAGGAAGAGCCTGAACTTCTGATCCTACTGACCCCCCCCTCCAAAGCGCTAACATCACAGGTACGAGCTACCACACCCTGGTTATGCATGGCTGAGCATTGAACTCAGGGTCTTCTATATGCTAGGTGGGCACTCTATCAACTAAGTTGTGTCCCCAGACCCTCATGCACTTCCTTTGTAAAAACAAGGCCGAAAGCTTATAGTAGGGAGAGGTTCCTTATGTGATGTCTTACGATGCCTTTTGTATATGCCTTTCCCAAGGAGTGGCACTATTAGGAGGTGTGGCCTTGAGTAGGTGTGTCACTGTGGGTGTGGGCTTAAGACCTTCACCCTGGCTGCCTGGAAGTCAGTTTTCCACTAGCAGCCTTCAGATGAAGATGTAGAACTCTCAGCTCCTCCTGCACCATGCCTGCCTGGATGCTGCCATGTTTCTGCCTTGATGACAATGGACTGAACCCCTGAGCCTGTAAGCCAGCCCCAATGAAATGTTGTCTTTTATAAAACTTGCATTGGTCATGGTGTCTGTTCACAGCAGTAAAACCCTAACTAAGACACTAGCCTTGTGATGATCTTTAGAGCTTATGGCTAAGCCCTTCCCTCTAGCAGGCAGAAGGTGCCCCTCTCTACCTGTTGAAGAAAAGGACAGTGGCCTGGGAGGGAGTTTGAGAGATATTGCCTGAAAAAAAAAAAAAGCTACAATAGATGTTCTTGCCTTCCTAGTCTGTGTCCTGTCTTTTCTTTTTACACATCAATTCCATCACTTTAGGCCAGGTTCGAGGGAAAGGGTAGAGATGCCGCCCCCCCCCAGCAGGGAGTGGAGGACTCTCTCCACCAGGCACCTAGCATATATTTTAAAATAACTTACAAGTCCGACACCCCCACGCTTCCATTCCTGCGTCTCAGATCTGATTATCCACAGTGCGCACACTCTCTCTTTTTTAATAAAAAATTGCTATAAATCTTTGTGTCACCGAAGATATAAGGCGTGGGTCTGCAGGAGAAACTGCCAGGCTGACTTGTTTTGTAGGCTGCTTGGTGGCCTGCGCCTTTTTTTTTTTTTTTAAACTCCCTTACAGCTCAAACTGAATTACAGAGATGAGGAGCGAAGAAAAGCCATCCCTGGCTGTCATTGGAGGAAGGGGAGGAGTCAGAGGCTTCAATAACGCTCATCTCACCTGGTCCCCAGGAGCTGCCTCCATGCTGCTGCCCCATCTTAATCTGGATTTGGACTGTGGGACTGTGGGGGGAGGGGAGGGGACATGTGGTCCAGAGCAGAAACAGTGCTTTAAAGAAAAAAAAATAATCCTTTGCTGCCCACAGATGCCTCTGTTACTTTGGTCTAGTCTGACCCTTCTAGGGAATGGGAGGGGGCATGGGCTACTCGGGAACTCAGATAGCGTAAGTGCCAGGAACTTACACAGTCAACTCTGTGCTGATGGAGAATTCAGAAAGCGGGCATCTGCTGAGAAACAATTGGCCTGGTGGACACCAAGGCCACAGAACGTGTTAAAAGGAAGTATTTTCTCTCTCCTTTTATTTACATCTTTTTTGTGTGCTGATGTGTGTGTGATGTGTACACACACACACACACACACACACACACACGCACACACAAGCCACAGCGTGGATGCAGAAGTCAGAAGATAACTTGAAACAGTTGGTTCTCTCTTCTCCTGGGTAACTTTGGATAACTGAACTCAGGCATCCATCCTGATGGCAAATATCTTTGCCTTCTGGGGTATCTTGCTGGCCCAAGAGAATATTTTCTAGGACGGGAGGCAGGGATGAAAATGAGGAACTCAAGTGAATGTTGCATGTGGCAGAGTTTTGTCCTGAGCAGATGGACTTGAGAGAATGTAGGGGGAAAAAAAGGTGGACTTTGATAAGAAGGCCAGGGAGGGGGAGTTGGGGGCAGAGAGGTGGGGGGATGGTTGAGCCAGGGCCTCAAGGCAGCCATGTGGGAGAGAGGGATAGAAATAATTCTTGAACAAAAGAGAAGCTGAGAGGGCTTCCAAGTGTTTATCACCACCTCGCTGTCCACACATGCCTGAAATGTGGGTTTTATTTTTACAATATTTTAAGAAAGCAGCATAGTCTAGTTATAGAGAAAAGCCAGTTAGTTAGCGGGGGTGGGGGGTGGGGGGGCAGACATGTTGCTTAGTGTTATTTTGGACCTGGTATAGTTTCCTTCCATCTTTGTACCTCAGTTTCCTCCTGTGTAAGTCAGGGACGCCGTTACTATTTCCGGAGTTGCCATGGGGATTCGAAGCACCCATATACACAGATCTGGGCACATGAGAGGTGCTAGCCGAAGATGTCACCCTTCCCCACCCATCAAGTTCACTTTAGGGGGAGTGTCACTGGGTGCTTGCTTCAGGTCTTCCCAAGACTTTCGAAGAATAAGGCCGTTTGACCCAGAGCCATGTAAGTGAGCAAGACGCAGTATCCGCCTGGCGATTCCTTGGCCCTCCTGGGCTGCTGTGGAGGAGAAATATTTCATTCGTGTCTTATAAAGTCCAGCTATGGGACAGTTTATGAATCACGGTGTAAGGTATGAGAATAGATATCAGGTATATATGTGTGCATGTGCGTGTGCGTGTGCGTGTGCGTGTGCGTGTGCGTGTGTGTGTGTGCGTGTGTATGGAATCCTCAGGCCCACTACTGTTATTAATCTTGTTCACAGCCTGCAGCCTGATTTAATATATGAAGTGAAAGTACAAGCCTTGATCTGTCTCTCCCCTTAGCCCTGCCCCCCTGCCTTCCGTCTACTCTCCAGGACAACACCAGGCACATGCTGTATTATTAGATTTCGGTTTGGTCCTGTTCTGATAAGCAGGAGATTAAATAATGAATGAGGTCCCCATTAACTCAATTGGGGGGGCACATATTTCAGGCAACATTTCCCTTTTTAAATCAGATATGCTCGGTACTGCAGAATATTTTTACATTGGAAAAAAAAAGGGGACTTTTAAAAAAAGGCGCGTGCCGTGTGTGTACGGAAATGCGACCTGTGCAGGGTAGCAGTGACACGACTCTGTGAAGAGGCAGCTGGAGGGCTGGTGGAAATGGGGAAAGATGCTGCTTCCTGGGGCTTTAGCTCCTCCTGCTCCCCTTTCTCTACTCCTCTCCTCTCCTCTCCCCCATGCTAAGGATCATGCTCTTAGAGAACAGGCTCCCGTCAGCAAGCATGGCTGTTAGCTGGACATGGTGGCACACACCTGTAATCCTAGCCCTTGGGAGGCTGAGGCAGGAGGCGTTTGCAAGTTTAAGGCAGACCTGAACTACGTGGCCGGTGGAAGATTCTGTCTTACGACAGGAACATAGAATGAGAGGCGTATGGAAATCATATCCCACACATCCAATCCCTTTGTGAAGTGGAAGCCCCTGCCTTGTATTAAAAAGACACCGAGCCATCTCTTTCAAACAACTACAAGGGGCCAAGCACCCAGCTTTCCAGCTTGCAGGAGTCTGGGTCCTTATACTGTTGTCCTTCACGACACACCTTCGTCATGAGAAGGTCAGAGCGGCTTTTCTTTGGCTTGGGGATACCGCAGAGGCTGGACAAGCAAGCAGCCCACACCCTCTCCTCAGTCTTCTCGGTTCTCTGACTGGAGATAGGTAGGATTGGATGACCCCAATCTCTAGCTCCTTTCTCTCTTTTCCAAATCGGAGGCCCAGATGTCTATCGGGCCTTGTCTTAGGGATACAGGGCTAACCCCTGCCTTTGATTCTCCCGGGAGGGGTCATGGTTGCGCCCACAGAAGGGAGAGGGAGACCACAGTAGGCACCCCCCATGTCACTGTCGGTGAGCCATGAATGTAAGGACAGAAGTCGCTATTGCCCTGAAGCTTCTGGATTGCCAGCCTCACTGTGTTTATCCCCCCTCCAGCACAAGACCCTCACAGCAGCATGTCCTGTGGTTTATATGAGGGGAATCTTTGTGTGATAACCCACTTCAGCCCTGGCACTGGGAAGTTAGCTGCAAGCCAGCAGGCAGGGAGGCTGGCAGACTCTCTGTGCCCGCCCCCCCCCCCCCCCCCGCCCCAAGCACCCGGGCTCCAGATCCTCTCTGTAGATTCCCCAGCACCCGGGCTCCAGGCTGTTTCTCTGGGCCCCGTGCACCCGGGTTCCAGGCTGTTTCTCTGGGCCCCGTGCACCCGGGCTCCAGACTGTTTCTCTGGGCCCCCGTGCACCCAGGCTCCAGGCCGTTTCTGGGAGCCCCTGCACCGGGGCTCCAGGCCGGTTCTCTCGGCCCCCCGTGCACCCAGGCTCCAGGCCCTATGAACTGACTTGGTGATTATGAGGGAGTGCGGGCAGAGACTCGGCCTGCTTTACTCTTCTCACTTGTCCAGAGGTCAGTCATGTGGAAGCAACCAGAGCCTGACCTACATAGCTCATCGATGGGAAACGCGGCTCTCCCCAGTGATGTGATTTCCCACATGAACAAACACTTTCCCGGTGGCTCTTTTTGAAGACCGGACCAACACGGTGAACGAGGTTGCCGCCTCTCACCCTGTGAGCTGCCCTGAGAACTGGAGCCAGAGGCAGGCTGTGAGAAGCGTCCCTCCCACCAGGATGCGCTAGTTCCCATAGAGAGGCTAGCTGGATCCTAGAGGTGACTCACAGAGTGTCAGAACTGGGAGGGACATTGTAGTCCCCTCTAGGATGCTTCAGGGGAGACAGATGGTCCCTTCACAGGAAGCTGCCACGTGCTGGGACACTCCTGCTGTCAGCAAGCTCTTCACACTTAGCTGAACTCTTGTCTTTCTGGGATCTGATCTTTCTAAAAGATTAGGTAGACCCCAGGTCGGACCTTTGCTCCCAAAAATAGTTCTGGGGTGGAGGTGACATCCAAGAAGAACTATGATACAGGATCAGGGAAACCCTGGGAAGGTAGAGAAAGATGGACAGTCCGGGCTCTCTGTCCTTCTGGCCTTCCTGTCTCCAGGCAGGGCCACTTCAAGAGAGAGCAGGAGGGAATTGCAAATGGACTCTTGCCCAGCCCTGAGCAGGACCACCTATCCTCTGGACACCACAGACAGAGCTTGCTGTACAAAGTAAGCCTTTAGCATACAGTGTGCAGGGCCACACATGCCCGCTGGATAAAGCCCGAGGACCCTTTCTGTCTAATTTGAGTTGGTTCATACTGCAGGCCATTTCCAAGTGTTGACAAGACAGTTACAACTAGACACATCTCAGGTTCTTGGGAAAGCAGGATGTGTAAAGGACAGAAAGGATAAGAGAGAAAATGAGTGTGGACCCCTGCTCTCCGTGCTCCCCCTGCTCCCCTGCTCCTCCTATTCCCCCTGCTCCCCTGCTCCCCCTGCTCCCCCTGCTCCTCCTACTCCCCCTGCTCCCCTGCTCCCCCTGCTCCTCCTGCTCCCCCCTGCTCCCCCTGCTCCTCCTACTCCCCCTGCTCCTCCCTGCTCCCCCTGATCTCCCCACTCCTCCTGCTCCTCCCTCTCCCTCTGCTCCCCCACTTCTCCCTGACTCCTCCCTCCCTCCCCTGCTCGCCCCTGTTTCCCCCTCTATTCCCCATGCTCCCCCTGCTCCCCCTGCTCCTCCCTGCTCTCCCAACTCCACCCTGCTCCCTCAGCCCCCTGCTCTGCCTGCTCCTCCTGTTTTCCCCACCTGCTCTCCCCACGCCCCCTGCTCTCCCAGCTCCTCCCACTCCTCCCTACTCCCCATGCTCCTCCTGCTCCCCCATACTCTCCCCACTCCACCCTGCTCCCCTTGTTCCCCCTGTTCTCCCCCCCCCGCTCCTCCTGCTCCCTCAGCTCCTCCCACTTCTTCCTGACTCCTCCCCTACTCCCCCCCCCGCTTCCCCCTTCCTCTACTCCCCCTCTATTCTCCGTGCTCCCCCTGCTTCTCCTGCTCCCCCCTGCTCCCCCTGCCCAGCCTCCCTCACAGTCCCAGTTTACACAGTCCTGGCTCGAGTTCTAACTCCAATAAATCTATCTGTACCCTGTCTCCTTCTTTTTCCTCCTTCTAAAGACAAGGGAAGGAGACTGTGCCCTTTCGGCTGGTGCCTCTGCTGTCTTATTTGAGAAGTGAGAATTTAAATGAATGTTTAAAGGGCCAGAGGGCCAGGCCTTCATTCCTTAATACATTAAAGGTCTGCGCCGGTATGCCAGTGGGCAGTCACCGCCCAGTCACCCCTCCTCACCTGGTGCTGCCAGTCCCTCGGGCTAGTCAGCCGTGAAGGGTGACTGACACCCATCTTCTGAGTGTGTGTTGGCATCCCTGATCATACTGTGCATGAGATGGGTGTGGCCCAAGACATTTTCAGCATGGACTCTGAGACTGCCCTTAGCCTGCAGGACTGCTGTCACCCTTCCTGGAATTCTGTTTCCTCGCGGACCTCCGTGAGCCTCTGGGAGAAAGGATGCTATTCTCTGCCGGGAACAGAGACCAAAGGGTCCGACTGTTAGGGGTTCATTTTATTCTGAGTTAGGAAGTGTCGAAGAGGAGGGAAAGATGAGCGTGTGTGCACACATGCACACATGCCTGCATCGGTGAGGCTGTCTGAGTCTGACAGATCCTGATACTTTGTTAGTAGGTGATTCTTGGTTCCATGGGCACCCGTGTGTGTGTACATACATGTATGTTCCAAGTCTAGGGAACAGTGTCAGCACGGCTTCGGCCACATTATCTCTAGAAGGCTAGGCCACTTGCCTTTGGTGGGGTCCCTGCTGCTGCCTCTTCCCTCTACCCTGTTGGTAAGTGAAGACGTTTGGTTACGGGTTGGCATTTAGGTGCCCAAGAGAAATGAGCTGGCACAGAACCCACCAAGACCAGTGCAAGCATAAGTCATACACAGAGAGAATAGCCTATGCCAGGCTAGAGCTGAACTAGCTCAGGTCCTGAACACATGACCACTGACAATTTTCCTTAAAAATTGCTTTGGAAACTCACTTTCACCATGTAGCTCAGGCTAGCCTCCAGCCTGCAGGGATCCTCTCGCCCGATGACGCGTGTGTGCATGACAAGGTCTGGCCTAAGGACCACTTCTTCCCGCAGTGTTTGTTTCTTCCTTCTCTCAGTGTCAATGAACCACCGACACGGCTTCCAGCCAGTAAACAAAACCTCTGTGCGTGTCTTCTACCTTCAAGCCAGTCCCAGTCAGGTTCCCCAGTGCTTTAGCGAATACCCACGGCACTCAGGGGCCCAGGGCTCACTCTGGACAAGGCAGATATGATACTTGGTGTAACAGAAGTTACAACTCAGGGGGGCAAGATAGCTTGCAGCAGGTCATAAAGCAGGCGCCGGCCACCGTCTGAGGACGCGAAGGGCCCCCTCAGCAAGTGTTCAGAGACACATATTTTATTCTAATCAGAATTGCCCCTGGTGCAGGGGCAGCACTTTCTCCTTGCCACGGTCCCCCCTGGGTGTTGCTTTTCATCGAATGGGGATGTGTGGATGCGTGGGTGGATGGACAGTTGATTTTGCTGCCGGAGCTCAGACCTGGAGCTCAGACCGGGAAATGTCTGCTAGACAACTGGGTCAGCTGCGAGGAGGGTTAGTGGAAGGACTACCCCTCTTCACGTCGCCTGCCCGAAACTCCCACCAGGCTATGGTGGGGGGTGAGCAAGGGGGGAGGTCCCCTCCCCACCCAGGCTGTGCACACACACATTATTGGCTGGCTCTTCAATCATGCCTTTTCCAGCTAGCTGCCCCTGTCACAGCACATCTTGTTAGCCCTGGAGGCTCAATGAAATGGAAATTCATGTTTAAATTTAAAAACAACATATTGACCCTGGGAGCCAGCGATGTCTACATTTTTAATAACTTACTCGGAATGAAGGCTTGGATGAGCATGTGTGGTGACTCATGCCTGTCGTCTTCACGTGCTCGTGGGTCTTATGGGGAGCGTCTCCGCACGGGGGTGTGGGTACCTGTGGATGCGTTCACCTGGGCCCATGAGCATCTGTGTGCGCCGGGGGGAACAACACCAATATGTTCTCTGGAGTTCTGTAGTGGAGGCTGGATAAGCTTTTGTGTGGGAAAGAGTTGATTTGATTGGAGAGTATTTGGACAGAGAGTCAGGGGAAGCAGACACTACCAGGGAAGCCCGCCCATTCTTACTCCTGCTCCTCTATAACCTTTGATCCTGGGACTTCTGTTCTCAGGTCTCTTTTTAACCTAGGAGTTATAGATCAATTATGGGAAATTTCCCACTTGGTTGAAGACATCTGGATCCCAGGGGAAGGTCTCACTTTACTCCAACTCTGGGCAAAACCATCTCTGACCCTTTGGAACAGTGTTTTCTTTTCAAGCGAAGTCTCTCAACCTTGTAGAGCCTAGGGCCTTCTCGCCTTCCTCTTGTGTGGTGTCCTCTGGCATGTAGGAAGAATGATCTTAAGATGGGAGAGTGGGTCCTGCCTCCAGCCGGCTGCGTGGTCAGCAACCACTGGACCTGGGTGGGCGGCCTCCAGAAGGCCTGATGGCTGTGACATCATGGGCTCTGATTTTCTGTCCAGTCTCGTCGCAGGCCGTCACTCCGCTCTAAGCACAGCCTGTGTCAGGTCATCGACACTTCAGCTCTACAGCCTGGTACAGCGGAGATAAAACCAAACTATGGCAGGACTCCATGGCCATTTGATCCCTGACTGACAACAGTAGGATGTCAGTTCCAATTTTATTTCTTTTTTTTTTTTAATTTTATGTACTTTTTTCTTTCTTTCTTTTTTTAAAGACAGGGTTTCTCTGTGTAGCCATGGCTGTCTTGGAACTCACTCTGTAGAGCAGGCTGGCCTTGAACTGAGGTCTGCCTGCCTCGCTTCCCTAGCGCTGGGACTAAGGACACATGCAACCACACTTGGCTCGCTTTTTAAGTTTTTAAGGGACGTTGGAACTTTTATTTTATGTGCAGGTGCTCCTGTATGTTTGCACGTGTGCCATGCAAAGTGAAGGAATGTGCCTAAGCAGGCCAGACGAGGGCGACGGATCCCCAGGAACTGGAGTTAGAGCTCTTGTGAGCTGCCTGATGTGGTGCTGGGAACTGAGCCCTGGGTTGCCTGCAAGAGCAGCCGGTGCTCGCCATTGCTGAGCCACATCTCCAACCTCCAATTCTGTGTTCTTCCACTTCTCTTTCTGTTCATTGACTTACCCATTTACTCATCCACCCATCCATGCATCCATCCACGCATCCATTCATGCATCCAGGCATCCATGCATGCATCCATCCATCATCCATCCACTCATCCCTCCATCCATCCATCCACCCATCCATCCATCCATCCATCCATCCACCCACCCATCCATCCACCCACCCATCTATCCATCCATTCATCCATCCATCATCCATTCATCCATCCATCCACCCACCCATCCATCCATCCATGCATCTATCCATGCATCCACCCACCCACCCACCCATACATACATACATGCATACATACATACATGCATACATACATACATACATACATGCATCCATCCATCCATCCATGCATCCATCCATGCATTCATCCATCCATCCTTCCATGTATCCATGCATCCATCCATCTATCCATCCATCCATCCATCCATCCATCCATCCATCCACCCATCCATCCATCCATCCATCCACCCACCCATCTATCCATCCATGCATCCATCCATCCATCATCCATCCATCCATCCATCCATCCACCCACCTATCTTTCCACTCAGCACAGAGGAAGAAAGACCATATCTGATAGGCAGGGTCAGGAAAGTTATCATGAAGGAGTTGGTTATTGAATTTAACCCAAGAAGTCAGACGGGTCTGATGAAAAAGGAAGGAGACAAAGAGAGTGGAAGGGCAGGATAGGGGCTCCAGGATGGGTGTGTGGAAGACATGTTTAGAACCATGAGCACCTAACAAGCCTAAAGTTCTATGACTTAATGGGGGAGTAAAGTGAATCCAAACCAGCTATTTCATAGAATTCCCTTTTTCCTGTCACCTCATAGTTTTCTTATCACCTCTAAGAGAGACGTAGGGTGCACGGCCACCCCTTCTTATTGAGACATACAACCTTGTCTTAGTAAGAATGCTTGGGTACCCGGCCGGAAGACACACAGCACATTCTTGGCAAGATGAGGATCACAATTCACAGCCCTTGACTCCTTAATCTGGGGGTTCTCTTCCCGGTGCTGGGATAAGGAGGCCAGCTGGAAAGGGGTTTGTTAGCTTCCTGGGGTGCAGGAGGGAGTCTGCAGGCACCGTTCATGGTACCTACTGGAATTCATCGTGATGCTTTGGTGGTTCTTCCTTAATATTGTGCTGTATACAGAGTTCCACCACCGAATGTGACAGGTCGGGAAGATTAAAAGGAGGAGCTAACCCGGCAGCAGTTGGAGATGGGGACGGTAGCACACTGATGAATAATTTCAGCTGAGTCCTCACAACAGGACACTCCCTGGACAGAACACATCCATTATCTCATTCACCACGACTCCTGCAATATTAGTGATTTGTTACCGAATCAATTATTAATTTATACAGGAGTACGAGGCTCCGTCATTTAATTCTTTTCTGAATGTTGGGCCTGGGGTTGGGCAGGGGGAGGGTGCCCCTGTTTAGTCTCTTTTAGAACGTGGGAAGGTAGCCCGGAGTGAGGAGTTATCGCCGGGGTGTGTTTCAGCCCTGCCCCAGTGAAGTCACACACTTCTAAGACACCAGAGCACTGCTTAGTCTGGTGACCTTCTGGGATTATTTGATGCTATCTGTCCATCCATCCAGCATACTGCCGCCCCCTGAAGTACCACTCAGATACATTTCCGATGTTTTAAACCGTTCACCCTCTGATGACCCCCCACAGACCCTTCCCTGGCAGAATAAAGCCTTCATTGCTTTATTTGGAGAGCCTCTCCACCCCTCGGTCCCCCAAGTCTCCATCTATTAGCTCAACTATCTTCACATAAGAGTCGTATCTGCCTGGACTGCAATTCCCCAGAGTAATTTGGTACTCTGATGCACCTTGCCAAGTATGGTTCTTGTAAAAGACATGATTGGGCTCTACCCCCCCCCCAGACAATTTGAGGCAGAATTCTGGAACTGGGGCATTGGACTTCATCTTTTAAAGGGGACTCAGGGAGTTGTGGCGTATGCTGCTTAGGTCATCTCTCTTCTCATGTCTCAAGCCCAGGGCTGGCCTTCGGGATGCTGAGGGGCTGGAGGGCTCCAGTCTGTATAAGACTGTCTGATGGAGTTGTGGCCTCTCTCCCTGACTCTCACGGCCCCCTTGTGCCTCTCTGTGCCGTGGGGTCAGATGGGTAGTTCTGCCATCAGAACTGTGCCAAGCTCAGAGCATGGCAGCCGAAACCTCTAGGGCGTGACAGAATCTTCCCGGGAATCTGAACAGAAAGGAAGGGAGGGGAAGGGAATGCGTGTGGGAGAAGGAAGCGAAGGAGAAGGGGGTAGAAAGTGAAAATAGACAGGAAAGAAAAAAGAGGAGAAAGGGAGAAAAGTGGTGAATACCTCTTAAAAACAAAGGAAGAAAGGAAAGAGAGAAAGAAGGAAGGAAGGAAGAAAGAGAGAAGAAGAGGACAAGGGAAGAAGGGACAGAAAAAAGAAGAAACCATTTCTCAAGACAGAGCCACTAAGAAGGCTAACAGATTCCATATTTTCTGGGGCCGCAGAGCCGCCCTCTCCCTCCCTCCTGGCCACCAACGCTATCTAAATACACTACAGCTGTGTTTTACCTCCTCTGGACATTGCTCTTTGCAAGGATGCTGTGGCCCATGGATGAAGAAATTCCACCTATTCATATTATGTCATGTGGTTGATACTTTATGGACTCGAAGGACTTTGTGGGGCCAACTGAGCCCCTGCTTCCCAATGCTTGCTCCTGACCTTCAGATCAAAGGTCAGTGCCTGCCTACTCTCTTAGTGTGCCTGAAAATACACCGAGGGGCACCACAGACACCTGCCTATCTTGCAAGGCCAAAATGGCCTCACTGAATCTTTTAACTCCTGTCTCCCCCCCCCCCCACACACACAAGCTTATAACCCATGTGGTTGGGAAGCTAACAGTCCCACTACAGAGCTTGGCAGGCAGTAATTACTGCTAGATAAATAAAGCAAAGGGGGAGCCCTGTCTAAAAATCTAATTACTATGCAGCAAGGAAGTTTCAACCTTGGTCAAGTACAGGCAGGTCTGACTTACACGCCATCATAAACTACGAGCACGCAGCATTCTCAATGCTCCCGCTTGCTGCTTCCCTTCCCAAGGGCTCTGCACTCTTAGGGCCAGCCCAACCCCCTCTGAGCGTCCAATTGTAGCTACAGGATCTTGATACATGTGGACAATGTGTCCATGCCAACCTCAATTCTATTAAGTCTTAGCCTTTTCAAAATGACAGTGACTTGGGGGGCCACCCGATCCAGCCCTGGAAAGATCACCGAACAAGAACAGAGAAGAACAGCTCTGGGTCTGCTCCTCCTACTCTTTATGACCTGTGTCAAGCTATGTGACCTCTTACATTTTCCTCGTTTCCGAGATAACTCGCGTCACAGAGTTGCTGAGGATAATAAAAATACTCTATGTCAGTGCTCAGATAAAAGGAAAGGCCAGTGATGGAGCTTTCAGGAGAAGTAAATGACCAGGGAAAGGAAAGGGCAGACCAACAGCTCTCAGAGTCCCAACTCAGTGAGGGTCTGTAGTCTGCCAGCATGCAGTCCCTGGAGGAGCGGGGTTTTCTGTCTGAGCAGAGCCTGGTATGCTTCACAATTCCTTTTAGAGCATTCAGCTGACGCTTCATGCAGCCTTGAGTTCTGCGCAGCCCAAGTGTGTAGTAGCCGCACTTCAGGGAGCAACATGGGAAGGATCGCTGGTTTTCTTGGATGTCACTGTGGGATGAGGATCAGTGACAAAGCTCATGAGGTGGCGAGACCCTCTTCCTTCAGGGCCGGCTACTCTTTGCGCAATACCTCAGGAGGGCATCTAGCACGCTGTTAAGTTCAGCGAATGCTTCGGAATGCCCAGCCCACTGCTAATGCTAATTTTACTTTTCTGTTTGATTCTATAAATTATCTCTCCTAGGCATGAAACTACATTTTCTTCAAAATTATTCAAGAAGTAATTTTGTGCGTATAAATCAAAAAAAGAGGTATCAGGGAATGAGTGTTAGTCTTTCTAGAACTCAGGAAGTCACTGGCATTGGTTGAAGGGGAGATGGGGGGAGGGGAGAGTATCTGGCCCTCCAGGAATCTCTTCTCCAGTCCTGCTCAAGCCTTATGGGAGTTAGAACAGGGCCAAGGTGGGAGAAGCTGTTCAAGCCCCTGGTCTTTCAAGGAGTATGCTTCAGGGGGAAGATCCCTTAGAGTTCTCCAGGACAGAGGCCCAAGTTGCTGGGTCCAGATGTGGTCAGGGTAGATGACCAGGGCAGTGGCCTCGACTATGTTCCCTTCATGGTGGATGGTTATCCGGAGAACCCAGACCTCCAGGAACACACCCAGGTATTGAAATCTCCCCCCCTGCGGGACTATAGGGACCACTGTGCCCTGAAAGGGATGCTTCAGGCTGATGTCAGGGCAGAGAGAGAATGTTTTCTCCCTGTTCCTGAATCACCTGCCCCTCTTAAGCCCCCTTGGCCGTAGCTATGTTGGCTTTCAGTGAGTCAGGCTCTTGGGAACAAATATGATCTTACAGTGGCCCAGTGCTGGCAGGAGGGGTGTCGTCTACAAAGGATCCACTTAATGGGATCCCCATTATCATGGGTACCTGGTCCCTATGAGACCCACCTACTCTTGTGTGGAGCTGCGCATTAAGCCATACACCTTTGACATGTAGTTGGAAGGTTTGTGAACCAGAATGGAGAAGGAACAGCACCAAGGAATTGCCCCATCAGTGGCCTATCAGAACGTGAGGTGACTCTGACCCTCAAACTAGAAGGCGTGGCAGGAATAACTCATATCCAATGCCCCGGTGGCCTCCTGATTAGAGGGCAGTCACCCATAGCCAGCACCTTGCAGGGCGCACATCCCAGCCCCATTCTTCACCAGTCTCTGTCGGGGTAGCTACTTCTGTCTGGGTGGCCCAGTTTCCTAATATGGTGGACGGGGATGCCAGCTCTCGCCTCACAGGTGTGAATGAAACAGTGAGCGCACTTGCTGAGAATGGCTGTGAACCGTCTCCGGCTTCTTCGTGTAGGAGGTGGGACTTGAACTGGGGGTGGGGTGGGGGTGGTGGTGACAGTGGAAAGTGTGTGGAACCGTGTGAGCAAAAGCGTGCTGAGTGTGTAGGTGTGACTCGTGCTAGGAATGCTGGGAGGGGGAGAGGCTGGAGGATTCTCTCCCTGTCTGGTCTTGGCCAGAAGTGCCTTTGCACATAGGACAGACAGTTCAGCCTCTGCTGGAGAGCTGAGGATGAGTGTTTGCTCTGTGAGCATGGGAGGGAGGGTGGGGGGGGGAGGGCGGTTAGAGACATGCCTTCCAGTATGATGACTTTACTAAATAGGCATCTTCTGATGACGTGAAGAGGGCTTTCTGAGCACAGACAGTAAGTCCCTCTAGGCATTGGCTTAGAGATGCCCAGCTCTGGGAGCCGGCCATCTGGTCTACCTAGGAGGTTCAAGGGACCAGATGACTCCTCCTTTCCTAGTAACAGCCTGATGCTATCTATACTGTCCAGGTCTAATTCCCATAAGAACTGACATCGATCCTGGGTCCCCGACTCTCCATAGCCAAGGTTCTTCCCTCTGCTACTTCTTGCCCTCTGTTGCTTCCTTCCTTTCCCTCCTTCCTTGTCTACAGAGTTTTTGGTTCAGAAGGGTCACTTCCGCTTCTGAGTCCATCCCTTTCCTTCATCTTCTCTCAGGACACCCACAGTCTTCCAAAAGTCCCAGTGTTCCCTGAAAGGAGTGGGGAGGGATCACGGAAACCACAGATCAGCTGAACGTGAGGCTTGTGGCAGGCAGAACTGTATGGCGTGAGCACAGCCCTCCCAGGTCTCAGGCCAAAGCTTCCCCAGTCCAACTGCCTTCTCTCCCTCCCCCTGCTGGGCTACAGAGACTATGGGCTCTGCAAAGTGCCGCAGCGGATCACCTCTCAAGTCAGGCTGCCAGGCTCCTGCTCTGATTAATGACATCCCCACTCTCAATTGTGTCATGCGTGAGTCATGTCTCCCAGCCAGACAGTGACCTCCTGCCTGCCTTGGTAGCTGCAAGCCCCCCTCTTTGGAGCCCCATGTCCTGTGCACTGAGTGGGTCTCAGTGGAGAGATAAAACAGATCTTAGACTCAGTGCTGAGGAAGACAGGGCTTGACTTTTGCCCTGTCTGTAGAGAAGGGGCTTGTGGGACAGAGGGTCACTCAGTCCCAAGACAGTCGCATGCAGTCTGTACAATGTGTGTCATGAAGCATTTGTGACATGAACTGCAGCCCTTATCAGTCAGTGCTGGTTAGCATGGCCTGATTCTCTTTGGAAGGCAATCCTCACCGTTCTGTCTGGTCACCCATCGGGTGGCTTTTTTAGAAAGCGGCAGAATGTGAGCAAACTTAGAGAAAAGGTATTCCTGGAGGTTGGCTCCTTTTCAAAAGCCAGCCCTCTATCTCCGCCTTACACCCACTCGCCTGCGGTAAGGGCCGCTGTGCCGTAGGCAACCGTCTTTGGATTTGCACCAACAGGTGAGGTAACTGGGTCTAAGGATTGATGGTTTCCTCAAAGTCACACCCAGGGTCAAGGCTTGGGGGAGGGGTGTCCCTGCAGACCCCCTCATGGCGCACTGAGCCTCCCCAGGTCTAAGTGACAGAGAAGGGAGGGGGTCGCAGCATGCTTCGCTCCTGGGATGAGTAGCCAGTCGCACTTCTGTGTGTGTGTGTGTGTGTGTGTGTGTGTGTGTGCGCGCGCGCGCGCCACTCATGAATCAGCACCCATCCACCTTCCACCAGGCCACGACGTCAGTAAAACACGTGAGAGCCAGACAAAGCATCTATCAGGGGTGGAGAATGCTTCCTGCTTGGCTCTGAGCTCCCTGCTCGCTCCTCCTCGTAGCTTTGACTTCAAACAACTGCTCTTTCCACTGTATCACAGGAGAGGTAGATCCGTCTCTGCAGGGGTGAGGGAGAAACCTAGAGCCTGGGGGGGGGGGGAGGGAGAGCGTGGACCTAGGAACAATAATGAAGAGGGAGAGAGGGAGACAGAGAGAGATGAGGGAGACAGAGAAAGAGAGAGACACAGACATACACAAGAGAAATAGAGAGCTGAGGGAAGAAGAAAGACAGTGACAGACAGACAGACAGACAGACACACAAACACACACACATACAGAGAAAGAGAGGGAGAGAATGTTATGTGTGTCGTGGGTAGACGTGCACGTGGAGGAGCAGATATGCATGTAAATGCATGCATGTGCATTTGTGCTTATGCAAGCATGTACTGAAGACGAGAGAGTGAGACAGGTTTGGGTCTAGGGAACATTGCCTTTATCCAGCTGTCCTGGTTAGTTCCCAGCCTATTCTGCTAAAGGAACGTGCTTAGGTCATCCTTTGGCTAATTTCCCCAGCAGTGATAACCCACTGTGCTCCTGCTCCCAGATTCTGCCTGGGGTAGAGTCATTCACCAACTCCTGTTCAGTTCAGAGGACCGGCACCGTGCCGGCTCCCTGCCCCCACCGCACGCACTCATTCTGATGCCTGATGGGGTTGGGACCGTTGGTAACCCTGTTTCCTGGGATGGTTGGTAACACTGTTTCCTAACCACGCTTCAGTTCCTCCAGTTAGAATGAACCTCACCTCCACCCCACTGGCTAGTTCTTCAGCTGTAGACAGAATAGCAAAAGCCTTTGCTATAGTGTTGCGAGTACTGGGGTGTGTTGCAAGTACTAGGGTGTGGCGAGTACTAGGAGGGTGGGTTGTGGACCGAGGCTGCAAACCTGCATGGCTCCCGTCCCTGCTCCATCTTCCTGGTGAAGTGAGTAAAACCAGTGAGTCCCCAGCGCGTGTGGGATGTAGACTTCATGGGGACTGATTTTCACAGGGAAGATAGTCTCTGTGGTAGTGAGGGTCGAAGACAGGACCTGTGGTAGGAAACCTGCCTACTGGAGGTAGATGGGAGGTGGGTGACATCAGAGCCAGCTCCTGCTGGCAGAAGAATCTGAGTGTAACACTATGGGAATTGTCCTTGTAGAGGGTGGGGTCACTTCCATTGTCTCTGGACTACTGACTGGCTTTGTCCTCCCCTGTGCTCTGTGGACAAACTTGACGCCTAATGCTGATCTGGTAAGAGATGCAGAGTGGGGATGCCAGAGACTTGAGACCACCCTCAGCCATCCCGCACCAAGTAGTCTGGGACATGGGAAGAAGAAAGCTGCTTGTTTTCTTCCCTCCTAAGTCCTGGGGAGAGAGGTTTCCTCCCCCACCTCTTCATAGAAGCCCTCGAGGACTCATCCTCCTGACATGCTGACATGACGTTCCACTTGGTAAACTTGTAAAGACCTAGAACCTTTTGCTAACGCACAGTGGCTCCTCGGCCCGCTGAGACTCTCTGGAGAACACCCCGGTTAGCTTACATAATATTTGGTGGTGCGGTTTACTCCGAGGGACAAGAGCTAAGAGAAGAATGCTAGCATGGGCCCAGAAGCAGTGGCTACGACGGGAAGGAAGCTCAAGGAAGAAGAAGAGCAGTGTGCAGAGGTGGATGAGTGTCTTGCCAAGGAGGGAGGCGGATCAACGCGGATCAAGGGGCCTCAGGCTGCCCGGACCCTCTAGGAAGCTAGAGAGAGGTTAGAGCTCTGGTTTCCCACCATCTATCCTGTTTTGGAAGCTCTTAGGTCCAGCCCTAAGCATATTTTGCCCCCCCCCAACTCCCACATGATCACCCAGGGGGCATGAATGAATGGGCTTCCTAATGCCATTGCTAAGGTGAGGGTAGACAACAACCAGGAATGAGCTGGCTCGGATACGTGTAGCAAAATGTAGGGTTGCACCGAGGGGTCTGCTTGCGCCACACTGTGAACAAGAGGCCTGGACAACGGGGATGCACACCTGTCCTCCTGTGCTGGGCCCTAGCCAGATGCTTCCCGGCCCTTACTTCTGCCAATGTCCTTCCCCCGTTCCTCTCAGAGCTCACTGCTCTGAGGTTTAGAAGAAGACAAAGTCCTCAACCAAGTCTAGGTGAGTGGGGTGTGGCTACGCCCGAGCCTGTCGGCTTCTCTCTGCCACCCTGGTGTCCTTTTCCCTGCATTTTCAAACCCAGAGATTCCCCCCCCCTACACCCACCCATGGGAGTGTCTTCTCACCACCACAAAGCACAGGGAAGGTTCTTGTCCTGGCAGTGATCTAAGCCTGTCAAAGCCTGTGTGCCCCCTCTCTGGGCACTTGGCCATTTCCTGTCTTGCGGTGGGACTCAGTTGTCCTGTGTGAACGTGTGACTCCGCAGTGCATGCTGGGACTTTGGAGGACAGAAATAACTTACTCTAATCTCTGGGCTTCCCATCTTGCCAAATCTGGGGCTGCGCAACCCGAGGGCACTTGGCTGTGACGGGCTATCTGACCGTGATGCCACCTGCCCTGTGCGTGGGCTGGTGACACAGTTGCAGCCTGCAGGTTACAGTGGGAATACTGTCTATGTGTCCGCTACCACCTCTGCCTTGTAATAATGAGGACAAGGAGCTTCTGCTAGAATGCCTCCCCCTTCTTTTCCCTGCTTAGTGGGGTATGGAGAGACATTAGCCCCAGACAGGGTGACTAAGCGGTGGGGGGAGGTGTGTCTCTGAGAGGCTGCTGAAAGAAGCCCTCCTATCTCCTCAAGCACAGAACAGTGAGTGAACGGATACACGCTAGGCTAGAACATTAGAGACCCAGAAACTCGTATTCAAGTGGCTTATTTAAAAAAAAAAAAAAACAAGAGGAAGAAGAAAAGAGAGATTGCGTATGTCCTTGCATAGAATTGTTCTGATCACCGCATTAGAGCAAGCATTCGGCAAGTATTGGGTGAGGATGAACCTCATGGAGAATAAGAAAGAGCAGAGGGTCCAGGAGGTCTAAGTTGGGAGAGCCTCTACGCACAGGCCTGATTATCTGCTCTTGGAAATTCCTAGACCAGCATATTTGCCACTTTGGGGACATTTAGGAGAGAAGTGTCACCGTCCAGAGACCTGCTTGCCGAGGGCACTTTTGGTCGTTGTGGGTCTCAGTCAGGGACTGGAAGAAGGGTCTCTGTTCTCCAGGGCGGGAATTGGGGTCTTACAAGGACACACCAGGCTCCTCTGCCTTAGCCATGGTGACAAGTGGTTTGAAGAGATGAAGACACACGGAAGGACACTTCAGTGGCTACTGGGGCTAAGCCAGACCGGGACACAGCTCCTGCCTTGGGTCAAGATGGACTTCACATTGGGGATGCACATGTCTGGGCTCCTCCGTCCACAATGAGATCTGCTTTAAGGCAAGGGTTCTAGTCATCAGAGGGTAGGGCACGTTTTGCTTGGCTTGCAGTTACTTTTCTCTCCCCTTTCTAGATAAGATTCTCTCTTGAGTAAGCCTAGATTCCTACTGCCACTCAGAAGCCCAGAATGTCATTTTCAATATATCCAGGAGGGGGCAGTAGAGCAAAAGATGGGTAAGAAAGATGCCACCAGGACTCTGGCAGTCTGCACCCTTGCTCTTTGGATGAACGTAGATGCAATGTCCTCGCTGTGCCTAAGTTTCCATTTATATAAAACTCGAAAGGAAGCCCGAATGTCTGCCTTTTAAGCCCCCAGTTCTGTCCCAGAGGCTGGAGGGGGCATAGTGTTCTGGAACAGAGCTTTATAAAAGGTCAGGGCCACGGGGGTCTCACTGATGACCACTCAGGAGCTCGGCAGTGGGAGAACCACCGGAGGAAGCCACCAGTGCCACATGAAGCCGGTGTTAACCTGAAGAGAGTCAATCGAAACCACAGCCAAGGCCAGGGGCCGATAGGTTCTGTGGCACGAGCACCTATCTCATGTGGGAGGGTCCTGAGTCGGGGCACAAAGGGTTGGGGGGAGGGGCCACCCGCCCGAGGGCCCTGTTCCCTTGAAAGCCCCCTCAGAAGACTCGGAAAACAATTTGCCGGCCACGTTGCATCTCCGCCGCTGCGTACAGTTTGCTGCACGTTAAATTCATTATTTTAACAGGTCAGTGCCTCTGACAGATATTCATTTGTGGGAGATGAGCACCGCTGCTTCTTTAATCCCTGTGGATTATTCGACTCTCCGGAAAAGCGATACCCGCGCGCGCGACTCGGGCCGCCGCAGAGAGACTTTAATCCCGATCACTCAGACTGTTTACAAGGAGTGAAATATCGGGAGCGGAGAGCCTTTCAAGGGGGCTGGTCTGACTCCCTGCCCTACTGGTCAAGGGGCTGTGGCCTCGCAGCCACTTTGAGGAGTGGAGGCAGAGTACTGGCGGCGCTCAGAGTGGCAGGGACATGTCAGAGGAGCTGGCCACCTCTGAGTAAAGCTCATGTCCTAGGGCACTAAGGCAGGGCTCTGTGGGAGGGGGGGGTCCTGCTGGGGAGGCCTCCTCTTGGTGTCCGCTGAGTCCTCTTACCACCTCTCCAACCCAAAGTAGCTGTGTGTGACTCAGGGTCTGGAAAGGAGAGAGAGAGGGGTTCTGTGATGTATTCTGAATAGACTCGTTTTCAATTAATGTTCTGGGCAGGCATGAACACGGAAGGCTGTTTGAGAGTCACTGAGGACTCCTTTCCCAGGGACTCCCACAGATGGACTTCTAGTGTCCCCCAGGGATGCATAGGAGATTTTCTCTGCACTGGAACAGCAGCACCTTGCTAGATCTGCCGATATCCATAGTTGGGTCCTTCTGGGTGGGGAGCTGTGTAGAGGGAAGCCAACCTGGCTTGGTACTTGGTGCTCTCCCAGTGTCCTCCGGGGACAGCCCTGCCCACCCCGAGACAGCCATTCCTCTACTCTGACGTCATCTTCTGCCCGTGGCTGCTACGCCTCTCTCCATGGGAACATAATTCCCCCGAGTTCTGAATTAGAGGGTCCTCTCCTCTTCTCAAAGCTCTGCCCCACTAGCACAGGTGACACCCGTGGGACACTTCTTAGCCTTGGACACCTCCTTTCAGAGATACGCCTTCCTGTGCTGAGGACAGAGCAGAGACAAGTGGACCTGCAATATCCAGGCCTGGCTGTCTTATTGTCCACGCGGGTGACAGGCAGGCTGGGGTGGGGGTGGGGGTGGGGGTGGGGGTGGGGGTGGGGGTAAGGTGCTGGAGTGCTACCATAGATGAGTGATGGTAGCCTCTGCTTTCCTCCTCCTCCTCCTCTTTTTTTTTTTTTTTTTTTTTTTTTTTGGTTTTCTGAGACAGGCTTTCTCTGTATAGCTCTGGCTGTCCTGGAACTCACTCTGTAGACCAGGCTGGCCTCGAACTCAGAAATCTGTCTGCCTCTGCCTCCCAAGTGCTGGGATTAAAGGCGCGCGCCGCCACCACCCGGCTCCTCCTGGCTTCTTAACCAGGCTCTCCCGTGGTGACTTCTGCTGAAAAGGGGGTCTAGTGTGTGTGTGTGTGTGTGTGTGTGTGTGTGTGTGATATGCAGCCTGGTGCATTTGTGTGCATAGTTTTATATGCAGTCCCGGCTCCTTGAGAATATGTTCACCCATGTTCTGGGGGGCAGCGGCTACCTGTCCAGGAAATGAACAATTAATTGGTGGGTGATAAACCAATTAGCCCCAGAGCTTTTGAAAATAACGAATGAGGGTCCTGTAGATGTCAATATTTGAAAATACTAATTTAAGGCCTATTAGCTGAAACAAATTTTAATTAAACAGGGAATAATCAGGGTGATGAGAGGAAAAGAAAAGATTTGGCCAGTGGCTGAATCTTCAGCAATCCTGGCCGGGGAGGAAGGGCTGTGTGGACCCCATCTTGAATCTGCCAAAGGTTAGGTAGGGCACGGGTGACAAAGGTGACCACATTGTTTCCCTAGATGCCAGCCCCTTCCTGTAAAATGAAGCATGAGTCTCCAGGAATGCTCTCCAGACTAGAAGCAAGGGAGGAAACATGAAACACAAGGGGTCTTGGGTGTGGGTGTGTCCCCTGGGCCGTGGGTCTTTCCACACTGCCACCCTATGGCGGCTGCATCCCAGCTCAGGTCTGTGGGAACTTCCAACCGCGGCGTGGCTAAGCAATTTTCTCCCAAACTCCCACAAGGACCCACAATTCCTGTCTTCTCAAACACAAGTAATCACCGCAGACCCTAGTTTCAAATAGGGGCTGGCTTTAAAATCTCTGCTCAAAGGTGCCTGGTGTCTGGGGGGGGGGGTTGTGGGTTTGTGGAACAGGGCGGTCAGAAAAACGACCCCTGGAAGTTTGTGTCTGTCAGTGGGAAAGGGCCCGATTCCCTTAAGCTAAGCTTGGGCGTGAGAGGGCTGAGGCCTTGGCTGCCTATTTTTGTTCCTCCTCAACAGCTCTGGGACACCCAGAAGGTGCTGCTGCAGGGCGTTCAGGGGTTCTGGGATTAGGACGCTATTCTATCCCCTTGATCCCCTAGGACTTGGTGTGGAAATTCCTGGCAGATGCTTGCTGAGGTTTTGTCAATGGAGTCCTTACGTGGGCCTGGGTGCCTGGGTACGTCTCAGGGAGTCCCTCATGCAAGGGAGCACTTGCTGCTTGTCTTTTAATGGATGCTATGACACAGGGAGTTGCTCTCCTTACAGCAGGGGCCATGATATCAGTGGCTGCTTGGGTGTGGTCCTTCCATTAGATCCCTGTCCCCCATCGCACGCTTTTTTTTTTTTTTTTTTACAGTTCCCAGTTTCAGACCTGACCCACTTTTCTAGTAATACGGCCTCTTCCTCTCGCGGGTGTAGCCAGCAGAGCAAAGAGTCTGATACCCGAGAAGATGCAGTCACACGGGTCTGAGAGGGGGTAACGGTACCTCGGTGTGTGTGCTCTGCTCTCTGCATGCTCGCACACGGCTCAGGTTCCTTAGTAAGTCTGTGTCCATGGGTATATATACACATGGTTCTGCGTGCACATCAGCGAGTGCAGACAGGAGCCCGTGTCTATCCGTGTCTTTTTGCGCTTATCTGCCTGTCTGTGTGCACATGTATGTGTCTGCTGCCCGGCGACTCAGACTTGCCGTGTGACAGAGACACACCATGTAGGGACTGCTCAGAGCTAAAGGCTTCAGCTCACACCATTGCCTTTGTGTTTAGTTATTTAATTGATAATCCGTGGTGTCCCAGAAATGACTGGAGAGGGAGAGAGAGCGTGGTAAGCCTGGAGCTTACCTCGGCTGAGGGCTGGGGGTGTTTTTCCTGAGGCTTACCCCAGGAACCCAGCACAGACTCCTCTCTTCTTTGGACTGATTTCTACTGAAGCCCTGACGGGTGGGTCTTCTCATCCATCTCTCAAGTCCGGCACTCGCCGGCAGTTCCAGCTTCTAGTTACCCATTCCAGCAGCTTCTTCTGGCCTCACCATTTGCCCCAGTACCCATCTTCTTTGTCATCACCCTCCAGGGTCAAGGCAGCGGTGGCTGCTCTCTTCCTCCGAGGCTTGGCTTGGTACCCTGACTCGGGCCTCCGTTTGACCTCCCTTTGTACATAAGGCCTCCACGTCCAGTCCCTGGCCTCTAGCATTACAGCCAAGCATGGTCTGGGAGTCCACACACTCACTGATGCAGGTGGAACTGAAGTTGCATAATAACCTGGAGCCCCCCCCTGGAAACTTTTCATCTCATTGCGGAGACTGATTAAATAGCAACAAAAATAAATTATGTATACACAGGGCTGTAAAAGTGCCCAGAGACCTGAGACTTGGGGGTCTGTGCCTCATATAAATGCAAATACAGTAACAGCGTTTCGGTGGGTCTCTACCCCCCCACCCCACACACGTACCTGGTGTGGGGGCTGGAGCTGCTAGGACGGAGAGAAGCAGGACACGCTCCAGCCTGCTGAAGCTTTAGGCAGAACCTGAGGCCAGCGCAAGGTCCTCTTGGAAACTGGCTGGCTGGGGCCTGTGTAAGGACTAGTTCAGAGTGCTATGCGAACAGAACAGGTGATATTCGTGACTCCTGTAGTCAGGCTGTAAGAAAGACTGGTTCGCTGTGTCCACTGGAGCCCTTGGCTTTCGATCCTTTCTAGCCCTTCGTGGAAGATAAGGGAGTGGCCACTCAGATGCTCTCTGGTTATTTATCTCCCAAATGGGACATTTACAATGTCCCAGCCCCAGAAGAGTAGTACCGGCACCTTCTGCTTACCCACGGGGGAGGCTGGAGCTCATATTAGCTGCTCTCACCTCATTTGTAGGTGGGGCCCGAGATTTTTATAGCTCTGAGTGAGGTTTCTCTCCACTTCTTCCTGCTAGCGTCTTCCCTAAACCCTGGTTCTGAAGAATTTGTCCCTAGGCTTGGCGATATAAAGCCACTGAATCAGACCCGCTAGACACCATTCTGGTTGGATATCATGCGTAAACCAGGAGACAATGGGAAAACTCACCTTTTGTGATTCCCTGGTCAACCCCCTACATATGATCAAATTCACTCCTAGGCATACAGTAGGCGTCTATTTAAAACTGGCCAACTGGGCAGGGGATGCAGTTCAATGATTGGAATGTGTGTGTGTGTGTGTGTGTGTGTGTGTGTACGGTTCATCCCCAGCAACACAAAACCAAACCAGCTGACCGACTGAAGGCTGAGGAACAGCAGCTTCAGGGAGCTACCATGACCGCAACGAAGCTGAGCCACGGTTAAGCACCCCGTGAACCAGGCTCGGAATTTGTGAAAGAGATTTGGCAGAATCAAAGGTCGGTCACCTCGAAAATCTGATTTTCTGTTGATTGAGGATTTCCTTCATGAAGCGCATGAAATGTGCCCGCCACAGTACCTCTGACCCTGGACAAGAGCCTTTGCCAGTCGACTGCGTCTGGTCCTTTCTTTGGGTTCCTTCCGGGTGGGCCCTCAACTTCCGGTCATACGGTGGCTGAGAAGCAGCACTGCCATGATGGATTCCTATCTGAGTAAAGGCTATCCCCCAAACGTATCTCCAAGCATCTGGGTCTTCTCTCCAAACATCTGGGCCATCCACCCAAGTGTCCAAGCCAGAGGTGGGGAACTGGGAATGGCGTGAGGCAGGGTGAACTTGCTCTACTGACTTAGGTAAAAGACCAACTTTAAGAGAGAAGGGAACACATATAAGGAATGAGGCCAAGGCGCTCATTCTTCTGTAAGGAAGGGCAGGGAGCGCGTGCGCAGAACAGAGTGGGATGAGGCGGAGAGCATCCCAGTCCAAGGGCTGCCGATGGAAACCCCGTACAAAGCTTGTCCCGTGCTCTTCACCAGACAGATGAGCGAACACAACGTAGGGCCACGCCCGTGGCTGGCTGAAGTGTCCTGACAGAGCCTCCTCCTGTTCACCTTACATCCGAGAACAAAGAGTTGCAGGGACCGTGGTCAGGGACTTCTCTGACCTCTGCATGACCCCATGAGGACAGCCACTGGGACCCACTTAGTGACAGCTCCTCAGAGAGCTGGGCTCTGCAGCCACAGAGACGCCGCCCGGATGCATCTGTCTTATACTGCCCGCCCCACCCCCCAACTCCCCTCATGGAGGAAGCCATCATGGCTCCCACTCCGGTCTGCGGTGGTTTTAACCTCAATGCCAATCTCTGGGCTTCTTCAAGTTCCGCATTTATGTTCTTTGGATTTGCTTCTGGCCAGCACGGAGCTTGCAAGGTCTGCCAAGATTTTTTTTCTAATGTCCGTCTACTGGCTCAGCTTGGTAGGCTCAGTGCAGGTATCTTACTGGCGCGCGCACACACACACACACACACACACACACACACACATTTTTGACATAAGACGTGGATATGTTGAATGAACTGCAAGGGAAGGATGGTGGGGGTGTGTGTGCTAGTTCTCTCCCTCCCTGGATGGTCCCCTCTCCCCACTGTCCAAGGAAAGACGGTGTTCTGGGAAGGTAAACGTTGAAAGCACGCTGCAGAGCATCTGAGCCCATGGCAGACGAAAAGAGTGAGCTCCTGCCTACCAAAGAGCCACTTCAGGCTGCCCAGTGCTAGAGGTGGCCTGGCAGCCAGAACCAGGCCCAGCTGTCTGCTGCCCTGCTCTTGCCAATACAACTCAAAGGTTGATGCCTTCTCTTCCTTCTTCCCCTAGACGTTTGGGTAGCCCTCCCAAGTGCACCAAATATTTCTCAGGGACAGGTATTCATCTCACCCTGTCAGTTCCCTACCCCATCCAGCTCAGAGCACCATAACCCAGAAGGCAAACCACACTATTATCAGAAGAGCTAATTTTTTTTTTTTTGTTGTTCGTTTGCATTTGGAAATGATCTCAAAATGTCAAGATGAGGAGGTTGTCGTCCCTGCCTGAGGCACCTTGTAGTGACTGGCTACCACATAAAGAAAAGTCTGGCCATTGGAGAGGGGGGGGAGGCTTTGTGGAAGGTGCATTCAAGCAAAGATGGCATTTTGCACCCTCTAAGGCTAAGACGTTATTTCAGTATCACCGGAGAACGTAAGAGAAGTTGAAGATTGGTGGGTGGTGTCTGGCTCCTTAAAACATTTGCTTTGAGATAGACTGGCTTTTTAAAGACTTGGTTCCCTGAAAGAGGTAGAGTTTGAGAGTCTTTTTGTTTGTTTGCTCTTTACTTTGTGTGTGTGTGTGTGTGTGTGTGTGTGCGCGCGCACACACACGCGTGTGTAAGGTGCATGCATGTGTGCACATATGTGAGCAGATGTGCTAGCCAGTCTATGCATGTGTTGAGCCCAGAGGTCAACTTTGGGTGCCTCTCTCTGTCTCTCTCTGTCTCTCTCTCTCTCTCTCTCTCTCTCTCTCTCTCTCTCTCTCTCTCCACCTTAGTTTTTTTTTTTGTTTTTGTTTTTGTTTTTGTTTTTTGAGACAGGGTCTCTCCCTAAACATGGACCTTGTGGTTTTCGACTGGTTGTCCGACAAGCTCTCAGGGTCTGCCTGTCTCCACTTCCCCAGGGTTGGGTTACAGGCATGTGCTGCTATGCCTGCCCTTCTATGTGACGTGTGGGGGATCCACACTCAAGTCATCATCCCTACACAGAACATATTTTACTCATTCAGTCAGAGTTTGGAAATCTTAGAAGACAGTGATCTTGGTTGATTGTCCAAGACACCTAAACCATGTACAATGAATGTGCTAGGTGCCCATGATAAGACTCAAAGCTTTATTAACTGCTATGTGATCACCGGCATTTGACTGTAAGGACCATCGGGGCAGAGCCCACCAAGAGTGCGGAAACCCAGCTCGTCCTGTAAGGGGGCAACACACCTGGGCCAATCGCCTTTGTGGAACACACCTTCTGTGCTCCTGTCTCTAAAGGCAGGAGCTTTACTGTGGCTCTCCGGGTACTGCCCTCCTCTGTTGTGACTGTCAGCAAAATGTGTTTTAGAGAAAGAAGTGGGACTGGCGGGTGGGAACCTCTCTACTTCCCTCCCTTGTGTGCTGAAGAAGGAGCAGAACCCCGAGTCGAGGTCTCTCAGGAAGACTCACAATTGTCCCCTTTAGTGGGACTTTAGTATGACTTTGCCATAGGTGGTCAGCAGATGCCCGATGGCCACAGCTGCTACGAGAGAGCACCTACCCCCCAGCCCCCCAGTGCAGGGTGGGAGACTAAGGCATCTCCCCTAATTCTTCAGTGCTTGGCTGTCCTACAGCGCTAAAACCAGCCTTAAATGCCTGCTACGTCAGATCTTTAAAGTTCAGGGCAAGAAAAGGAATCCTAGTATCTTTGTTATTGGGGAGACTCAGGGCTCTGGAGCGCCTCGGAACAGGAAGGCAAAGGGTAGGCTGGACTGGCCATTGCTCTGGCTCTGTTTGCATGTGCCTGGGCTGCGTTGCACTGTCTGTACTTCTTAGGGTACGCTTTAGGGAATGGAGAGCATGCTGATCTACCTACAGTTCTGCGCTGAGGACCCAGCATCCTGGCTTGGCTAGGAGACTAGAATTCTGCCGAAGGAAACTCATGGTGAGTGACCAGCTGTTGGCCCCATTGCTAGCTGGTGTGTGTGTGTGTGTGTGTGTGTGTGTGTGTGTGTGTGTTTTCTCATTGCCCTGATACCCATGGTCCTGGTGGATTTGGGAGGAGGCTGCCCTTTCTGTCTTCTTCCACCATTATTGCAATGTCTTTCTTCCCTTGGCCACCAAATTTCTCCTTCTTGCTTAGGAAGCTCTCTCTGAACGCCAGTTTTCTTTGCAGAGCTGACAGAAACAACTGACAGGTTTTGAACTTAACAAATGATCAGCGCAGGATCTCAGCACCACCCACTTCCCTGGGTTCCCCAGTGATTCATCACCCAGGTGCCTTCAGTCTGCGCCATCTTACCCAGAAAGCCATGGGCTCCTGGGAGATCAGCCTTAGATTCTTGGCCTTCAAGGAGAGCAGAGCTGGAGAACCTCAGCCCCTGGATACAGAGCCACCACGCTGTAAACCTATTCAGAGCCTCGCGAAGCAGGAGGAAGAAATCCAGAGGGGACGAAGAGCAGCAGAGCCAGAGCCATGGCCAGTCCACCCTGCTCCTCGCCTCCATGCTCCCCTCCCTCATGGCTGGGGGCAGGCAGCTGTGACTTCATATCTTTGTTGTTGTAGCTGCTGGGCTGAAAATAGTTCTCTCTCAGGCAGCCTGGCTCAGGGTGTGAAAAGCTGGCTTCCAGAGAGCAGCATGAATCAGCCAGGGAAAAACATTAACCACAGCCCAGTGCTGGCTGAGGAATAGAAGCACACGGCGGGTGGGGGTGGGGGATAAGGCGGCACAAATCCCCGGAGCTCCTCACTGCTGTAGTCCTTTAAGATACAACCATGGACTCGAGGGGGCTGGCTCCTGTTCCGGGAGCTGTGTCAGAAGCGCTTAATCCTGCTTGTGGCACACAACACGGGTGATACCTCCCTCATTTTACAGATGTGAAAACTGAGGTGCCCACTTGTCTCCAGTAACATTCAGCTGGCCTCTTTGGCACCTCCTCTTAGGGTGGGACCGCATGCCCCAACACCTCCCAGAAGACAGCCCTGACTACCAAAAGGCGCTTGCAAAGCTCGTTTGGGGACACAGAGGTCAGGCAACCCGAAAAACCGTGTTCCCGAGGCAGATGCAATGGTCCAGCTGTAATCGTGGCACAGGGGAGTGAAGAGAAGGATTGTGTGAGGCCTAGGCCAGTAAAGGCTGAAGAATACAATCTCAAAACACACAAGGGAAAGGAAGAACGCTCTTGGCTCTCTTGGGAGAATGGGCAGGAAGGAGGGCTCTTTACCCTAGTGCTGGAGGGAACTCTGGGGCTGAGGGCAGGATTGTCAGATCCCTTTAGGACCCCGGCTTCTCAATGTCTACAGCCAACTGATCTATCTCAGCACTAGTCCCAACCTGCCTCCCTTACCCTAAGGTATACCAGATAATTAAGTCTCTCTCATTCCTCCTTAGCACAGTGTGGATTAATTTATTATTTAAATCTGAATAGAATATTAGCTCGTTGTTTGAGGAGTCTTGACAAATGCCGAGGTGGGTGCACACAGGATGGAGACGCTCCCACTTGTCAAGCCCCACGCCTACCGGTTGCCAGGGAGAACCTCCATGCTTGGGTCCTGGTGCACCGCCCGTGGGGTGGGCACATGAAACACATAGGAGACACTGGGCTGTAGGCCCTAGAGCTGCACAAGAGGCTGCAAGCACCACCTCCCCACCTTTTGCCCAACTTTAACAGAAAACAGCAGGAAGATTCTCAGGGGGAGGCTGCAGAGACCCCCTCCCCCTACTATCATGGAGTAGAGTGGGTGCTGGGCAAGATGACCCTGCCTAGTGCCTCCCTTTTTGTGGGGCTCAGGTGGTCTGAGCTAGGAGGGCTGTCAGCATCTCAATGGGCTCTTCTGGGAATGATGTCTGAACCCAGGAATCCCGAGTTTTTTGGTAAGGTTGGCTTTGCTGGCGTCTAATTCCCCATCTACACTCACTTATGTCCCCAGTGATTAAGGTAAGGCATCAGATGACTCCTGTGATGAGCAGCCCATCCCTTGAAAGCAGGTGAGGACACTTTGGGATGGGGTAGAGGACTTGTCCTGGCTTCCTGTTCTCTCACAGGATTGTTTCCTCAGCCTCTTGGTCTATAGACACAATAAAGATGGAGGGAGACTTAGTTACCAGACGCAGTCCCGGTGCAAGAATTGAGCGGTGGCTTTTTCCAGCAACCCAGCTCCGCTGTGGACCGCACGATCACGCAAGTCCAGTTTGATACGCGTGAACTGTAAAGGCCTTTGGGAGGTAATTAGGAGCTGATGAGGTCGTGAGGGTAGGGCTTTCACAGTGTGGTTAGTGTCCTTAGACGATGAAGAAATAAGGGCTCTCGCTCTCTCTCCGTCACAAGGGCACAGCCAGAAGGTGGCTGTCTGTAAGCTAGGAATAGAACCCTTACCAGACAGAGACTCTGCCGGTGTCTTGATCTTGAACTTTTAACATCTAGAGCTGTGAGAAATAAGTCTGCAGGGGAAGCCAGTATGTAGAATCTGGCTATGACAGCCTCATCTGCAGATGGAAGGACAAGCCTGGGAGGTTGAGCGATTTGACTCAGGGGGCAGAGTGAGCTGTTCCCAGGTTAATGACGTAACTGAGATTCCAGGTGTCCCTGCTACCCCTTGGCGTAGACCGAGTGCCCGTGGGGAGCTTGGCGAGGCAAGCCACAACTACAGAGACGCTAAGGATGTGGTCCTTGGTCTAGGATGCAAACAAACTAGAAGGCATTTCTTCGTAGAGTGAACACATTTTAAACAGCCACCCTGACAAACAAGGAAACCGAGACCCACAAGTTTGGGGCTGGTGGTAGAAGGGGCTGGTGGTACCCGACTTCATAATGACACCCAGCCTGTCCCTCCCCCATGTACATAGCTTCCTTGGCTGAATCCAAACCTGGGGACAGTTGGTTCAGGGCCATGTTTACCCTGGTCCCTCTTGGGTTGAGAGCAGAGCTGGAGCCCTTGGCAGGGGAGGTGCTGAATCAAGCCAGGAAAAATATATGGGACACATCATGTGGCTGTGGTTTCTTCACACCATCCAGTCATACAGCTGGCAATTAATTTCCCCTATAAATGAAACACCTTACATATCACTTCATCTGGAGAGCCAGAATTGACAGCAGCGGGTGTAATTTATACATACTTTCCCCCCCATCTGTTAGCATTCAGGTTTCGGGCTGCCGTGTGTGTGTGTGTGTGTGTGTGTGTGTGTGTGTGTTTTCTTCCAATTCTCTCCCCAAATTGAAAGGATTAGGTTAGGATTAGGTGAGTGTTTTAACTAGATATTCAGAAAGATGGATGGCGGTGTTTCCAGACGGCTAAATGCCCAGGGGAGCCCCTGTGACAATGGTGTCCAGGTGGGGCTCAGTGATCTGGGAAATTGCCTCCACCTGAATGCCTCCCAGTCCCGAAGAAGCCTGGATGCTGGAGCTGCAGAGGGCCTTGGGGGACTCCCTGGACCCCCACCTCTTCATTTTGCAGATGGGGAAACTGAGGCTTGGGGGAAGCGAGCTCCCTGGGGCGAGCCTGCGCTGCTGGGGGGAGGCAGGACTCGGTGAACCTGGGCTCCGACTGCAGGGAGAGCCACGGTAGCTCGTCACGCACACAGAGTTCATCCTGAGTTTGGCAGGGAGGTAGGGAGGAATCTGGGTGCCCTGGCTGGTTAGGGGACAGTTTCTCCTATCCGCCCCCCTCCCCAGTCTCCATGGAAATTGGGTTTCCATATTCTGAAATCAGAATCAAGATGTGGTGAATTTTGGAGACCTTTTAAATAACCGACACCCCATGAATCTTGGGCTGGCGGTCATCACCATTTTCCAGCACCCAGTTGTCCTTGTCTTTTAATTTTAGTTTTAGTTTTCCTGGCACAACATACGATCTGCCTCCAGAGTCTCCTTTTCAGCTTCTGCTAAGAACCTTGGGGACAAGGACAACCCTGGACTCCACAGGGACTTCCAACCCCGGCTCGGTCCATCTTCTCTAGGAAGCTTTTCCCTAACAGCTCTCCCTGTCCTCTTGTCTCTGGAGCTCCCAGGTGAGGTCCAAGTGACAGGCCGCGGTGGGAGACTGGGTTCAGTCACTGTGGCTGGACACCGTCACATCCTACCCGTGCTTTTGTTGCTACACCTCTCTGGAGAAGTCTTTGTTGCCAGGACCCCTGTACCTCGAGTCTACAGGGACCCAGTCCTTTGCAGACTCCTTCAGTGGCCCTGCACTGAATGCCCCGTAGACACACTCCCTTGCCCTAGGCTCTCAGAGCATCCAGAGGAATGTGGCAGAATTCTACCCTGAAAGGCCAGACAGGTCCTCATGTCCTCTGCCATTCAAGGTTGAAGCGAGGGGGCAGATAGCTTCCTGCCGCCTTCTTCCTCACCTCCTCGCCTAGGCTGGGTCCTAGAGCTATTAGCAGCATTGACTCTGTCTGGTTAGAGCCAGTAAAACAGTTGTATATTAATGCAGGGACCTGGGGAGACGTGGCCATTAAGTGTTACATCAGACCCAAGGTGTCCTGTACACGATCCCCGTGGAGTTTTCCAGGCAGCCTTGGCTGGTGTGTGTGGGGGGAGGCAAGGGGGCTTAGCGGAGGGGAACGTGTTGGAAATAACAACCAGGTGGGGAGGAGGGGATGCCGGGCCGCACTCTTTCCCCCTGGAGAGCTGAGGAGGAAGGACGGACATGTCCTTACCTCCTGTTCAGCTCACTAGGCCTTTCAGGTGGTGGCTGCATGCCCAGTTTGTGCTGGGCCCAAAGGAGCAGTATCCAAGCTCACGTCCCCATCCCGGGGTGGCTCCGATTTCACTTCTACTGTCTGAGGAACATTTCCTCCTTGGCAGACCAGATGTCCCCAGTTATAGCTCCAAAAATACAGTCACGGAGTAATGGAAGTCACAGAGGGGGAAAAAAAAAAGCTGCTTCCCCTTTCACTGAGGAGGTGAGACCCGCGGGGAATAATTAGTGAATGGTACCGGCTCCATTTAAAATACAACCAACTGCATCCTGGGGGGGCAGGTGATGACTTCAATGAGTGGCCTGGAGGGAGAGACGCAAAACCAGCTGAAGTCATCAACCTAGCTAACTGCCCAGCCATCTAACAAAATATCGTCTCATCCTCCCACGAGCCTAACCTGCCACCCACTTGCTGATTCTCCAGGGACCTCCCACCACCCATGCACTGGCCTGTAGTCCCTTATGCAAACGGTGACAAGAGTTTCTCCCCCCTTCATCTCCAGGCCTTAACGGGAACAGCTGAACCCAGAGATGATTTCTAAAGCAATGTAAGAAATCTCAACGCTGGGCAGGATTTGTCTTGCCGGCGTCTCAATCTTGCTCCTTCCAGGCTACACCTGCCGTTGTGGATAGCTAAGCCTTTCTACCCTGGGATTGTTTTCAAAATGCCTCCTCCCCCCCCCCTTGGACCAGCGACGTTACATCCCCTTGGAAGGTGTGGCAGCTCTGGAGGGTGGGGTAGGTAGATCCTGGAGGAAGTAGCATGCAGAGATCCAGCCGGGTCCCTCCCAGCATTCCTGATGCTAGTTGCCGGCTCCTCTGAGCCTCCTAGGCCACAATCACTCAGGAAAACAACAGCAAACAAATGAGGCCTTAGAACAGGCTGGAGAGCCGGCCTGTGGGGGCTCTTAGTGCATTAATGGCTGGGCTGGTTGCAGGGAGACCGCAGACAGATGCCGGATGTATTTGTGTTTTCCGGTGATAAGGTCTCAGAACCAGAAAGAACGAATCGGGAGATTCAAATAGAGAAGGCTAATTGTTTGGGTGGGAAGATATTAGTTCTACCAGTGGGGCAATTAGGAGGGGCTAGAGAGCCCTGGTGGTTTGGCCAGGGCAGTCCAGTCTCCTAGGAATGACCTGACAACCAGAGTTCATTATTCTGAGTCTGGGTATCTCCTGTGGTGCCCATCTCACAAGGTCACCGCTTTGAGGGGCCTGGTGCATTCTTGAATTGGCAGAGGACAGGCACTGTGGCTTTGGGAGTGATATCACCTTACCTTCTCACTCGCTGCTGGATTTAAGGCCTGGGAAGCCTGTGTTCTTGGAGGCCCAGTTCATCACCTCTCCTGGGCTTGAGTTGGAGATTCCTCATTACTGGATGGTCATAACTCATCGAGCTTTTCTCCTTCCTTTGAACACTTCTAGGTCTCCAGTCTGAGCTACAAAGACCCCGATGTCCCTCTCTATTTACAGCATTCCCCTTTCTGGCTCCCTGCTGGCGCCTGGTGCAGAGTTAGACAGACCACTGGGCCCAGCTAGACGTATGAATGCAGAGTGAATTACACAGGGGGCTTTGGGAGTACCGGGAGTCGGGCAAGATAAAAATCACCCTTAGTTCAGTGAAAGGAAAAAAACAAAGCCAAGCCTCTCTAACAAGTCTCCTGCACAGGCCTGCCTTTCCCTGAAGTCATCCGCCTGCTACCTGGATCCTGCCATGATAGAAGCTGAGAATCCACGTTCAGCATGTACCGGAGTCTTAGATCTCAGATCGATTCTGGAGAGCCATTTGAGAATACTTAAAAACTTTAGATCTTAGGGGGCGGGGGAAATCTGCCCTTTGAAGTAGAAAATGGTCCATTTGCAAATTAATGGCTGGGTGGGCCTGAGACCCTCTCAGAAAGGAGAAGGCATGGCTGGGGTTGATACCTTAGGAAGCAGAGAGGGTGTAATATTTACCAGAAACCGTGTTACTGGCCGTAAGGGGTGTTACACTGGAAGCACAGTGAGTCCTGAGCAGGTTTTCCAAAGCTTCTTTCAGTGGACAGTTTCCAAGTTCAAAAGTTCCAGGCCCCAAGAAAGGGCGAGCGAGCTAACCGGGCGTGTCGCTCGGTGAGCGGACGGATTGTCTAGCATGGAGAGAACCTAGGTTCAATCCCACTAGGAATGGTGGCAGGGCCCTAATAGCCCAGGACTCCGTGATAGAAGCTGGAAGACAGCGGTTGCTGTCACCCTCAACTATTCTAAGTTCAAGGCCAGCCTGTGATACATAAGAAGAAGAAAAAAAAAATCTGGCTAGGCCTGGACCACAGAGGGACTGCTCAGCCTCCAGCCTCCTGCATGAAAACGAACAAGATAATCTAGGAGGAAGTTGAGAGTCACGGAATTCTCTAGAGAGGCCCTGGGCGAGGCCGCTTCCTGTTAGACTCATCTGCCTCTCTCTTCCTCACAACCTGCTTTCCAGTCTCCACCCGGACTGAGCTCTAACTGCCCCTCCCATTCTTGCCGAAGCCCTTATTTCCCACGGCCTTCTGTTCCCAACCTGTTTGCAGTGGGGGGACCGTTAATGATCCCAGGGCTCAGAGCGCCAAGAACAGGTGACTGATTGCTCAGCCCCCAATGAGACGCTTGACATTTCCCCCCTCAAGACCCAAGAACACTGTGGCAAGGGGAGGGGTGGGGGGGACAGAGAGACGGAGGGAGCTGGAGGAGTGTCTGGGAAACCCTGTCTTCTGGATATGTCGCAGCTGGGGTCATCATGGTCACACGGTAGTTGTAGCTACCTGCAAAAGACGTATCTGCATGTGTCTCACACACACATGCACACACACACACACACACACACACACACACACACCATGAGTGCATTGGGGGAAACCAGTTGGGGGAAAATGCAGGGGTTGAATATGTTTACAATATATTGTATACGTATACTGAATTGCCAAACTTAGATCTTTCTAAAAGTTTGACCTGAACCCTAAGACTTCCCTCACTTCTGAAGCTTTGACAAACACAGAGGAGAGAGCACGGTTTTGTTGCTGGGGTAGGGGGCGATTTCGTTTGCCCCAGATGAGAGTCCCTGGAGAGTGAAAAATCACTCTGAGAAAGTTCTGCTGCCAATGGTGCACACTTGGGGGAGGGCTGGAGGGCTAGCCTGCTCTACATTAGATCCAGATCTCAGAGCCCCTCAAAGCTGACGTCCTGAGCCAGACTCTGGTGCACACTCTGCCCTGGCCCTCTCTGTTCTCTTTTACAAATAGAAGTGGGGGGGGGGAGAAAAGGCTCCAAGCTGTCATTTTAACAGTAGACGCAAGTGCCAGGCTCTGGGAAGGGTCACCTGACTGCCCCCTCCCAGGCTAGCCCTTGACCTCAGGCTAACTCTAGCACATTTCCCTGTCACAGAAACTTTCTGTTGGTAGGAAAGTAACCCCCGTGGCCCGCTGTTGACGTTCTGGGGGGGGGGCAGATGCTGAAATATGCTACCAAAAGGATTGTGACCCCCAGTTGACCCAAGGCAGGGCTGGGAGCACTGTAGTTATGAGTGGGTAGATGACTCTGTTTGTGAGGCAGCCATCCATGAATGGTTGGACAGTGGCTCGTGACCCTAGCGTTTGAGAGGCTGAGGCAGAGGGGTTGCTGTGACTTCAAGGCCACCTGGGCTACACATAGAGACAGAGCCTAGGTAGGAATTTAACAACACCCTGTGCCAACTGCCTCCCTCTCCAGGGGATGGCAAGATAGCCCAGTTGGTGAAGTGCTTGCTACCCGTGTATGAGGACGACTTTGAATTCCAAAAACTCATGTGAAAAATCCGAGCGCGGTAACCTGTGCTCTAATACTAGTTCTTGGCAATTAAATCCTTGGGACATATTGGCCAGCCAGAAGTGACCTCTAGGCCAATGAGATCCTGTCTCAAAAGAACAAGGAGGAAGGCACCTGAGTAACAAAAACCCAGGTTGGGCCTCGCACATGTGAACACACACACACACACACACACACACACACACACACACACATACTAGGTCAGTATCTATTATCTCCCAGACCCCACTATGTATGAGAGTCTGGGTCTATCACTGTGGAGACGCTCAGTGCTCATACCCGGATGCACTCTTGTGTGGGTAAGGCAGGTTCTCTTAGGCAGGTCTCTTTCTTGAACAACAGCTTGGGAGAAACAAGCCTGGGACAGACCCAGAGATACTGTAAATAGTTGGTTTGTAGCTTTTATGAACTCAAGAGGCAACTACAGGGGAGGGGGGGGGACAGAGGGCATCCTCTGTGACTCCCGTGGGCCACTGGGCTTGGTTTGTGGTGAGGTCACTTATGAATATTAAAATCTTTGCTCCAGGCTTCAGTGACTCCCAGTGCCTTGCTCTACCCAAAAGCCAAGGTTGTGGCGGCAATAAACAGAGCTGCCCTTCGGGAGAAACGTTCTCTCTCTCTCTCTCTCTCTCTCTCTCTCTCTCTCTCTGTGTGTGTGTGTGTGTGTGTGTGTGTGTGTGTGTGTGTGTCTTTGTTTCTCTGTCTCTGTCTGATAACACACACACACACACACACACACACACACACACACGAATGGTGTAGGGGAAGCAAAACATGCCAGACTGACAGTAACAACAGCCATCTCTGAATCTCTGGTCCTGTTGTCACACTGTCACACCATGTGTGGCCCCAGGCTCAGGACAGGCTATCCAGACAAAGCTTCTGTTCCCATCTGTCTCCCTTCTGACATCTCTTGAGTGAGGTCCCCAGAGCTACTAGATAAATCCCCCGAAAGTAGCCCAGTTCGACTTTGGGGAAAGGAAAGCGGCTTCCAGCAGAGGGCGCTATTGGAGCACGCAGTGGGCGCGCGGAGGGCTCAGGTTTGCAGCTTAGGGAGTTTGGGGACGCAAGCTGACTAGCCCAGCAGGACAAAGAAGGTGGCAGTGGGTGACTGTAATTTTGGTGCACAGGTTTAAGATGTGAGGGGTTCTGGAGAACCCGCTTTTTTAGCCAGTTTTGGATGTCCTGACGGGAGCAGCTGAAAGATTGGGACAGGCAGACCTGGTGTCTCCTTCTTTGCACCTTTCAGTGAAAGGAGAAGCAGATTCTGGGGGAGCCCCTGCGGGCCCCCCTCCCCCCCCACAGTGATCAGTCATGTTGGGTGCTGGGTCTCACTGCCCCCCCAGTGGAACAAAACAGACGTGAGATATTTTTGTTTTTGTTTTTGATTCCCCCCCCTCCCCCCCAGTTTGGGGCCTTTTTAGTGTGTGTAACTAAGGGGTTGTCACCTCTGGGGGGCAGTGCTGCTTCCAGACAGCCTCGGGCTGAGTGACAGAGACCTAGTGATTAAGATGATTAAGCAAAGGAGGAGATTTGGAGACAAAGCAGAGCCCAGTGACAGACAGGGAGACAGAGGCAGAAGGAGAGGCCCAGGGGCGGGGAGGGGCCAGGCACAAGGGCTAAAACCCTAGAGAGACAGGCATCTTTGTCCAGTGCTTGCTGTGCAGTGGGGAGTTCCTGAATTTGGGTCTCCAGCGAAAAGCTAAAAGCTGGCACACTGGCTGCCGTCTGCCACCTTAAGGCCAGGGAATGAACAGAGACAGGAGGATCCCAAGTAGTTCAATAGGCAGGCAGTCTATCTGAAACAAGAAACTCTCAGGCTCACAGGAGACCCTGGCGCAAAGAGCCGGTGGAAAACAACGCTGAGGTTGACGTCTGTCCTCATAGGACATACATAGGAGTGAGTGTAGACATATGCCAACAGAGACAGACAGACAGACAGACAGACAGACAGACAGACAGACACACACACACACACACACACACACACACACACACAGAGAGAGAGAGAGAGAGAGAGAGAGAGAGAGAGAGAGAGAGGCAGGGGGAGATATCAGAGAATTCATTTTTATGTCTCCCTCAGAGCTTCTCCTGAGGAGTTCAAAGAGGAAAGAGCGAAGAGGAGGCTGAGACAGACTGAGGCAGAGGGATGTCCGCTTGTTTGCCCATTCTTGTCTCTTGACCTTTCTATCCCCGTGCCCTCCTCCTCCCCTCCTCCCCTCTTCCCCTCCTCCCCTCTTCCCCCTCTTCTGCCGCCCTCTCATTACCCACCCTTTGAGTGTCTGCGATGTGCAGGCACCACACAGGCAAGCCTTTCATCCCCCTAGCATCCCTTCAAGGCAGGTATTAATATCTCTACTCTATAGAATGGGAAAGGGAGGCTGGGAGCTGCGAGGACCAGGCTTCTGACCTGTGCCTTTGTCACGGCTGCCTTCCCCTGGCTTGCTGTTGCCGTCCCAGAGAAAACGCCACATGTGGACGGAAGGCTTGCCGTGGCAGACCTGGGCACAGGCTGGGACTCTGCAAACACCGCAGCAAGAAATGCCCTCCCCAACTCCCTAACACGGAGACAGGGTCTTCTCGCTGTGTGACTCACGCCGGCCTCCAACTGATTATCTTCCTACTTCAGCTCCCCAGGTGCTTAGATTAGAGAAGAACAAGTGGTACCCTTGTGTCTGAGAGTGTACTTCATCTTTGAACCCTTACTATCCCAGAGCAAGAACTAGGTGCATTTGAGATCCGGGACTTTGTGCTATAGGCCAGGAATTTAAGTTCGTCAGGCATGGCCGCTCCTTCACATACCTCCCCACCATGACTCAACGCCAGCCCCGAGAAGCCAGATTGGACCCAACTGAGCTTGAGTGACTACTGTCTCCTCTCCAGTATTCCCTTGGAAGATGTGGACATAGACTCAGTTGAAACTGAGACTAGGTTTCCTGCTGTTCCCAAGGACGTTTTTGCGTGTTTTCCTTATATGAAGTCAAGGCTTGGCTCCTATGGGGGTCCTGCCTGTTCCATACCGGACCTGTGTGTTCTCCGCTAAGGTCGCTTGACCTTTGTGTGGCACTTTCCACCTGTGAGATGCTTGATCAGACAGGAAGCCACACATCAAGCTTAGCACAGATCCCAGGACACAGCAAACACTCGGGAAACAATGCCTAATATCCCATTAGTCAACGATTAAAGTAACCGATCATTCTTTGGTTTTTTTTTGGTCCTTTCTTCTCTAACTTTTCTCGCGCCTCAACCCTTGCCTCTCTTCACAGTCAGATTGCCGACAGAGTCAGAGGGGTTGGTGAGATTCTTTGTAGCCTAGGACCCCTCCCAAGAAAGCCCTGGAATCATCATCATTACGTTACTGGACACTTTCCATGACAGACCAACACCAACCCCAGAAGGACCACCGACTCGTAAGGAGCCACTTGACTCTTTCATGGATTCAGTCACTGTTAGGAAACCTTCAGTAGGGCCAGAGATGTCGCTCAGTCGGGTAGAGGGTTTGCCTGCACGGTGCCCTGGATTGCACGCTCAGAACCACATAAACTTGGTGAAATGGCATGGACCTATAATCTCCAGGCTTGGGTGGTGGAAATAGATAAAAAAAAAAATGCAAAGCCACCCGCTGGTACATAGAGAGTTCAAGGCTAGGTTATGAAAAGTAAGGGGATATGGAAGATCCGGCAACAGTATCAGAAGTGCAGTGTGAAAGCAATCCAGAATCACAAAGACAGGGCTTTATCAGTTTGAGGCTAATGAAATAGGATAGCAGGTACCTGTGAGAGTAGCCAAGCCAAGGCCTCTGGAGCCCAGGCTAGACCATAGACTCTGCAACACCAAGGCAGAGTCTGTCATACGCTCACTCCACGGGGGCTGTGTGCAAAGCACCTGGACCAGAACTGGACTAAGAACCTCAGGCCTGTCCAGGGCTCCTTTCAAACTCATGGTCCCCATCAGGGTGACACTCTATCGCAGATGGCTGGAGAAAAGGGAGAAGCCCAGGACCTCAAGAACAATCTGGGGTACTAGAAGGCTCAGTGCCCCCTACATAGCTAAATGCTGATGCTACACACACACACACACACACACACACACACACACACACTCACATCCCTTCCTCTCTTATAAATCGGCCCTGTATTGGCACAGTGTGTGTGTGTGTGTGTGTGTGTGTGTGTGTGTGTGTGTAGCATGAAAGATATCGTGATTGTTAGTGTGTGTCTGTGTGTGTATGGTTCTGGTTTTTAATATGTACATATATGGCGGTCAAAGCAGGATATGAGGTATCTTCTATAGATCTCCACCTCATTGCCTTGAGACAGGGTCTCCTACTGAGCCAGAGACTCTCTGGTTGGGCTAAGCTAGCTAGCCAGGAGACTCTCAGGATCCACCTCTCTGTCCCCTAATGCAGACTTGCAGGCATGCACAGCCATGTCTGGCTGTTTACATGGGTGTGGCTTCAAACTTGGCTCCTTGTCCTTAGAAGGCAGGCATCATTACCCACTGAACCACACCCCTAGCCTGGTATGTATAGCTTCAAGGTCTACACATCTCCTTTTTTTTTTTTCCAGTTCCTCTTCCTACCATTGTTCAGTTGTGTACATGTTCCAACAAAACACGTCAATGTCTGATGAGCAGAGCGAGGGCCCCTCTATACCCACCCAGGCCCCTCGCTCCTACCTGGTTCTGCCTGTGGGTGATCTTGGGACTCCCAGGCATCCTCTAAAAAAGAGTCCTGTAGGTGTCGGCCTGGACGGTGTTTGGTTCTCATATCAAAACCTCCCAGAACCACCAGGTGGTCAGACTCCAACCACACAGAACATTGCCAAATCACTGCAGGGAGCTCTTGGAAGCATCTGTTTCCAGCCTTGAAACGCTGGGAGTGAGTAAGTCTCCAGATACTAGAGACCTTGGGGCTCATGGGTTACATCTAGAGTCTAGGGTTTGGGTAGGAAATCTCAGGTCTGTTTACTCTGTCCTGCTGAGGCAGATGGGGACAGAGTCCTGGGCACTGGCAGAGGACAGAGGAAGTCCTCCCTTTGCCCACAAGTCATCCGTCCTCCAGCCTTACAACTCCAGTCACCTCCCGCTCCACGCAAGCCTCCCAGTTGTATAGCTCCCGCTGATGGCTGAGCCCCACATGGTTCACGTAACTTTTTCCTTCCTCCACCATGCCCTCAGTGTCCTCAGCCAGGAGATGTCCGGCTACAGAGGCATCTGTTGCCTCGCAAAAGGCGAGGAGCGGCAGCCAGCTCCACCTTCTCCATCTTGTTGTGCAAGTGCTGGTTGCCCGACAGGAGTGGCATCTGGGAGGCCGGTGGGAACTGCCACAAACTGCTCTGGCTGCCTTCAAGGGCACGTCCAGGAATAGATCCAGCCACCCTGCTGCCCGCATGGCCTGGCAGCAGCTGAGTGTCTCCGTCTCTGTTTCTCAGGGTGGGTGTGGCCTGGCCGCCTGGTGTCTAGGGGATGAAAGCTTGCTTGGCTCTTGAACCTGGCTCCTCCCAGGGCACCAAGTCACCTCCCCAAAGCACAGGCCAGAAGAGGCTTCCCTACCGACCACCTCTCGGGCCAATAAGCTGCAGACACTAAAGAGCTGATTGCTGGACTCACTGTGCCAGATGCCAGCAGGTCTGTCCCCACCAGAGGATCAAAGTGACCGAAACACTCTTTGCGTGGCGTTCAAGAAACAGCACGAGGGAGGTGAAGTATCTTGCTTAGTCATAGCTTGCAAAGAGTGGAAACGGACTAGCAAGCCACAGCTCCTTAATCTCACAGTATAACCTACATGTCCCCTGGAAAGAGAAGACATCCAACTCAGAGAGGTCAGGGAGGGTGGCAGAGAGAAGAAACACCAGGACCTTTCTGAGCGGATGAGACTCAAATGCTCAGAGATGTCATCCTAAGCAGTAGAGCTGTGGGAGCCTCAGCTGTCAAGAGACCTATATGACCAGGGCAGTGGGATTATGGGAGAGGGGCAGGGAGAGGTAGGCAGTGACTGTGTGGTCACTGGGGAAGGGGGGGACCTGAAGGTATGCATGGGGAGCCCAGCCCCCACATTGCTATGAAACTAGCAGTGTGACTCCAGGCCGATCAGAAAGGCTCTGCCACTCAGCGAATCTCTTGCAGGAATCAGCAATGAATCTGGAATGTCTGAGGGATGGGCTCTGTCCCAGGCTCCAGGGACAGGCAGTGGACAAAGTCACTGTCCTCATGAATCTAGTGGAGAAAGGCCAACAGCACCAGTGAGGGTGAGACTAGATAGAGGGAGGGCCAGAGGAGGTGCTTGTCTGGGACTGGGGCCAGCTCCTTCGTATACAATGACCACAGAAGGCCTCTCTGATAAGGACATTTAAGATGCAACTGCAGGAAAGTGGGTGGGCCACATGCACAGCCAGAAGAACTTTCCAGGCAGTCAACAGCCAGTGTAAAGGCCCAGGGCTAGGATGGTCTGGGCCAGCTGCAGGGGGAACACCAGGTAACCTATGCAGTGAGGTGAACTGCTGGGTTTCTGACCTCATTTCCTACGACCGTATCTGTTCAGAGCCCCGTTCTGCAGGGCTCCATCACTGCACCTAAGCAAGTAATGGACTTACCTAAGTGAGATTCTCTCTGCTAACCAGATGGCAGGGCAGAGAAAGTTGCCTCGGCTAAAATACACACACACACACACACACACACACACACACACACACACACACTGAGTGCAGGCTGGAGAGCAGTGGAAGCATCACATACACACCACACATACACACACACACACACACACACGCACGCACGCACGCACGCACGCACGCACACACACACACATGCATGCACACGCATGCACACACACACATACACAAACACATTGAGTGCAGAATGGAGAGCAGTGGAAGCATCACATACAGATCACACATACACACTCTTTCTCTCACACACATGCACACACACATGCATGCACACACACACACACTGAGTGCAGGCTGGAGAGCAGTGGAAGCATTACACATACACATCACACACACACACACACTCTCTCTCTCACACACACACTGAGTGCAGGCTGGAGAGCAGTGGAAGCATCACACATACACATCTCTCTCTCTCTCTCTCTCTCTCTCTCTCTCTCACACACACACACACACACACACACACACACACACACAAACACATGCACACATGCACACACACACTCTCTCTCTCTCTCTCTCTCTCTCACACACACACACACATGCACATATGCACACACACACTCTCTCACACATTCACATGCACACATGCACACACACACACACACACACACACACACACACACACACACAGTGCATCTATGGCCCAGCCAGGAAGATTTGGAAGTTTGGTCTGAACCCTTTCATTCAGCCCTCCACGGCCTGCCCCACTGTTCCTTTACCAAATGCAGGAGGTCTTCAGTAAGGCCTCTGCAGCGCTGCACTTGTGGGGGTTGAGCAAGGCTGGTCAGTGACTAGGGGTGCCCAAGGGAGAAAAAAATCCAAAACCCAACACCCATGGTGTGGGTGTGGACAGGGTCACTGCAGGCAGAGTTTGGGTGACCTAATAGCTTCCTAACAGAGTGCACAGTGTAGTCTTTCATAGGCATGGGAGGATTGAGGGCTGAGGGAGCCGAGGCTGGAGGACTGTGTGTATGTGCATGCGTGTGCGTGTGTGTTTGCATGCATGTGTGTTTGCATGCGTGTGCACACGGGTGTGTTGGGACGGACAAGGCTGAGAGTAAACCACACATGAGGAAGAAGAGCTTACACAGGACCGCTGATCGTGTGAGTTTGTCCCGTTTCTGTCTTTGTTTTTGAGTCCTCTGTGGGAATGTCTCGCCACGGTGCTCTACCGCTGCCTGGGTGTCCCGCCCCACCCCCACAGTCTCTATCCTTGCTGTCTCTCGCCACTCCCTCCTCTCTCTCAACAGGAAGAGGCCTGGGAGGGCCTGCAGTTCCCCCTCCGCCTCTCCAACCCCCTCCCTCCCCAGGTTTTTTTTTTTTTCCTTCCTAGCTCCTTATTCAAGGCAGATAGAGTGCGCACAGCTGCTCCCAGCTGAAACGGGGCTTAATTGCACCCCCGTTGCCATGGCGATCCCTGATGATCTCCGTGGCTGGAATGGTGCCCTCCAGATCTCTGCACTAAGGCCCCCAGGCAGCACAGACTTCTAACTTGGGGAGGTGACCCACAGGGCACAACCTCCCCTCCTCTCCTCACAGCTCCTGGAGGGTTCCCAAATGATTCCCCTGCTGTGCCCCCCGGGGGGGCAGGAGGGGGAGGTCAGTATGCCTGTGGGGCCTCCTTTCACGGAATCTCCACTCTTCCGGACCCTCTAGGGTCTAGAGTAGTAATGCAGGTACCCTAGCAAATGGCAAAGGATTCACACAGCGTGGGGCTTGAGGGCGTGGCAAAGTGGTTGGGGGTGGGAGGGGTCTGCTCTGGGCCTAGCTGCTCACCTGTGGATATTGATATTCTATTCGGAGGGTGGAGGATGAGCCTGGGCTGAGGGTTTCTTTTATGACTGCAGGGCAACTCACATGCTTCTCTCTGAAGGAGCACAATGGGGGTGGGGAGGGAACCAGGGAGAGGGGAAGGTTTCCAGAAAACCTCTAAAGTCCTGAGGTGTTGAACAAAGCTGTCAGCAGTGTCAGGGAAGGAGAGGCAGGAGGGTTCATGCCAGCTTCTGGGTATCAGAGATGAGGGGAACCGGCTCCAGCGGCCATCTTTTGGTAACTGGAAGCTCCAGGAAATTTGGGATAGTCCCAGAATGTGAACGCAATAAGGGAGGTTGGAAGTGTGGGGTGGGGTGTATGAATTGGGTGCCTATAGTCCACGTGTGTGTGTGTGTGTGTGTGTGTGTGTGTGTGTGTGAGTCTGTGTGTAGTGTGTGCCTTCTGAGTGTGAGTATGTAGTATGCCCGTGTACAGCGTGGTGTGAATCTATTCCTGTGCAATGTGTATGTGACTATGAATGATCTCTCTTTGTGGTGTGTGTGTGTGTGTGTGTGTGTGTGTGTGCGCGCGCGCGTTACTGTGTGCTGTGTGGATGACTATGTGCTGTGTAACTGTGCATGTGGTGACTGTGTTCATCATGTGTCCACGTGGGGTGGGTGTGCATTGTGACTGTATTTCGTGTCTGTGTGACTGTATGCAGTGCTTGTAACTGTGCATGTGTGTAAATGTTACGTCTGAATGCATGTACCTTGTGTGAGCATGTACTAAATGCAGTGTGTGTCTGTGCCCTGTGTCTGCCTCTCTACCTGTGTGAGCACACGGGAGCCTATGCGTGCACTTGTGGGCTTTGCATGAACAGGCGTCCACCTACATGCGCATGCCTGCATTTCATTCATGTGTGGTGTGTCTGTGCATGCAAGAATACGTGCGTGGACTGTGTTCCATGGCCGCTCTGTTTACCATCTGATCAGGAAGCCAGTAGCAAGTGAGCAGGGCCGTGGTGGTGCGTGTTCACAGCTCAGTGGGTCCTGACAGGAGTCTCTGAGAGGGCAGCTGTACTTAGTGCCCAGTCAGCATACACCAAGTAGCCACCAGACACGAGTGTGACAGCTTTTATAGCCCAGAAGGCCTGCTTCTGGTTCTTTTCCCTTGAACCACCCACTCCTCCCTCTGGGCAGCTAAACTTTAAGTCAGTATCCTGTGGACCTAGAACAGCATGGATTTCTACTGCCCTTCTGTGATTGGACCTCGAGAGCCCTTCCCCACCAAGTAAGCCTAGAGGTGAGCCCAGATGGGCCGTCCGTCCCAGCCTATCTGCCTCCTGGAGAATTGGAGCGCTCTTCTGCCTAGCAATTGGGTCTTGCTGCTGCTGTTGCCATCTCTAACCAGAAGGCGGGGGGTGGGGTGGGGGGGTGGGGGTAAGGGGGTGGGGGTGGGGGGATCTCCAGAAAGATGCACTTCTGACCACCTTGTTCTCAGCCGGTGGTGCGGTCAAACCTCTCTCACTCGGTATAATAGTGGGAATGACCACAGCAGAAGCAAAGCCGTCGCTGCTTGTCAACTGCCCAGTCTCTGCCCAGTGTCCTCCCAGGCCGTGGTGCGCTTCTCCCACAGCCCTTAGGCCACTGCTGTCATCTCCACACAGATGGTCAGCCCTTGTCCAGCCCATGCTCGCAGGGCACTGGGGGTGGGGGTGGGGGTACCCAGAGGTCTGTGCCTGCCCCAGGGAGGCCCTGGGTTTTCCAATCTTAACACTTTCTCCTGAAGACTAGGGTTTCCGGGTCATTTGGCAGCAAAGCCGCCATTCCTGGGCAAGGATTTTTGTATGTGGCCCCGCATCGGTGGGACACTGCGTTGAAAGCTCCTGGCCCTGATTACACCTTGCTGTGTGTGTTCCTTAATCTCGATGTGACTGCAGCTCAGAGCCTTCAGCAGCACAGCCGCACCATAGGCAGGCTGTAAGCCTGACAGCCTCGAGCCTTGCTGCCTCTTACCTCTTCCTAGTCCTTCCGGTTCCAGGGAACCTGGAACGCATCCTGTGCCAATGCACCTGGATCAGGTGGTGCCATTAGGAAATGTGTCCCACCCTCTCTCCTAAAGATAAGTGAGGAATCATCATCATCATCACACACACACACACACACACACACACACACACACAGCCTTTTGGGCTTTGCCTGGTCTCTGTCAGCTTGTCTTGACACCGAGTTGTTCAGTGAACCAATCTGACCCCTCTTCTCTTCCCCTGACCAAATCTTTCTCTCTGGCCAAAACTCATCCCACTCAGGACGGAGGGCACTGTTCAGGTAAGAGACCGTGGAGAAACTGTTTCTGGAAGGATTGCCTGTGGGTATTCAGCAGAGCAAGTGTGTCTTTTGCCTGTCATCAATGAGAAGTAGGATTTAGGGTTCTGACAAGTGGTGAGGGTGTGGGAGAGACGGCTCAGTCAGTGAAGTATTTGCTTTGTAAGCACAAGGACCCGAGTCAAATTATCTACGACCCATATTAAAAAAAAGAGCTGTGGGGCTGGCGAGATGGCTCAGCGGTTAAGAGCACTGAGTGCTCTTCCGAAGGTCCTGAGTTCACATGGTGGCTCACAACCATCCATAATGAGATCTGACGCCCTCTTCTGGTGTGTCTGAAGACAGCTACAGTGTACTTACATATAATAAATAAATAAATCTTAAAAAAAAAAAGAGCTGTGTGCCAGCTCTGGAGGGTACCAGTATGGCAAAATATCTCTAAAGGTGCAACTGTGGCACTCACATGTTGGTGGTAACCAAGAGCTGTCTAATTGAATTTAAGACCTGCTTTACAGGAGGGAAATCATGCCTGGTAGTGGAAACCTAGCCAACTAGTCAGGGCTAGTGGGGTCTTGGATCCCAGAGGGGAGCCTTATGCTGCCACTTTATTAAACTAGCACGATTCCAAACTGCATTCTACGTTCTTATCCTTATACCCACAGGTAAGTGTTGCTCTCAACCCTCTCCAAAGACTCATTTCTTTGTAACTCTTAGAGAGCATTACAAAATCCCCACAACAGGTCAGAATGCAGAGAACAACCGGTCATGAGGTACCAAGGTCCGGTGGGTACATCTCCAGCACAACTCCTGCTTGTTGAAGTTTGGAGAACATCACAGAAGAAGAGGCAGGAAGAGTGTAAGAGCCGAAGAACTAGGCAGTCTGCTGTGAGATTGTTTCCCAGAAGGGCAGGGAAGCTACGTGTATAATCCCTCAACAATATGTTTGCCTAGGTTTTGTGACCCTATCTGAAGTTAGTTCTATAGAGACAGGAACATGGAATAATTTACCCACCATTTTGTTGACACCCCAGCAATACACAGGACACCTCCAATAGACGTGCTGATGTGGAAGGGGGAAATCTCATAGGACCCCATCTCTAGACACAGAACTACACCAACAGATATGGAGAGCAAACCCTGGGGAGGAGAGGGCCCCCTCTAGTGTGTTATCTAATGCCAACTACTCAGCCCTGGAATCATGTACATATAAGCAACATTGAACTGAGTCAGCAGGATAGACATGTATGTATGTGCATGTGTACGTGTATGTATACGTTTAACAATAATAATTAAGGAGGAAGAGGCCAGGAATTTGATAGGAGGTTCATGGAAGCAGTTGGAAGAAAGGGAACGAAGGAAAAATGTATTTTAATAAAAAGGGAGAAAAGCAGTTGAAAATGCTACCGTCAGTGGAGAGGGAAAGGCTGTGTATGGTGATGCACACTTGAAATCTCGACACTTGGGAATGCTAAGACAAGAAGGGCCTTGTCTGGATGGCTGATTTTACCTTCTTGATGAGTTCCAGGCCAATGGGAGGTCCTGTCTTAAAAAAACAAGGTTGGTGACACTTAAGAAACCATGCCTGATGTTACTCTCTGGTATCCACACACAGAAACATGTGCACACACAGAGAGACCCCAAGTTCCACAGCAGCTCCAGAATGGAGCATCCGGGCTCCTCTGGTGATCAGCCAGCCTTCTGGTTCTCCTTCCTGACCCAGCAGCTGATTCTCCATGTGGTATCCCTTGAAGGTTTTGTTTGTAGGTCTTGTGACCCATATCTGAAGTCAGTTCTATAGAGGCAGGAACATGGAATAGTGTACCCACCATTTTGTTGACACCCCAGCAATACACAGGCTATATCGATGGATGAATCTTACTCTCCGTCTATACGGGAAGGGGACTCAGGAACAAGAGTCGGCTTGAGAAGGATGCTTTGCTGTAGACATCATGTTCCCTTTAGTGGTCTCCATTGGGGGCTTGTTAGCACACTAAAGATATTTTTAAAAATCGCATAATTAACCCTGGGAATTAATAAGTGAACTAAACACATTGTTTCCACTTTATCTGGAGAGTGGTTCTGGATATCCCGACCTCCCTAACCAAGACAGAGGCTATCAGTTAAATAACAGGCCAGTGGCTGCACTGTGACCCGTTTCTGGCCTGGCGGTCCTGCCCCTCAGCTCACTGGTGACAGCTTTCTCCACAGAACTGCCCTGGGTTTGGGTTGAATTGGGGGTGGGGTGGGGATCAACCACATTCCTGGTCAATTTTTTTTCTTCTCCACTTTAGAATAACCCTTGGGCTTTTGGATGTGAGAGCCTTTTCTTTCTTTAAAAAAAAAAAAGAAAGAAAGAAAAGAAAAACAGCTGCTTTCATAAAGCAAAGTGGATGCACCACGTTGAAAAGTGGGAGGATTTGATGGGAAGTGGAGAAGTCTTAGGTCTATGTGCTTGTACCTTCCAGGGGTAAGCCACGCCTGGCGTGGAAACATCTCATATCTGGGCAAAAATCAATTCCCCCTTCCTTTGTCTTCAGGTTCAGGATTGAATGTGCTCAGAGCTTGACTTTGAAGTCCGATTTCCATTTTTCATTATTTTTCTACCTCCCTCTTCCTTCTGGGCTTTCGCACCAGGAAAAGCATAGCCAGGAACAGAGAGAAGGTGGCCCCAAGACCTGGGCTATGGCCCTCAGGAATCAATGTCCCCGGGAACCCCCAAAGGTCTGTAAAGCTCCTCCGAAGGTGATCCCGTGACTGTGGAACCAGCATAGTTCTGAGGCCGGACCTACCTCCCCTCTGCTCTGGTCTCAGCTCTGTGGAATCCAGTCTGTGCATGCATGTCGGACTTGAAACGTACCCTTTGGTGGCTCTCCTGCAACGGAAGCAGATTCTGGGACCCAGAATTTCAGATCGGAGATAGAGTGCCGCTGTGTCAGGGTGCCAGCGGTTGGGACCTTAGCGAGTGACTGCTTCTAGAGCCAGATCTGGGTTAGGCTGAGGAGTGGACCCAGAGGGGCCCGCACAGCAGGGTATCTTCCACCCTAGGCTCTGTGGGCCACCTGCTCTTTGGAAGGGGCAAGAAGCCCCTGGAGGGCTGCACCCTCATCTTGATCCCTCTCACAGGACCTCATCGCTGATGACCTGGATCCAGGCTCCGAGGCTTCCGGTTTCTCCCGAGGCTTCTGGGGTGTCACTGTGGCAGTAGGGCCCTTGGGAAGACTTGTCCAGCTTCTGTGCCAGCACTTCCTCTTCTACTGCCCAGATGCTCTGACCTTTGCACTTTCAGGAAGTCTCTGGCCTTCAACTTGTTGTCAAGTGCAAGCTGTGTGGTTTTCCATTCAAGGAGTCCTCTTCATATCTCTTCTCTAAAACCACTCGTGGAGCTTGGTCAGGACACAAGAGGAAGCCTGGCAGGGTGGCTCACAGCACTGTTGCTGCCAGCCCAGGGCAAACCCTTCCTGGGTGGGCAGAGGAGGAGCTGGTGTTCTATGTACAGGTACCAGAATGCCTTGACTGTGTGTCCCATCCTGCACTTCTGACAGTACATGGTTGCCAAGGGGACCTGGAAAGCCCAGGTGCACCCTGCTATTTTGGTCAACAAAATTTCTTCTCTGTAGGGCTTTGCCCAGTTTCTTTTGACATCTTCTCATCCCGTGAATCAAAGGCAGGGTGGGCCTTCCCAGTTACAACTGGGGAAATCGAGGCCTCTATGATCAAGTAATACACAGCCATGCACAGCGGAGCTGGGTGTTTGTCCTCGTGCGGACAGTTACTGTGAGAGTCCCTTCTCGTGACTATTCTCTAGGCTTTCCAGGCTACCAGTCATCTTCAGGCAAGGGTGTGGCCTATGAGCGCACCCTGAGGACCAACCGCAGCTGCTGATCTACTTATGTCGAGACCCTGGCTTCGTCACAAGTGCTCAGTCTTCTCCCCAGACTCGAACGTGTCCATGTCCTATCCTCAGAGCCTGATTCAGTCAGGATAGGTGGGCACTGCTGTGTCACAGGGTAGCAGTGGTTGGTACCTTGGCAAGTGATGGTGGGTAGGAGCCTCAGGGATCCTCCTCCCTCTGCCTCCCCAACACTAAGATTACATATGTGTTACATGTCTGGCATTGTACATGGATGTTACATTGTGCTCATACGTTCACGGCAAGAACATTGCTAATGGCTCTATCTTCTCCAGTTTCCTCTCAGCCTTCCAGAAAGCCCCCCTCTAAGCTCACAGCTATTCCTGGGGTCCCGACATTCAGAGCAGAGTGTCCCTTTGGGCCTATAGGGGGTGTGCTAAGCTTGAAGAGCGGGTTGGGGGTTGGGGGTTGGGGGAGGAGGCTTCTACCAACCAACTTCCCCGGGCAGCCGCTGAACAAATCCAGCGAGTTAATAGGAACCACACAAAGCTTTTGATTTGCTTCAGAGATCAAGGGTCAGCCTGAATAACTCATTAATTAACCGAGCAAGGCTTCCTACTATTGACAAGGTCTGGGAGCTCGGCCCAGGAGCAGACCTCACACCCTGCCTCTGAAGACCATCCCCCCCCCCTCTCCTGTCCACCACACTTGCTTCTGCTAGGTGCCCAGCGGTCAGATACATTCTCAGATCTCTGTCTACCGCTAGTCTCTTTTTCCCTGACAGGACTGTGAACCACGACCCGTGCTTTGAAGCCTGACCTGCAAGCTGTCGTCACCACCCCATCCCTACCCTACTCCTTTCCAGCCCACGCGGGCATAACTTCCGAGGTTGCAAGGATCCAGGCGCAATCTTGCTCCCCACACACCTCGATGTCTGTCACCAGGGAGAGAGTATGACGAGCTGATTCACACCGAGGTGTCAGGCTGAGGGTGTGGGGAGAATGGGCGGGTGGGTGGTGATTTCGTTTTAATAAGGGTCATGTTTGAATCTCAATGGTATAAGCTCCCTTGGTGGGATGAGGGGCCAAAGGCAGGAGCTCTCCCTTCCTAGTGACTGCTAAGGTCATGGACCAATGCAGTGGCCTTCTATGCCAGTGGCAGGAGCTGCGCCAGCTGCAGGTCCTCTTTGTCTTCGTTCTCAGCTCCTTCCACACAGAGGAGAAAGCCTGACACCTCCACACCATTCCTCGGACCACCCGAGCTGTTCAAACACACACCGGAAGCCCCCCCCACTCGCCCCGGCTTTGGAAGTTTTCTTTGTCCTTACCAGGACGGACCACAAGTAGAACTCCTCTGTGGAGGAGACTGACCCTCTCATCCAAATGTCCCTAGAAAGATCTCCCGGCTGTCACAGACCCACCAGCGTACATGAAGGAATGCTGAGTGATGAAATGATTCGTCTTCTGGTGCGCATGGGGAACTTCAGTCTGCTACTTCGGAGGACCAAGACATAGGAGAGCCTGTTACAGGTTTCAGCATCTCTGCGGTTACTCTCAGAGCTCACCCTGCTGGTTGACATTTGTAGAACCTATCGCTGCTGTTTGCAGAGCCAGCGGTTTCTTGAAGGGCTCGTCCCTGGCTTTAGAACCGGTGCCGCTCCGTTGCTTGCGGAGTTGGGCAATGGCACAGCTCGTCGTTGTCTGAAAAGCTTGCCCCCACATGCAGAGTTTTGGGGGTGCCGCAGAGGCTGATATTCCTTACGGAGCTCGTCCAGGTTTGCAGACCCTACGGCAACGGTGTAGAGCAGGATTTGCCGCCACTGTTTGCAGAGGCGGTCGGCCTGCGGAGTTCTTCCCTTGATAGGTAGCCATCACAGGACGTAGAGCCCATTGTCTTCCGTAGGGGCTGTCTTTGAAGGCTGAGCTCATCAGTATCCACAAAGCTTGCTCTCTTCCCAGTTTGGCCCTGCTGGTCAAGATCCACCATTTCTTCTTACACAGCTGTTGGCCAGAGAACTTGATGTTGCTTGAGATCCTCGCACGGCTCGTGGTGTTCATCGCTGGTAGAGGACTTCTGGGAAGCTGTCTTATTCTGCCCCCCTTTGCCTGGACTTTCTATAAAGTGGTGAATTTTAAAGAACACGAGGCCAAGCCATCATCAGGCTTTGAAGTGTTTGTGTACTTACAGGGTTAGGATTCTCTCTACATGCTCTACTGCATGTAGACTTCATGTCAAGCCCCGACCCACTGATGTCTTAGGGTGTCTCCACAATACTGAGTCCACACTTAGATTCTATTTCCTCTCTCAAGCCAAAATTTCTTGGAATCCTCTTCCTCAGAGATCTAGTGGCCTACATAAACAGACCTCTCATTTCCTCTGCTCAGAGCCCTTGAATTTTCAGGCAAATTCAGATCCTCTTTGCCTGTCTCTGTCTACCTGCTCAGCACAGATGCCCAGTGGTTTCATGTCCGCAATCAGCATAGGACTTGGGGGCATGCTACGGGGAGAATGAAGACTGGACAGGGGTTTGTACCACACAGGAGCCCTACTTTGCACTGTAGGCCGTAGGATCTCAAAGCCCACCATACATGGCTGTCTTCAGTTGCTCTGTCTTACTAGCCTTTTCTTGAGCGTGGAAGGAACTGGTGAGGTATGCTTGGGTGTTCTTATCTATGCTTGGTATACTCTAATCGATTGTAGCCAACTTCAGGCATTCAGTTCTCAAAATCACACCAACTTAAAAACACCGCACTAGGTTGAAATTTTGTGTAGACATAAACACACACACACACACACACACACACACACACACACACACACACAGTGTGTGTGTGCTTGTACAGATCTTAACCCAAAGGGTTTCTGCTCCGAGAAAGTTTGTGATATGAAAACTCAAGTCAAGAGATGCTCTCCCTCTGCACACGAGGAATTTATTGAGTAGCTCCCTGGACACACTGATAATAAACCACATGCCTCTATAGTCCAGCGAGCACCCCAGCTCCTATGCTGAATGAAGGTGTGCATGTGTGCATGTGTGTGTGTGTGTGTGTGTGTGTGTGTGTGTGTGTGTATGAGTGATCTATATGTAGCCCTGAAAGACAAGGTTTGGAAGCCATGGTTTAGATTTGGCCAGATTAAAAGCTTTCAGAAAAACCATAAGGGAGATCAAAATGCAATTTCAGGATACTTCTTACACAAACTTAGCAGTTTGACTTTCATGTGCGTGGAAGTTCTGGCTGAGAGATGGGCTAGAAGATCGGTCTGATACCACACGACTTCCTCTGGAAGACTTCTGAGTCTTACTACTGAGCACGGCGTACCATGTCTTGACCATGAATGTGTGCTTGTACAGGTCTTAACCCAAAGGGTTTCTGCTCTGAGGAAGTCTGTGATATGAAAACTCAAGTCAAGAGATGCTCTCCCTCTGCACACGAGGAATTCATTGAATAGCTCCCTGGACACACTGATAATGAAACACATGCCTTTATAGTCCAACCAGCACCCCAGCTCCTATGCTGAACGAAGGCCTCCTGGTTTCCCTCATTCCTTCCTAGGGAGCCTCCCTGAGGCCCCAGTTGATCACTGGGTTGTTCCTAATAGTCATGAGGACTGGATTTTCCCAGCGATCTCTGCCTTTGTACTCTGGGATAGCTAAAGGTTCGGCTTATAGAACATGTTCACAGCGGTCAGCTGGAAGCAAATGCCTTCTTTCCCCAAAAACTCCCATTTTCTGTTCTTTGTTCTTAGAAGAAGGCTCTAGATATGCCCCCGCTGTTGGCTTTGTCCACAGGGCCTGAGGCGAGAGTGCTGCTGCTCTGGAGATAATTCAGAGCGCTAATGGCATACAGATGCATGCTAATTCATGTGCACATACACAAATTAGGCTGCAATTATCACAGGAACTATTTGCTAATGCTGGTTACCATTTGAACCATTACTCAGCATTGGTTACCACAGACGGTTGGTCAATATGGCTCAGCATGAGGCCCGCTTCTCAGCCAGTCATGGAAACTAACAGAAACGTGCAGCTGTGGGTTGATTGGAAGTAGGGGGTGGGTCTCTCAAGGTTTGCGGGTGTGAAAGGAACGAGCCTTCTGGAAAGGGACAGCAGGACCCCACGGGGGTGAGGAGAAGCCAGCAATGGATGCCGTGTAACACGACAGGCTCTGTGTGTGTGGGGGAGGTCAAGAATGCGAGCCGCACGCTGCGTCCACTGCATCCAGTAGCAACTCCCAGGCTGACTACAGGGGACCCAGGGAAGCAAGGGGCTAGGGGAAGGAAACAGTGCTTGCAAGCCAAGAACCATTGGCAGACGTAACTGGTTACCTACGGGTGTGGAAGCCAACACACCAGGTTTATCAGGCACCCCTGATGGAGACAGGGTTTGAATTTGGTTGTCAAGGGACATGCTAATGCTGGCTGTATCAGAGCAGCCAGAACTGGAATCCGAACCACATAGTTGTACAGGAGAGAGGCTTATACGGAAGAATGCCCCCACGGTTGCTAAGTCACAGCAGTAGCTTCTGCTCCAAGTGGCCTCCGTGACCTAACCACACCTCTATTAGCCTGCAGAGGAAGCGTCTCCCAAGCACATTCTACTAGGAAGGGGTGGAGGTCCGAAGAGGTAAGCGATGAGCCCTGAGGCCCCAGAGATGCACTGGTTGGAAGGGAACCAGAACCCAGCTTGCTTGGCTACTGGGGAAGATAAGGCATGACTCAGGTTATCTAGAAGGCGTGGTTACAGTAGCACTGATGTATAATAGAGGCCGTGAGAGATGTGGCCTAGAGCCAGACGGTGATAAATGGTTCGTCTAGACTCCCAGACTCTGCAGTGACTGAGTGAAGGGGTGGGGGCAAATGCTCAGGGGCGGCGGCTCTCTTACCATGGGTACCCCAGGAGCCCAGAGAGTAGAGGGGTCTGGCCTGGGTTGGTTAACCCTTATACATTGGACTGTGCTCTCGGAAGGGCTTCACTGGCCCTGCCTTGCCAGTGCCAGGCAGGGAAAAGCCAGCTCAATTATCCCTGGGGTCGTCCGACATCTCTTTGGGCAGCTAGCGAGGGTTGTTACGGCTGGCAGTGATGCTGTTTCCCTTCTCCCCAACCCTGCTGCTGCTGCTGCTGCTGCTGCTCCCTTGGAGGCCTTTCTGGCTGGCCTGCTATGCCTACAGGCCCTGCAGGCATCCCTTTACTCCTTTGCTAATCCTTCCCTGCGGACACGCCAGAGATCTGTGATTGGGCAGCTGGGCTGCCTGCCGGCCACCTGAGACTAGAGTTCATAGTCCTCGCGGGAAGGGTGACAACGCTGCAGCTGGACTCACAACCGGGTGTACAATGGAGAGGGACCAAGGCCCCAGGTTTGTTAGGAGAGGGGAGTGAGACTTTGGGGGAGATGCTTGCCAGGTCCTCCAGGAGGAGAGAATGGAAAAACAGAGGGGGGGGGCACAAGGCAGACAGTCTGATTCTAAATTAGATGGTTCGAGGCACTCATTGAATAGGAAGAAATGGAGATGCCATAGTCTTTGCTGAGCACGAGATGGGGCCCAACTTGCAACCCGGAGGACGACAGGAGGAGACCCATTCAGACCCTTAGAGAGCGCCTTTGCAGGGGCCACACAAAAGGAGATAGAAGTCCCTAGAGAGTGCTTTCGTGAATTAGGGTCTATGGGAGACCAGTGACGCCATTTTTTTAGAGGTAAGCTAAGAATGCAGAGCTCCGAGCGCAGACGTAACTGGGGATTCGACGGTGGCGACGGAGGATCTGTAATTCAGGTTCAGGCCTTGCTGAGTCTGTGGGGTTTGGTGGGTGGGGGCAGGTCACGTGTTCATACATTTGGCCTTGAGTACAGAGGACTAGGAGAATAGCCCGAAGGGGCCAGATGAAAAGTCTGTCCTAGGCCTTCAGAAGCACCCTGGTGTGGGCTGACCGAGAACTCTCCCAGTACTTTGGAGCTCTTTGTATCACAGGGACTCGGGTTGGGAGGGTGGGGTGGGGTGGGGGGAGTCTACTGAGTCTTTCCGGTTTTCAGAAGAGGAAAACCCTGGGGCCCAGGGACACTGACTTGTCTCCCCAAAGTCCTCGGAGGAGTCAGCGATGAAACGGTCGTTGGACAGGGATGCACAGACCCTGCCTGCCGACTCCTTCCTTGGACCCCAAGACTCTGCCCCTTAACAACCTTCCCAAGACAAAGACCCCCCTGCATCTTCCAGTGCTCTTCCCTAGCCTCTGGAAGCACTCTGCCCTCGGTGATGTCAGACTCCTCCCCCCCCCGTTCCCCCCCCCCCCGCCCGCCACCAATGCCCACTTTGTACTGCAGACCCAGCCAGCATTTTTCTCACATTTTCGGGCCCCATTCAACCTTACAGACATTTTACAGTCAGATTTCTACCTCTCAGCAGACCCATCCAGGACCACTAATGAGGCCTCCTCCAGTTATGGTAATGGCACCCCATGTCTACTTCCCAACAGGAGCAAGCACACCAGAGTGCCACCCTCAGACCCCTTCCAGATTCTGCTCTCCAGTGACCGTCGCTGACAGGTTCCCCAGCCCCGCCCAGACCCCTCTTCCTGACCCGGCTCTCCAGTAACCGTCCCTGACAGGTCCCCAGCCCCCTAGCATATTTACAGAAATGCCACTCAGCAGAACAACCTGAATTCAATGAACGTTAACAGGAGAGCTGCTAGCTTCCAAATTAGCAGTGCATAATTAGTTTTCATGCATAAACCTCTGGAAAGCACGGGGTGGGGCGGGCGGGCGGGCGGGTGGGCGCACAGGCTGGGCGAGAGAGACAATCAGGATGAGGAGGAAGAGCAGAAAGGAACTGGGGGAGGGGGGAGGCTGGCTGAGGAGCGGCTGAGCTGAGGGGCATGCAGACAGCCTTTGTACGGGAAAGCGCTGTACACCGTCAGCGAGACCGTTCAAGGCCTTCCATCCTCCCACTTGAAACCTTAAAGACCCCACCCAGGCATCACCCACTCAACCCCACCTCTGCCCTCTGACTGTAGAGGGCTCGAGTGTGCCAGGAGAGACACTTGCACTTGGGTCACCTTTGTCCCATGTCACAGGACTCTCTTGTCTGAGGTGAGATGAGAACTCTGGCTGATCTGCTTTTTTTTATTTTTTTTTTATTTATTTATTTTTTTTTGTGGGTGGGTGGGGTGGTGGTGGTGGGGGGATAAGGATGTGCTTTTAAGACAGGTTGGCTGAGAATCAGCATTTTACATTTGGGAAATCCTAGCACTCACTGGGAGAAGGGCGTGTCACGCAGCAGCCCTTTCAGGTGAGGGAGAACTCCCTTCAGTCGCAGCCTTCTCCTGCTAGGGAGCACTGGAGGCCGGGGGCTGGGGGCTCCGTTGTCACTTCCAGATTTTGAACACCGACTCGCTCATCTTAGCTGATCCCAGCACCCCTGTCCAGGAGGGCTTGTAGCGCCTGCCTGGCCTGGCCTTCTCAGATACAACCCTACGAGTCATAGTCTCCCCAAGGGCAAGAGAGGTCTTCAAGCTGCCTTGGTATTTTAGGACTGTGTCGTGTCACAGGTTGGAAACACTTGTGTTGCTTTCTGGGGGAACTCTTTCACCTCCACAGGCCACACCCGGTCGTCCTGTCCAGCAGAACACCCGTTCCTGTGGCTTTTAGACAATCAGTAACACAAGAGAGCTACAGGCTCTCTCTGAATGTGGAGCAGTTGTTAGGACCCAGGCACAGGCAGGGAGGGGAGGGCTTGCCACACCGCGGAGCCAGACACCAGCTTGCGATGTGATTGAGTCTCCGAGTGGGCTGTGCAGGGTCTCTAGGCTTGGCTGTGACTTCTCCCTTGCTCTACCCGAGGGGAGCTCTCTACGTGGGAGCGCGCAGTCTGTATTACTTACTGTATATTATTTATTTAGTCTTAATTTATAATTGTTTCATTGCCAGAGGATCTCAGTGCCACAGGGGACAGAACTGCACTGCCTCGGTCCTCCATAAAGAATCCTTTTTCCTGCCATAAATAAACAGAATACCCAATCAACTACCCATCAAATTGCCTGGCCCTGGCACAAACAGAATGCTACTAATGAGACACAACACACATTAGTTTAATGTCCTACCAGAGGAAGCAAGCTGGCCTCTGAGTGCCAGCCCAGGCCATAGCCCAGGAAGGACCGGAATGGGCAACCCTCCAAGAGGACACTGGGGGAAGGCTCTGATGGCAAGAAGAAGCCCCTAAGGAGACGAGGCTCATCTCTTTGGGGCCAATGAGGCCACCCACTTTGTTTAAGGACGTAGCGTTGGCTGTGGACCCACTGTGCACGCAGTGCTCAGCTGGGTATAATGAGTACCATCCGAGGAGGCTGGCATCTCTTTTGTTAAAGACAGTGCATGCTGTAAAACTATGTTACGGATTAGATTGGATAAGCAAAAAATAAAATTAAAAAAAAAATGGAGGGGGTCGTGCCTTTGGTGTTAAGAAGGGAAATGCAGGTGGGTAGTAAGGAAGGCAGGCTACTTGGAGGAGCTCCTTCAAGGACAAGCACCAACTGTAGACCAGGAGCGGATGAGATGGTTCAGTGGTTAGCAGTGCTTACCACGCCAGCGCGCACATGGAAGTTCCCAGCCAGTTGTAACTCGAGTTCTAGGAGCCCTAACACCACCTTCTGGCTGTCACAAGCTGCTGTATGCAGATAGTATAAATAAACTCACACATGCTCTCTGCGCTCTCTCTCTCTCTCTCTCTCTCTCTCTCTCTCTCTCTCTCTCTCTCCCTCCCTTCCTTCCTCCCTTCCTCCCTCTCTCTCTTCCTCCCTCCCTCTCTTGGTCACACACACACACACACACACACACACACACACATCTTTAAAAAAAAGTGAATTGGAGGCAAGAGGGACTTCATGGCATTGGCACACGTAAAAATGAAGGAACGCACTGCGCTGGCCACAGAGAGGAAAGGCGCCCAGCACTGATGTTGGAATGCTCAGATTCCTCCGGCCGCAGTAGTACGGGGGTGGGGTGGGGTGGGGCTACTGCAGGTTCTGGTGTCTTAGGAAGATCTACCCACCGGAGCAGCGGAAGGCCACTGGCTACTACTCGTGATCCTCATTTGATGAGCTGCACCGTGGAGACAAATCTCTCGGCAGATCTGTATGTGAGTTTCTAGGTTGGGTGTAATAAAGCGGGGAGTCGGACTCTAACCGTGAGCATTACCATCGCGAGGACTAGAGTTCCGAACTGAATAAAGAGGGGATGGAAAGCCAAGTCCAGGCGTTCGTCTACGCTTCCTCACTGTGGGCACAGTGCGGTCCGGCTTCCTCATTCCTCATCATAATGGGCACACCCTCCAATTGTGAGCAAGTTTAAAACCTCCCTCCTTCCCTCCCTCCCTCCTTCTCCTTCCTTCCTTCCCTCCCTCCTTCCTTCTCTCCCTCCCTTCCTCCCTTCCTCCTTCCCTCCCTCCTTCCTTCCCTCCTTCCTTCCCTCCCTCTTTCCTTCCCTCCCTCCTTCCCTCCTTCCTTCCCTCCCTCTTTCCCTCCCTCCCTCCTTCCCTCCCTCCTTCCCTCCTTCCCTCCTTCCCTCCCTCCTTCTCCTTCCTTCCTTCCCTCCCTCCTTCCTTCCCTCCCTCCTTCCTTCCCTCCCTCCTTTCCTCCCTTTCTCCTTCCCTCCCTCCCTCCTTCCCTCCCATTCTCCCTCCCTCCCTTTATCCCTCCCATTCTCCCTCCCTCCCTTTATCCCTCCCTTCTCCCCTCCCTCCCTCCTTCTCCATCCTTCCTTCCCTCCCTCCTTCCTTCTACCATCCCTTTTGCTGAGTGTTTTATCACAGCTACAAGGAAGGCAAGACATCCCACTATGGGCCTTGCTTAGCCGAGCTCTCGTCTCAGTCCCCCTCTGCCATTCTCCCTCCCCAGGCTGCCCGGGATTGCTTTCTGGGGGCCGCACACTCCCTCCTGTTTTCTCTCTATGGCTTCTCATTGTCACTGTCAGCTGCTCTGAGCCAAGCTGAAGACAGCCTCCCGCCCTAGCAGAATGGCACTCCCAGAAGAGAAGATGAACGTCTGCGGGCCACAGGGCTGAGCTGCTCCAGAGGAAGTGGAGAGAAGGAAGGAGGAATAAACACCCATCACATTAATAAGAGTTCTGGAGAAAAAGAGGAGCTGAAGCCAGGAGTCTCCAGATGGTGTTTAGCGAAATGACAGTTTGATGCTTAAGAGGAAAAATGGAACTGTGCTATCTATCCTGAGAGCCCGGCTCTTACAAGGTGGGGTGGAGGATGTGGGCGCGAGCAGCCCGCTGTGAGGCCTGTGCTCACACAGACTGACCAGATCCTGTACCAGGTACAGGAGAGAAGGCAAGTGACCTCTAGGGTATCTGTTCACCGCTCTCTTCAAAGCTTAACCGGTACCAGGGGTTCAGGTTCCCACCCATATACCCCACCCATGTGGCCACAGCTTCTGAGTACTGGCCAGGCTAGTCCTTGTACCCGTGCTTACTTAGAGCACACAATCCAGGCGAGGGCTCAGGTGGCGGGGCACAGTTAAACTTTAGTAATCTGGGGTAGGGAGGCCAAGAGGCCATTTCTGAGGTACAGAGGAACTTGACTCTGCCAGCCTGGGGCCTTCGCTAGGAAGAGCTCTGGACTGAGATAGAAGAAAGGCAGTGCTTTGCTGTCGCCGAGGACCACACCCTTGGGATCATTGCTCATCAGAGCCAAGGCCATTGTGGAACAGACTGGAGCCAGTAGAGGCCCACGGGGCCAGCCCATGGGGAGCAGGGGTGGAGTGGAGAGAGTGCGTGACGGGAGTCAGGACGCGCCAGGCTTCGCAGTCCATTCTGTTTCCATTTCCCCACGAGTCACACAGCTGCCAGGGTTCAGACAATGCTGTGATTAGCATTTTAATACATTTCAGAGGACCTTGTCCAAACTGCTTTGGGAATCAGAAATCAAGAGTTTATCTTCGCCTGACTCTACAGAGTCACATTCTCCTTAGGTTCCTAGGGAGGCCGAGGAAGAGCATATGGGCACGCATGTGTTGTGTTGTGTTGTGTGTGTGTGTGTGTACGTTACCTCAGCAGTAATGTGCGTGTGTATAATTGTGTGTATACGCATGTCATATTCTCAGGTGTATGTACTCAGATGGGTTTGCAAGAGTACACTAGCTGTGATCTCCAGGAATGTGCACACATGCACTTGCAACCCCCCCCCCACCCCACCACACCACCACTTTATATAATCATGTGTGTTTACACGTGGCTTTGCAAGTGCAGCTCCATTCAGGGCCTTTTTACATCGTCGAGGAGAGCTTTACACGGGTTGGAAAGAGGTCAGTGCTGAGTGACTCAGACTGTCCGGCACCTGGGCCTCAGGTTATAGGGAATGCATTTCCAGTGCAGCTGCCTGCTGGACTCGATCCACACTTCCAACAATCCAGCCTAACAGGATTTTGGCTGTGCGTCATCCCGTTTGCTCTCCCTCGAACAGTGTTGGCACCCTGGGCTGCCCTGGCAGGGTTTTTATAGCTCTAGGTGGGATGGAGGGAGCTCTTAGTGGGTTAAGGAAGAGGGAGGTGCCCAAAGCCAGGACTTTCTCAGGACGTATATATGGTGTTTTGCCCACTTCCTCTCCAACTGCCTTTCGGGACCCACCCTAATCTAGTCTAGCCATGCATTACAATTGTCAAGCATGTCCGTCAGAGATTCCACTCCCTTCCAGTTTGCTCCTGCTGCTCATGTTACATTCCCGGGACCCAGAGAAGGGACATTCACTCCCAAGCATCATTTCCAGAAGGCGTCTTCCCAGCGCAAGGACTAGGGGACCGTTGCTTCCCTTCTGTGGAACCTGCCCTTTGCAAAACTGAGTCAGCTTTTAAGGAGTGGGCCTGTTTGGAATGTGAGCTCAACTAGAAACTCCAGGTCTGAAACCCACTCCAGAGCAGCTCAGCTCATGGGCACCGTTGTGGAAGGGTTCCCTTCCAGTATTTATATAAGAGTTCCCCAGGGCAGCTCTTTACTCAGCCAGTGATACGGAGCTAGAAAGGTAAGTCCCCTGCGAAGAAGGCCAGGAAGTAGCTAGTGGTTCATCGTAGGTTTGTTTAATATAAATAAATACATACATACCCTCTATTTATTTCTGGCGGTTAATAAATTCTTGAGTTATTATTAATTAAATAAATTATTAGGGAAGTTTTCCTACCAGCAGAGCCACTATGTTAGATCAGCTTCTTTTCAGAGATTTCCTGTTGGCAGGACTCAAAGCTCACACCTGCAGCCGGCCGGCCCAGGCACAGGATTTAACTAAATGCAGCCGATAATTAGATCAGTTAACCTTGCAAATTAAAACCAGTACATCGCATCAGTTCAGTTTGTCCTAAAAGAAAATATGAAGTTCTCCCAGATAAATCATTTACTAAGAAGAGAGGAAAATAGCACACGCTGTTGTCCCAAAACTGGGGGGGGGGTTGTCAGGAGCGAGTGGGGCTCTAGCAGGGGTCAGGCAGTAGGTTTGCCTTCATGGATTGATCCATTGTGCACCTCAATGTTCAGTCAGCTCTCCCTCTGACTCTCAGGGTAGAGTACACTGCAACATGGGGACTCACACCTACTAGGGACAGAGTCCTTGGGTTGTGACCTGTTTGTTTTGGACACTTTGAGTTTCTTGTGTCTGGCAGATGCTAAATACTAAGGAGTTGTTTGAAGCCTATACGTTTGACATTTACTAAGACAAGGTTGAGGATAATTCGGAATTTAAGCGAGACTGAGCATTGAAAAGTCTCTCTCTCTCTCTCTCTCTCTCTCTCTCTCTCTCTCTCTCTCTCTCTCTCTCCTCTCTCTCGAAAAGGATCTCACGGTGCTCAGGCTGGCTTCGAACTCACTATGTAGCTGATGATGACCTTAAACTTGTGATCCTCCTGATCCCACCTCCTTAATTCTGAGAGTACAGGCATGCATGGCCCCACACCAATTTTGCTCTGGGAATCAAATCCAGAATCTGTGCATGCGAGGTAAGCGCTCTCCTGAGCTATACTGCCAGCTCTAGCACACAGAACGTTAATCACCAAGTAAGTGCAGACAAAATGCATTTGTTCAAATACGTCTAAGAAATTAATGGGTTTTTTTGATTGCCTGGGGGGGGGTGCTAAGGATTAGCCTCGGCCTCCACATATATATTAGGCAAATACTCTATTCTTGAGCCAGAATTTTTATGGGTTTTTATTTTGAGATAAGGTCTCAGTAAGTTACCTAGGATGACCCTAACTTGCTTTGTATTCCAAGCAGGCTTTGAGATGTGTGATCATCCTGCCTCAGCTTCCCAAGTAGCTGAAATTGCACAGGCCCGCCCCTCACCGTGCTCAACAGAGAATAGTTTTCAAGTACTGTATTTGTGCTGTGCGATGACACTACTGTGCTAATTACACATGCTTTGGATCTGTTCTTTAAAGCAGGCTTGGCAGGACATTAGCTTGGAAGCACCGTTGGACTGTCTGCTCCGAAGTAATAAAGCCGATCAGAGCACACCCCTTAATATGGATGCTAATGGGGCTTGCGTCCTACCCACTCTTGTAAATTACAGTGGGTTCCCTCGGTCTGTCAATCATAAAGGCCAGCAACTCAACAGCGCTGTGACCAACTGTCTCTGTATTTCCACAGCTGGATCCGAAATGGGAGCAGGCGGGTGATGCTAAGGCTCGCCCCCCCCCCCCCAGCTAGGGTTTTCAGAGCTTCTGTGATTCTTAGGAGAGAAATAATGGCGGAGGAACGTTTTAGTCATGGCATTGAGAAAGCAATGTTTTCTGATGGGTTGAAGATAGAATGGGAAGGACATCCAGTATGTCTAAGGCTGAAGGACCAGGGAGAATACAAGGAAGACATTTACAGTGCAGGAGTCCAGCCTAGGCCTGTCTTCTACACTCCTGTGTATGAAAGAGTCTCCTTTTTCCTCTCTTATTACAAACCAGTGTCAAAGAAACTCCACAAATAATGGAATATAGCTAGGACCCAGGGCAGTTCTGTGTGGCTGGTCCTGCTGTACAGATTCCCCCACCCCCACCCCCCGCAGGCGGGCATAGCTTTCCATGTGTCAAGGGGGTGCAACATCCCCCCAGCAGCTTCAGAGGCTCAGGGAGAGCCACATTTCCTTTCTAGCTCCTACCAGCAGGACCTTCTGAGAATCAAGGGATGTGTCTCTCCCAGGTACACACTCAGTATCATCCCCGTGTGCCCCAGGAGGAGTGCCATTTCTGCCTACTGAGTCTGTCCTTGGGAAGGGAAACTGAGGCGGGCCACTTACAGTGCTCACTTCCCGTTTCTGATGACCCTCCACCATCGGGCTTTCACATCACATCTCCATAGGCAGAGGCGGAACCATGGTGAAGTGGTCACTTTCCTAGTTGGGATGCCTCTGCAGTACCTAAGCACCTAAAGGAAAGGGACCGTATTCCTCACTGGGTGGCAATCCCCTCCTGAATTATAAAGCCACCCCAACCCCTTTCTGAGTAAACTTCTTGTTACAACCTCTCCTCCTTTCCCGTTGCCTTTTTTCATGTTGTCATCTCTCGGGCATGCTATCTCCAGGTTCTCTTGTCCACCCACAACACTCCCAACCCTGAAAGGCTGCCCCATTGTGCCCGGCCACAGTGATTTGCCGAAGAGACTCAATGAATAGTAGTAACTGCCTCTCAGCACTCCCGAACCGTGTGAGCTCTGAACTGCAGCCCGAGTCTCAATCCATTGTCCTCTAATTGCTTGGCATGTACACCTTTCCTCTTCTGCAGAAGGGAAGCCCCAAGGGGAGGCGGGGGGTCCTTGCCCTCTCCTGCTTCCATCTGCCAAACAGCACCCAGCGCAGGGCCATGCTCCTGGTGGGTGCTCAGGAAACACTTACTGAATTGAATTAAAAACCTTCTCGCAGGCCCTGAGCTGTTCCAGCTGTCGGGCGCCAGCTGTCAGGGCTGCCGGGAGAGGCTGAATGCATATTCATCTCAGATGCTCTGTCTCCCTGTCCTCAAGGGCCTGCTGGTCCCTTCCAACCATGCAGGGGGACTGGAAACGCTCCTGATTCTGTAGTCTCCTACGCTCCCTTTATTCCTTTGCTGGTGAAAGGTGTGTGAACCAGGGGTGGAGGTAGTAATGTGTGTTTCTCACACAGGGATCACTCATTTCATTAGGACAAAATCCTAACTAACAACTCTCCCGCGGCACAAGTAGAATGATCTCAAACATAGCCACGATCAGAAGGGTGCAGCCGTATTCCTGGGCTCTCATGTCACTACATCCATTCTATGGGCATGGCTTGGAGGTTTTCTTTGTGACCACCCCGGGCTGGGTTATATGGTTGGGAGTTTGTGGCTATGTCATCAAGGGAAATGGGAACAGAGGTGGGGCAGAACAGATCAGTGGAGTAGACAGAATATCCACAGGTCAGTGGGCACCTCCCCTGTGTGTAACAGGTGATCAGGGATTTACATGCACCGTTTCATATTCTCCATAGAAGTGAAATGACTGGCCCCAGGTTACACAGCTCAGAGTGATGGAGCTAGTATCGGAAGCCATACTGTGTGAGTGTGGACCCTGAGCCTGCTTAATTAGCAGGGGTTGTATTGACACACAGGGTTTGGCTATCCTCTTCTAAAGAGGCACTGAGTAGGACTGGATCGGAGGATTGTATCAGTTCTGATATAATGGGACCTGAAAATGGGGAAGCAGAGGCGACTCTTTGGGACCTTCAATTAGAGTCAGACTTATCTCTTAAATTGTCTACTGTGTCCTGTCCCACTTCCTGAGTCAGTTGGACCTCTTGTAGGGGTAGCTGAGTGGCCATTGTGCCCAGTGCTGACAGGCCTCAGAGTTCTTGTCCATGGTGCTGATTGTCCCCGGAGGCGGGCCCGAGTGAGTCCTGTCCATGGTGCTGACCTACATCAGCGAGTGGGCGAGAGGATCTTGTCCACGGTGCTGACCCACATAAGAGGGTGACCAAGTGGGTCTTGTCCTTGGTGCTGACTAACGTGCGAGGGGGAGAGCGGGTCTTGTCCAGGGTGCTGACCGACGTCAGAGGCTGGCCTGGGTTCTTTTTGTCTATGGAACTGACTGAGTCTCAAGAGAGGTCTTAAGGAATAGACAGAGAGCAGAGCCGGTCAGCCTTCCTGGCTCGCCTCAGCCTGGCTGGAGTAAAGGCTAGTCAGCTCATGGTCTGAACTCAAGACTCATGTAGTTTGTCAGTAGGGTTACAAGATTGCTCTACCCAGCATGCTTTTCTGTAACCTCTGCTCATCCCTACCAGTCTGGGGGCGAAGTTTACTGGTCCCTGCCCATAATGCCCACTTCTGTTTCCTTTATAAACATAAGCACTTATGATCGTGGCTCTGTGACATGACCCTGGTTATTGAGGCATATGTAGATGTCTATTGGGCAGGGAACCTCGGGGAAGCTTTCTGCATATCTGATAAGGGATGGAGGCAGCAGCCTCTTCATTTTTTGTGGTAAAGATATGATACACCGAGCCAGGAAAAAAAAGCACTGTTTAACAACAAGGGACAAAACTTATCCCGATATTGTTATACGGATGAACCAACACCAGAGTCTGTGTTGTGGATATCTGTGTGGTCATTCCACTGTGTGATGGTACTGTCCTTGTGCAGTTCTGGTTTTTTAATGGTGTTGGTGCCCTGGCTAGACCTATGCTTAACCATGTGGCCTTGGGAAAACCTCTTCTCTTTTTTTCCTCTTGTGAACAACAGCACTGACTGAGCTTTTTGTAGAGCACATGGGTCATCCTGAGCTCAGTGAACGGTGGTTCTTACCATGGCTGGAGAGACTAGATTCCACACCTGCCCTCCTATTTGAGAGCATTCTGCCAGCCTTCATACAGCACAAGCAGGCAGAGCCCTTTCCAGAACCTTTGCTGTTCTCACCTCATCGACAGTGTCCTTACTCACAGATGCCAGCACTTGCATGTCTGGACTACAGGTCTCCCCTGGACAAGGATATCATTTTGTCACCATACCTTAGGCTTGGGGCTGTCAAGCATCTTCATGGTTATTAATTCCTTAGGGATTTTGTTCCAATGTGGGAGGTACAGTTTGTGTGTCATGAGTCAGGCATGTGAAGTATGACCCAAGACTCTTCTAACAAAGTTCTAGCAATGCTGTTGCAGTGGTCTTGCAGTCTTATCTCCATGTTTAGTCTGGGAGATTCAGACAACAGGGAGCTTTGTATGGGTGACGGTGGCCTGGGAGTGTTCTATAGATGCTACCAGGAATATGAAGTGAGGTTCTGAAGTTCTGTGTGGATTCTAGCATTCAGTCAGGGCGGTGCAGAACATTTCTGGGGGAATCAGAAGTGTGCGTGGGGGGAGGGACTTTCCGAGCCTGAAGCCACACTATGTATAGGATCTTGGACAGCTCACTAGCCTGGAGATGACAGGCACTCACTGGCTGTAAGAGATTGGAGATTCTAAAGAGTGCAGTGTAAGCAACACCCTTCACCCTCTAAGCACCTCTTTATCCTCAGTCCTGAGAGGGAGGAAAGTTCAGATTTCCACCCCCCAGACCCTTATATACTTGTTATGCCAACTGCTATGATTTTGATGTTGAATGTCTCTAAAGATTCTCAGGTAGCATGGTGTAGAAGTGGAGTCTTTAAGCGTGGGGCCTATGGGAGGTCTTTAGGAATCTGGAAATTATCTCCCCTTTAAGAGACTGCGTTGTCTAACATCTCTCCTTCCTCTTTGTCCTCCTCTGCTGTTGATCTGTGTGGCTCTGTTTCTTCATGACAGGCTGCTTTGCTGCGAGTCCAGAATCAACAGGCAAATTTACAATGAGTAGAACATCCCAAACAGCATAGTTTAGTGTAGTGTTGGGAGGCTAACTAACATCCACCTTTCCGATGCCCCCTGCCTTACACACCCATCAGAATTCTGTTCTCCCCACCCATGACAATGCCCGCTCATTATGTCTCACTGCCATTATTTTTCTCTGAAAAAAAAAAAGCCAGGTAAAACAGGTCAAATAGTCCAAGTTGCATATTTGAACATTTAATATTTTTATTACCCTCTATTTCCAATGTGAATTAGGAATCATAGATGGCACTGCTGCAAAGGACTCTGGAGGTCATCCATACTCACATCATTGTTTTGCCACTAATAATTATACTTGAGTTATTTATAGCGATTCTCAGCATATAAAGGGCTCACACACGTGACTTCATTACAGAAAATAGAAAACGCAGACCCAAGTCATCCAGAAGGATTCCATCTTCACAGGCTGTTGATATCTCCAGGGAGGACTGGGGACGTTTGACTTCATTTTGCCTCCTCTCTTCTGGACACAGAATTAGATACAAGACTCTGGGTCAAACTCTTGCTTGTGCCCACTTGGCCACCATGAGTGAAAGCCACCTTTCTGGCACCCCTCGGTGGTTGCCCGAGGGCATGCCATAAATGCGTTTGATCCTGATAATGCTTTTTCACCACAGGAGTCTTGGAGGCCCTAGAAAGACCTCATCCCATTAAACACCAGTGCTTTTCTTGCTACAACTATTTTCTTGAGGACTTTGATAAAGAACAATATTACTTTTTTTCTATCACCACCTGGGGTTGCTTATCTTTGATGGTTCGAGGCAGCCCACAGTTCCGGAACCCCACTGGTCCAAAACACAGAGAAATCTTGTCCTCTGTTCACCCACACAAATGCTTTCTAAAAGGAAAGACCCCACCCCCAGTCCTAAAGCACATTCAGCCAGAAGTAGCAGCTCATAGAGAAATCCTGTGTCTTGGGCTCGCTTTCTGATGAAAGGTTGAGAAACCCTTTAATAGTCTTGCCAAGACTCATGCGGGCACAGGCTCTGTGGCAACCCCAGGCTCCCTCTCAGGACACACACCTCACATCACACACACCCACACTCACACCCTCATCAGTTGTGGCTCCTGGGGTCAATGCTTCTCCCCTTCTCCCCTATAGCCTTTCTTCCATGCACCCAATACCACAAAGCCAGGGTTGTTTTCTTTCCAAGCCTACCCAACAGGGAACTCTAAGCTCGAAACCTCCTAGGGTGAATGTAGGTGATAAGGGGGCTTGTGAGGACTGACCTGGTTGTGTGTCCTTATAAGATGCCTTTGTCAGAAAGGACACTCTGCAGAGAGAGAAGCTGCCTTTCACGGATCCCCCATGCCTTCCTCTGAACCAGGCTAGGCAAGCACTGGTGACTGTGTCTCTGGATGTGAAATGTGATGTTAATAGGGGACTCTGGGACTACCGAGCAGGGCTGGGTGACTCTGGGGGCTACAAATCTTGTGTGGACAGAGTCTGTACAGAGAACACATGTCAGACTTAGGCCTTGAGGGTGAATGGGAATTGCCCAGGAAAGGGCAACTGAAATAGAAAACAGAGGCCCCTGAAGGAATATGACGGATATGCAAGGGCTTTGGGGTCCGGGGAATCCAGGAGCGGGCTGGCCTTTGGCTGGGTTTTCTGAGTGACAGAAAGCAAAGATGATGAGAGTTTTGTCTCACAGGGCACAGGGACAACCTTGATTATCCTATGGAGCAGGTACCTGCGGGGCAAGGGTCTGGCATATAAGTGGCTACCACTGGGGATGGTATTCCCCAGGATGGCCTGATTTATCTTTCTGGAACCACAAGACACTTCCCATTACCGCCATATTATAAGCGTCTTCAGCCCAACACGGTCTTGCTAATTTTGTTCTGTATTGACCATGGGACGAGATATCTGTACTGTATCACAATAGGCCAGTGCTCCTGCAAATGGCAACGTGCCTCTCTGGACCCGTCAGAATGAGCAGAGTGCAGAGGCGGGATGGCTGTGGAGAAGCCAGCTTTGGCTCTGGGTGGGTGTGGCAGGGAGGGGTCTGTCTGAGCCTTGCTTTTCTTACGACCCTTGCCATCCGTGGGGGCGGTGGTGGAGGGCAGAAGACAAAACCATAGTAGCAAAGGGATACTGGGCTGCACACAAACCTGACATACTGGCCTCCTTTCCGGGTGGGAGGGAGTCTTCCAAAGGGAGAGGCTGTAGACCACCCCCATGGATGAGTCTTGGAGGTTTGGGTTCTTGATCCATTTCTGTCATGAGAAAATTCTCAGCTCATGTCGTACAGACTACCGGTTCCACGTGAGTCAAAGGAGGGAGCAAAGCTTTCCCACACACCCCTTTATTCTGTCTTCTTGAGCAGTGTGTGGAATGCTGGCTCTCTTGTTATGAGAAATACGAAGAACAGCCTAGAATGTGGCCCTGGGGAGGCTGTTAGATGAGCAGGAGTCACATGGATTGTTCTGACAGCTGTACATAGACCTGGATTCCCTGGCCCACATCCATTCACCCACATGCCTTCTTGAGTCCAGGCCCATGGTCAAGGGCACAGGTGTTTTCTGGCTCACAGAGAGTCTCGCCAGCCACAGCATGTAGCCAGGCATGGACTTTGCTTTGGACGTCTCAGGGTCCCAAGTCATTTATGTGATAAACTTATGTGAACTTCCAAATGCGTACAGGGCAGCGAAGAAATGGCACATCCAGGAGGGAGGTGCACGAGCAAAGCCCTGAGGTAGGGAGGACTCGAGCTTTCTCTACAAGAGGGGAGAGCAGGGTCTGCAATGGCGGCAGTGGAACATAGGGCTGAGCGGTGTGGGCTATAGGCATGTCTCTTGGTCCACCAGACACAGTCTCTGTATAGAGAGTCCTTCGGCTCTCCTCCTGAGGCTCTAGTGCTCCCTTCATGAAGGGTATTGCCTTCTGGATAATGGGATCAGATTTGTGTCACAGAACAAAGGGACGCTGGGCTGCACATAAGCCTGACACACGGGCTTTCTGTTGGGTGGGAGAGGGTCTTCCAAAGGGGGAGGTGCTGGAGAGTTCCCCCAGGGATGAGCTCAGGAGGTCTGGGTTTTTGTCACTTCTCTGTCATGAGCAAATTCTCAGGTCATGTCACTCAGCTCCTTTATTTCATGTCAGTCAAAGGAGAGAGCGGAGCTGGAAAGGGTCTTGGGCTGAGACTGCCCCAAAGGCTACAACACGAGGTAGGCGTCACCAGCTTTGTGCCCAGAAGTAGGAGATGGACTTGGCTGTGCCAGATGTTCACACTGTTTAAATGTGTGCTCTTCACCCCAACCTCCAGCTCCCCCCATCCCTCAAAGTGAACGAGGACCAGGCACTAAGAGGGAATGCTCAGGCTCTGAGCTTGCTGTCCTTCCTGTCTTCTACACCACCTTTGGCCCCGGTACAGTTTCTCTTCCTTGGTACAGATAACAACTGGGGAACCAGATCATCATTGGGAAAGACTATCATGTCCATTTCAGAATATATAGACTACTCCCTGGCTACTTCTCCCAGATGCCAGGAGCATCTTCAGACAATGTCCCATGTTCTTTGGGTATTGAATTGTACACCTAAGGGCCACCGTCTAAAAGACAGATGGAAAATTCTCTTGAAAGACTATAGGACAAAAAACTGATATGTCACTCATTTCCCCTACAGAAGAACATGTCTCAGGTATCACTGAAGGTCTTTTTTTTTCCTTTTGCCATGGAATACTCAAAGGTAGTATGTTGTTCAATATTACAGATTAAACTGTGATTGTGAAAGAATGAAGTCTTACTTGTGAGTAAGAATGTGTTGGAGACAGGGACTTTACAGAGAAACCAGGTCAGGTCCTTGGGATGGGCCATGATCTAATGTGACTGGTGTCTTCAGAAGTGAAAGACATGGGTACAGAAATAGTGGACCAAGGACTATAAGACAAAGCAACAGACAGAACACCTGTAGCCATCAAGAGCCCCAGATCTAGAAGCTAGCAGAGACAGAGGCATAGGAGACGTTGTCCTTAAGCCCCCAGGAAGAACCAACCAGAACCAAGATATGTTTTTGTGGCTAAATCCTCCAGTTGGTGGTATTTTGTCATCCTGTCCTTAAACTAACACACTCAGCCAGAAGGACAGCAGGAGGAGCATGTGAGTCTGGCTGGGACACTACTGTCTCAAACAGAGACACAGAAGGTGGCAGAGATTGTGAGAGAAGACACAGGTCGTGGCAAGACACAGATTCACTACCCAGAGACATACCCGACACTTCCTGCAAGACAGACAAGTAGGAATATATCACATTTCTAAACCAAAATGCTTTGATTATGCCGATCACCAGGAGTTGTAAAACTACCTCGGAGAATTCACAGCCTCTGAGCATGCTAACTCTTCCCTTCATAAATTCCTCTCTAGTTTCTGTTATCATATCACTCTCTCTGGGGACCCCAGGCTTGTCATCATTTGCCCTTTATAATTTATTCATCTTCTTGCCTGTATCCTTTCTACTTATCATTCATCTTTACAGTTGTACATAAAATTAGATGGATCCTTCAATGGCAGGGCAGTTCGAGAGGGAGAGGGGCCTCGTTAGGGGAGCCCCCTTGAAGGCTGGTGGAGGTCCCACTAGAACCTTGTACAGGAGCCAAGATGGGGGTAAGTAAAAGGAGCCATGAGGTAGAAAAGACACTGGGAGGACAGGAAAAACGAGGGGGCTGGAAATGAAAGGCAGAAGGAGGATATTCAGAATGGAGAACAGGAGGAAACAGGTCAGAAGACGTGATGTAATACATAAATAAACTCAAGAGCAAGGGAAACTTGAGGGAGACACTAGAAGGGACTGCAGTGCGAAGGCTCCACCCAATCCTTATGTTGGTTGAATTTTTCCATCTTACTAGCCTTCTTAACGAAGTCACAGAAGGGCACCCTAATTTGCCATGGAAATGAGAAGCCCTGCACCACAATGATCTGAGCTGGGGAGCGTGGATGGCAGGGACATTGCCCGTTTCTTGTGTGTCTCTGGGGCGTGGGTGCGAGGCAACAGCATGTGTTCGTTGCCCGGTGAGGTTACGAGAGCCCGTCTTTAACCAGCAGATTGGCGTTTCGAATGTTTACCAAGAAGAAGCAGCTCGCTTCCAGCACGCCAGCTCCCTACCACACAGCGTCCTCCTCTTGCCTTCAGCCCCCCTGCTAACTGGACTCAGTCCCCCCTCCCCCCCCCACGTTTTTCCAGCTCTGGCCAAGAAACTTTCTGCTGTCGAAGGAGTAATTCTGGCCACCTCTCCCCACATTCTCGGCATTTCCCTAGTCAGAGCTTCGTCCCCTGGGCCCCATACTCCTAACTTTGGAAACAGATGGGTTCTCCCTGGAAGACAATTCCCTGCAAAGCCCCCAAAGGCTTCAGCAGCTGGAACTCTGCAGCGGGGCTGGGTTTTAAGGCAGGCGGTTCTTCCACAAGGCCTGCTGGGCGCTCCCAGATTCCGCCCAGCTCTCAGAGATGGTATAGGGCACGAACGCCTCTCTTTCAGCGGGTTTTTTTTTTTTTTTTTTTTTTTTTTTTTTTTTTTTTGGTCAGGCTTCTGCCCTGCTGTGAATGCACAGCTTTAGGCTGTTTCTTGGTCCTCCAACAGTCATATGACTCCAAACTCTCTTCCTACCTGCTCATATCCTGAAGGAAACCGGAAATCCACCCATAGCCGTGTTCGCCATTGTCCTGGCTGGTTTTGTGTGTCAACTTGACACAGGCTGGCGTTATCACAGAGGAAGGAGCTTCAGTTGGGGAAGTGCTTCTATGAGATCCAACTGTGGGGCATTTTCTCAATTAGTGATCAAGGGTGGGGGAGGGTCCCTTGTGGGTGGTGCCATCCCTGGGCTGGTATTCTTGGGTTCTATAAGAGAACAGGCTGAGCAAGCCAGGGAAAGCAAGCCAGTAAGTAACATCCTCCCCCCCAATGGCCTCTGCATCAGCTCCTGCTTTCTGACCTGCTTGAGTTCCAGTCCTGACTTCCTTTGGTGATGAACAGCAGCATGGAAGTGTAAGCTCAATAAACCCTTTCCTCCCCAACTTGCTTCTTGGTCCTGATGTTTGTGCAGGAATAGACACCCTGACTAAGACAGTCAGTCTGAAGGGTCTAAAGCCATTGGCAGCACTATCAGAAGTAAGGGACTCAGACGGTAGAGGGAGATCCAGAACTATTTATTAATTTTGTGATCCAGATCACTGTGTCTTTCATTCAGGGTGGTTTTGAAGAGAGTCTGAGGCAAGGGTGGTGACATGCGGCACCGTGCCTGTCATCTAATACTTAGCAAGTATTCACTGTGAATGCTAAGTAGTTTACTACCCAGGCCGCTGTATCTTAGCCGCCATGGTCTCTTACTATTGGTTATATTTTATGTGTGTGGCTTCAGTCCCCAGGTTGATGGGCGATTCCAAGAGGAAAGGGGTTGTATTGGAAAATGCTTGCTGATGGGTTGAGAAGCCACACTCTGTGATTGTATCCTGTAAACATGGATAACAGAAGGGACTGGTCTTCAGAAGGTCAACCAGACAGCTAAGAAAGAGTGAAGAAAGATGGGGGGGGTGGAGAGAGAGAGAGAGAGAAGGGGGGAAAGAGCAAAAGAAATATCATAAAGTGCTTTATGACGATGTTCTGGCCATATTCCCAAGGATCCTGGTGGGGCTTCACGGTTTAGTAATCCCACTCTACTGAAATCATGGCACATTCAAGAATAATAATCCATTCGCGACACTGGTTGATGGGTTGACTCTGTCACCCCTCAGAGCGGTTTCAATTAGGCTGGTTTCCAGGGAAACTGGCCTCTGATTCAGAAGAACACCCAATGGGGACTTGTTCCCTAACATTCTAGGTTTCCCAAGAGAAACTTTGCCGTCCCTGCCCTCCCGGATGTAGGCGAGTGAGGAGTGCCTCTGGTCCAGCTGCTGATGCCGTACCGATGTTGTGCGCTGTAGTGGTGTGTGCATGTGCCCTTATGTGCCTTTGTGTGCAGCAATGGGTTATTTTTCTTGCTGGAAGGGGATGCTGGCTCTGTAACGTGCTGGGAAGCGGAATGGGTTGCCCGTCCCAGCTTTTCCTCCTATCTCTCCTCGGGACGAAAGTAGAGGGCTGGTTTTAATGGATTGATTTTAATGGATTTCGAAGTCTGGAAAAGTGCCTAAACTGCTGAGGTTACCAGTTCTCCAGTTTTTTTTTTTTTCAATTTCATTCTCCTTAGTCAGATATGGAGGGTGGTGCTCAGGGCACCTAACACAGCCACCCCAGACAAGAAGAGGTTTCTCCTGTGCTTCACTTCCAGACACAAAGGCATGTGTAAGCACAGCCTCCACAGTCAGGAACACATGATTTGGTTGGAGAACATTTTTGCTTGGACCTCTCCCTCCATTTTTCTGGCGGCAGACTTCCTCTGATCTCCAAGGAGAAAACCAGCTCAGGATAATAATGGCAGTTCTGCTTTTTCTCCCGATCAAAATGACTCCACTTTAGAGCATAATTTTACCTGGTCATTTTCCCCCATTTGTCTGCATTCGAGTTTGTGTGGGGACAACGTGTTCTCAGAACCTGTAGCCTGGAGCTGCTGCTCTACCCCGCCCCCCCCCCCGTGTCTCTCTGGGTGAGCTCCTCCTGCCTAGAGGATTGTATGAGGAGGTTTGGGAGCTTGAGGCTTCTCTGGAATCTTTTGCAGAAAGGATGATGCTCCTGGTAGGCAGCAAAGGAAACCCCGGGTTGTGTCTGACTCCCGCCAGAGGCCTCTTCTTTCACCCCATCTCTGCCAAGATATATGCACGGTTCCTTTTGCCTTTTTCTCCTAGACCTGCCCAACTTGTCTTTGTGGTTTCAGAAAAATGCCACTGGATCTCCCAGTATGAAGGATTAGCGCAGATTATGGGGAATGGTGTTAATTATCGGTGGAAGGGGGGCTGGTGCCTCGCTCCAACGTGCTCCTGATTTCCCCTGGGCCTTTCTGCCTGGTAATAAGCCTTCTTTAATCTGGCAGGCCCCTTGGTGAAATCAGCACCACGGACAGTGATATTGATTGCTTCTGAGAAACCATCACAGCTGCTCAACCAAATTACCTTTGATATGTGACCTTTAATGTAATTACTGCAACATCAAAGTATTTCTATAAATTATTAAAGAACTAATACACTTCATCATTTAGCTATTCTATTATATGTAAAATAAACAACCGCGAGTTAAGGTTAGATCTGGAACAATCCACAGTCGTTTTTTCCCTTTTTCAAAAAATCCTAACCCTCCTCCCACCATCTCTCTTTCTGTTTCCCCATCTGATTCCGGCTTTTAGCCATTATGAAACTCTCCAGCAATCTCTCTCAAGCTGATGGAGGGCCTCTAGTAACAATGTGGTATTTTCTATTCCATTTGGGTGGCTCTCAAATATCTATCACCCCCCCCCAAACAAAGTGCCATAAACACTTTATTAATCAGCACAAACCTTTCTGAGAAACCTTTGACTATCTTACAATATGGCTTTATGCGTCACGCATAACGTAGAGCACATTTTTGCCACCCCACAGAGAGCATCCAGAAAGTATTACTATAATATATGTGCATGTAGTCGCGCCACTAAAAAAACCAACTGGGAACGGCCACCCTGCCAAAGCCCCGCTCCACACAAAATCTGTGCGCGCCCCGCATTTCCATACATTTGCATCCGCGGCTATGTTATTAAGATGACTCAGCCCCGTGCTTTGCAATCACAAATACCAAAATACAATACAAAGGCTGTCATAATGGAAGGATGGGCCTGTGTAATCCGCATTCTCGACCCCAAAGCCTTAACTAAAGACCCCTGAAGCAAGGTGGAGTCGGGTGGAGGTGGTTGCTGCTTCCCCCTGGGGTGTACCATTTGCTCTTGTCTACCTGGGTAACCTTTCCTGCTGTGGGGCAGAAATGGAAACCTATGTTTACATATGGCTTGCTTGGTAAGAATGTAAACACGCATGTCCTAAGCATAGGCGTGCACACCTCGTGAACACACGTGCTTCCCAGCAGCGCCCACTGTATACTCCTGCATATTTACAAATTCTTTAAGCTATGCCCACAAACACACATCTTTCCATTTATCTTTAGACGCTCAGCAGCTGTATATTTCCTAACCCTCCAACCCAATCTCTCTGAACCCACAGGAGAGACCGCGCAGACCCTTGACCCGAGGGACACTTCTTATTTTATGGTGATGAACTAGCCTCGATAATAGCCACGGCTGATATCACACCCAGTTAGGGGGACCATAAATAATTCTCTTCTCCCCCGCGCAGAAGCTATAAACCAGGGCCAAGGCGCGATAGTTTATCAAAGCCGAGGGCTGGCTCCTTAAATAAACCGCGGTGATCTCACTGGCGGCGGCGGGGAGGCGCCCCTCCTATCGCGGCCCGGGGCCGAGGAGCCGGCGGTTGCCGGACCCCAGCGGGGCCCCCGCTGAATGCTCTCGGGAACGAGGCGAGCATCGGAGGCATCGCCCGACAGTGCGAGGCTCCAGGCCCGGGACAAGCAGCGCCCCGCCCCGGGCCGTGTGCGCTTTAGCTGCGCCTGGGCTCCGGGCCACCGCCGAGATCCTCCCCCGTCGGGTCTGGACGGCCGGGAGCTATAGCGACGGGCGCGTCCGAGCTCAGTCCCCACGGCCCCTGCACCCTCCCCTGGGCGGTGAGCTCGGGGGGCTCAGCGGGAGGCAGCCCGGGCCGCGGGGTCCCCTGCTGTCCCCGCCCAGCGCGTCGCTGCCCGACCTCCCGAAGTCGCCCCCTGTCGGCGCGCGGTCAGCTGCGCCGCGGCCAGCGCCACTTACCCCGGGCAGGGTCTTCTGCTCGTGCAGCGCGCTCTGGGCCTTCAGCGCTGACTCACGCTCGCAGTAGGTGAGGAAAGCGCAGCCTGGGAGGGAAGCAAGCGGCGACAAGGGTCAGTGGGGGCGCCCCCAGCCAGGCCCGGCCCGCCGCCGCGCCCTGCCTGCCCGCCCCACTCTCCCGCCCTCCCGCTCGCTCGGCTCGCTCGCTCGTCACTGCTCTCCCCACCTCGCTCTTTCCTGGGCTCTCTCCTCGGAGCTTCCCTGCCTGCCCCCTCGGTCTCCCGTCTGTCTGCTTCGCCTTCCTCCGGTGGCTTTTTCTCTTTTGCTCCCTCCGCGGAGTCCTCCCCACTCCCCACGCCCCCCTCCTCTGCCCGTGGGTCTCTTCCTGTCCTTGCGCCCTAGTGCTTCAGGCGTTTATGCCGTCTCCCCACTCCTTGTCAGTGTTGTTTTTAATCAGTTTCAACGCCAGCCCCTACACCTTTCAGAAGGGGCAGTTTCCCTTTTAGCTCCCTTGCCTGTTCTTGCCTGGGCCTCCTTACTTGATCTGGTCCCCCCCAGGAGTACAAGTGTCAGGGACCTTCCAGATACAGGCCAGAGCAAGTCAGTTGTCTTAATCAAACGAATAGGGTTGTCATATGTCCTTTGTGTTCTCTGCTCCAGTTCCGGCTGTCTAAGGCTGTGCCGAGGGTCTTCACCTCCCTCCCTAGTCTGAAGGCTAACCCACTGAGGCCTATGGTGTTCTGCCTCTCACTCCTCGAGGACAGCTCTGCCTCGTACCGCCTCGCCTGCGTCTTCTCCAGTGAAAAGAACTGAGCATGCTCTCCAAAGTCCTGTCCATTTCTCCCCCTGAGTCATTGCAACAGCCCCACTCCACTGCTTCGCGTCCCGGTGCGGTGCCACCGGCGCAGTGGAGGGCTCGGCGCCCCTCTGTAGGCACCACGACACGGGGAACGGGATGTTTGGGGACTAGCTAACAGGGACCTCTTCCTCTGTCTTGCGGGTGTGTATGCAGCTTCGCTGATCTGCAAAACTAGTTGGAAGCCACGGTGAAACTGTAAAGGCCGTCTTTGGCGAAAACAGGCTTGTCCGCAATGCCGTTCATGACCCTACCCTAGAGAAAGGACCGGCAGGGTAGACCCCTGCTTACCTCCCTCGCTCCTTCTACTCCCCACCCCATATTTTTCTGTGACCAGTCTACTGTTGCCACAGTTACTGCCCCCAACCCAGTCCTTTCCATGATTCTCCTTGAAGCAGTTTGACTGTTCCGGCCCCTGCATGGGCTAAGTCCTTTCCTGACTGTTTACCACGTGCCTTCCGGTTCTCCCAAGGCCACTGACTTCGTGAATGCCTACCCTGGGCTAGACCCAGGCTCTCTTCTCCGGAGGCACTCCAGCTGGCAGTGGCTGTCTGGTAGCCACGGCAGTTCTAGTCATTAGGCTTGTTGTGGCCACTTGATGCACAGAGTCCCCCACAATGTCGTCTCCTGTGCCTTACTATCAAGCTTGTAGCTACCAACCTCGGTTCCTCCCCTTCTGATGTAGAAATAGATCCTGCTCCCTTGTCTTTGCCGGCTGGCTGGCGAGAAGGCAGGAAGGGAAGGTGTGTGTGTGTGTGTGTGTGTGTGTGTGTGAAGAGGAAACAGAGATTAAAAAAAAAAAAGGAAATAGATCTTGGGAGACAGAAGCTCCGGTTCCAGGGCTGGCTCTACCTCCTGCCAAGGAGTCTCCATGCCGTGCTCCCTCTCCTGGACCAGGCCCACACTGCCCCTCCTCCCCCTTCTCCCTCCTCTTCCCTCCTGGTCACTGGCAGACGGTTATTGATGGAGACACAGGCGACTGAAATGAATAGCGGTCAGAGGCCCCGTGACGTCGTCCCTCGTGCTGCCGCCTGCCTCCCTCCCAGGGGCGTCTTTCCTCCTGTTCCCTTGTCCCCTTGTTGGCCTTGTCTTCTGCCTGCTACAGAGAGGCAGCTAGTGCCTCCACTGCATACGGGCGGGGCGAGCCAGCTAGGGACAAGGTCAGGGGTAGGTTTGGAGAGAAAGAGGAAGTAAGAGAAGGAGAAGCAGGAAGTGACCATATTGTTTTCACAGTCCAGTATGGATTCCCGAGTGGGGAATCTGTTGCTTTTGTCCGACTTTCGGGATTCTCTTCCCTTGTTTTTGAGAGATCCCAGAGCTCTGCCATGCAGTGTAACTGGGTCTTTTAGGAACCCCCTCTCAGGACGAAGAGACAACCCCCCCCCGCCCTGCATTTCCACCTCTGGATTCACCGCCTGCCAGCATTTCTTCCCATGCTTCTTTTCCCTGGTTCCTTTACCCTGTCTCGTCTTCCCGGGACACGTTCTAGCTTAGATCCCTTTTCTGCAGTGGCTGCTTCCTCACTGCACCTCTTCTCCCAGCCTGGCCCGCTTCCTCCTGCACCTCCTTCAGGCATCTCAGATGTGACCTCCTCCTCCAGCACTCCTCTCAGCCCGTCTACCCAGCTCAGCGCCATCCCAACCTCCAGCGCACGCATCCCCCCCCCACTCTTTGCCCTCTTTCCTTTCCTCGTCGTCACCCAGTACTCCCTGACATGAATATCCATTTGCTCATTGATTGGCAATCTCCTGATGCTCTGACGAGGGCAGGAACTCCATCTGGTTCCTGCTCTGCCTGCTTCCCTTGGCTCAGCCCAGGGCAGAGGTGCCTTATTTATTGAGAGCACCGAATGCCCAAACCCCTTGGCCAACTTGTTGGAAGGGTCATGGACGGCAGTGATGGGGGGGGGGAGGTTGCAGAGATGGTGTTCAGAAGCTGCCACAAGCGACCTTAGGCCCCGTGGATGAGGTCATATGTTGGACTCCCTTTGTGGTGGCAGAGTCTGAGGTTGCTTGCGAGGAGCAGTGGGTGGGGTCACTGCAGGTGGCCATTTCCCTTCCTGTATGCTCCCAGAGCAGGCCTGAGAGTACACTCATATCCGCCTTCTGGAATTCCTTGAAAAAGCTAATAGACAGTTTGTTCAGAAGAGCCCTGTAGCAGCCACAGGTCACACAGGCCTTCCGTTTTCTGAGTCACAGATCCCTTATCTCTCTTACATCTAACCTGGGGACAGTAATCCCTCTTAGAAGCTTGTAGGGAGACCTGTTAACCTCCTGTGGTTGTTAACCAAAGCTGAATCCCAGCCTTGTGGTACCTGCTGTGGATACTTGTTCCCTCTTGTGGTGTAGGAAGTGGGGGGAAGGGCGGAGCATGTTCCTTCATCCCCCATCACTCTACCTCCTCTTTGTGGGGGAAGGTCCAGCTGTACACGGAAGCTGCTGGCCCATCTCTAGCCATCTCCCGGCGGTTGGATTTGGACTTCTGTTTTGCAGCGGGAGAGATTAGTCTGCTCACTCAAGGCTTCTTGAGGAAGGCAGATGTGGATAAGCCGCTCTTCATGCCAAATCCGGACTGCGAGGAAGGACTAGCTTGTGCCCTGGCTGCGGATGAGAGCGGAGCCCTAGGGAACAGCAGCTCTGGTAGAGAGGAGGCTGCAGGAGGAGAGCTTGCCCTCACAGGGTATACTCTACATAACCATGGGTTTGGCGTGCTGGCCAAGGTGGGGATCCTAGGAGGCAAGCCTTATCAGACGCTGGCACAGATCACCTAGCTAGGAACAGAGCAGAGGTACTCACAGATTCCACCCGAACAGCTAGCTATTACAGCCCATTGTTCATTGCTGCCGCCCTGGGTTGTGAGCTGTGAGACTGGGGTAGCTTAGAGGATGTACTTTCCAGACTCAGCCTGGCAGCTACTGAGTCAGCCAAACTCACTGTCTTAGACTGCATAGTGGACCCTTCAGGGCTATCCCTGCAGAGGCCGTATGTGAATTCCCAGCGTGGGTGGCAGACAGAGCCTGTTGTGGGGGTACTTACAACTGCACACCATGTGTGGGTCTAGTCACAGGGCTTCCTTTGGGGGCCTTAAAGGTTCTGAGAAGGCGGTGTCCTTCCCGTGATGGGACCCATGACATAAAGGTTCCCCCTGGCTTCCAGGTCCAGCCATCCTCTCCGAGTTCTCCTCCTACAAGTGTATGGTCTGGGACTTGTGCTTTGAGAGGAGAGAGTAATAGTCCATTGTGACTGTTAGGAGTGTGTGTGTGTGTGTGTGTGTGTGAACCAAACCAAACCAAACCAAACCAAACCAAACCCGAAAACCTAAAAAATGTCCCCAAGGCAAGAGTATTTCTATTTTAAAACTGAATGCTCTACGGTAGTTCAAAAGGCAAAACGATCCTGAATGTACCAACACAGAAAGCGGCAGCATCAGAGAGGAGAAACAAATTGTATGGTGACGGATGCCGTGGATACGCCACGGAGGCATAGCCCACTCCTTCCGTATGTACTCTTGTCTGTATTTACAGGCAACGTTACAGGGAGTCGAGCGCAGGAGCACGAGGTGCGATGGGGATGCAGCCCTGTGGTGAGTCTACACGTCTTGTTTGGTTTGACACATTGAGACTCAGACTGTATGCACAGATCACTTGCATAATTAACTTTCAAGAAAAAAAAAACCCCAATCTGTGCGAAAAGAGGAGGATGGAGTGAAAATGGGGGTAGATGAGAGTAGGTAACACGGAATGCAGGTCCCATAGACCATGCTGGGGAGACAGATTGCCAGCTATTGGTTTTATTGCAAATACAGCCTAAGGACACTCCTCTGGTGGTGGGGACTTCAACGTCTCCCCCCGTGCTGGAACTGGACTGTGCGGGTCTGAGCTTTGGCACAGGGTCTCTGCCTGGCGAGCTGTTAAGTGTAAGTTTGGTTCACAGACCTGAGTGAGAAGGGTTGGTGTTTGGGGAACAGAATCCGGGATAGGGGAGCCAGTCGCTCTGAGAGCATTGCCAGACTGTCTGGTCTCTTGAGATCTTCCCAGGTGTGTGGCCTGAAGTAAGAAACTACTCAAGTGGCCCAGGGACTTGAGTGAGCCGTGATGTCACCCGAGACCTCATCTTTCCACCCCTTTCCACCAGCTCATGGCTGCCCCTCTGCTTTCGAGGCTCTCCGTGCTCTCTCTTCTCTCCTTAAGGCACAGGATGGATGGAGCAGAATAGAGCCCCAGTGTGTCAGAGAGAAAAAGAACTTTGGAGACCATCTGGCCGGGAGTGGGGACAGGAAAATAACGTAATTGGAGAGAAATGGAATACAGTACCCTGTCAGCAACTGATGACCTAGGCTCCTCCTCTTCCTCGCCGCTGGTGCTGGCCCTCCTCTGCTGGCACACCCCAACCTGCCTCCGCCCTGGCACTCGTCACTCTGCTGTGTGCTGAATGCGCTTGCCCGGGCTCGCTTGTCTTTCTTTATATAGCCACCTAACCTTTTCAGGCTGCCCATTCGTATTTACTCTCCCTTCTATCTGCCAATTTCATGTCTTGTGCCTTTGAACAGACTGCCATCCTGTGAGGGTGGAGACACCATCTTTATAGCTCTCGGATTAGGTGGAAGGCCGAGGGACCAAAAGCATACAAAGAAAGAGGGCCAAGAGGCCCATGACTGAAGCCAGAAGAGAGATTGGGAACCTTGGGACATAACCACAGGAAGAAAGGGAGGAAGGCCAGGAGGAATAACAATAACATGGATAAGGTACAAGCATCCAGCTGGGGAGAGACAGGCAGAGTGGTGTTGTAGAGGCATGGGCAGGGGAAGTTGTGGGTAAGGGTATCTACCTTTCTCTAGTAGAGCAGGCTATTACCTAAGATGAGATAAGGCGCATTGGTGTTGCCTAGAAAAGTGGGTGGAGCCCTCTCCCACGTGGGGGAAAAAAAACACAGTGCAGCAGAATTAATTGTACCGAGATGATGGCAGTAATTTACAAAGCCCCCGTGAGCCGGGATAAAAGGCCCTTGTCATTGGGAAATGAAGGGAGAACAATTTCCTGCCCAACTCGAACAGGGCTGAAGCCTGGGGTGTAATCATCACGGAAGGAAAGGCTCCCGATGTGATGGGCTCTCCTTCCTCCCCCCGCAACCAGGCCTCGGCTTCCTACTAATTGAATTACAGAATTAGTCAGAGGAAAAAGGTGGCCTTAGAATAGGAAGATCTAGACGTTAATAAAACATCAGGTCGTTCAGGCCCTGGGATCAGCTGGTTTGGAGGAAGTAGGAGAGAGCCGGGAAGTGGGGTGATCAGAAGAACACAGGGTTTCAGGGAACAGACCAGTCAGACCCAAGGGATGAGGTGAAAAGGGAAAGGGTGGGGGGGAAGGCAGAGGAAGCAGGAAGAGGATTTGGGGCTGCACACCCATCACCTGGTTTTGCAAGCACATTAACAAAAGGTCTTCTCGTGCAAAGCAGGGCGTGTTGAAGCACCCTGGCCCGGTGTGCTGTTAGAGGGTCTGGCTCAAGTCTTGATCTATTAGGCCTGCTGGGCAGCCTGAAACTCCATCCTCAGGCCCAGCCCCACCCAGAATGCTTCTGAATTTCCCATTGGGATTTAACAGAGATGTAGTTCTGGGCTGAGAAGTGGTGTCCATATCATAGGTGGACAAAGGGAGGAAGAAAAAGTCAGAAAGTTTTCCCAGAGAGGTTATTGGTCTTCTAGGGCCACGGTTTTCTACTATCTCCCCGTGTTCTGGGTCTTACATGCTCTCCCTCTACCTGCAGGACTATGCTAAACCTGTACCTCCTCCAAGAGCCATCTCTTGGGTGTTGGTCCAACCCACCTGCCTTTCACATGTGGCAGACCCCTATGTGACCTTACCCTTGAACACTGTCCGTGCTCGGCACTAAGAGGCGGCCACTCTGCAGGAAGGACGGGTCCAGGAGTCAGGGTAGTGAGCAGGAACACCTGAGCACCCGGCTCCGCGCCACTTTCTTTCCCACCCACCCGCTCGCTGTGCCATCTTCTCAAGACCCCTTCTGGTAGTTCCTATGACATAACCCTTTCCAGTGGGACTATCAGATCCTCGCCTTTTATGCTTCCATGTTCCATCCCAATAGTCCCCGTAATTCTTCCTTCTTCAGGTTAAAGACAAAAAAACAAAACCAAAGCCAACAACAAAAACCAGTCCTTCGCTGGCCACAGATAGCATCTGACTTCCTCTGGCTTCTCCACTGCCTCAGCTGATTGAGTTGGAACATCAATCTTGCCTCTGCTCCCTGCCTCACGACTCCGTCCTCCTGAGCCTCCTGCCTCTCCACAGGTGAACCAGCATCTTCCCTCCAAAAACCTTTTCCTGACTCCACCAGCCTCACATCTATTAGAGTCCCCGGGTGTTACCCATCTCATTTGTCAGGTAGACTGTCAATCTTTGTCTACCTCATATTTATGTGTCTGCCCACAATGGCGATACTCTATTATAGGAGCTGCTTACAGGGGGAGGGGGGTTTCTCTACTCAGAACCAGTCAGCTTACAAGGTAGAAGACATCTCTAAACTCCCGTCTTTTGGGGGGGTTGGTCTGAGAGCAGTAAGGTAGCAATGACTGGCTGAAAGAGAGAAGGAGTTAGACAGGGTAGGCATGATGTACGAGAGAGGAAGCTAGCGGTAGATCCCTCCATTTTCCTCTGAGGAGACAGACTTGGGGTGAGGACCAGGTGATAAGTTGCTGTTTCCGTTCTGCTCTGCTGGAGTCTCCTTTCTACATCAGAGGTTCCAGAGAGAAAGGTCCATGCAAGATTATAACCAAGTTTCTACAAAATTAAACTCTACTGCACACTGTAAGAGGAGAATGGGCTTCTCTAGAACTCCAAGTTTGTTCCCTCCTTTGCTTAGTTCTTTCTACCATGGTTGTCCTCAAGACAGAGATGGCCAAGTGCTGGGTGGCCCAGATTCCCTGACCTAAACTGAGACCCTCAGGGGAACAGGACCTCCTTCTCTTCATGCTGAGACACTGCAGTGGCTCTGCCTGAGGAGCCCCAGACCTCAGAGGGTTAAAGGACCAGCCTGTGGGTCCTTTGCCAAGTGACTCTCCCTGTCAGTTGTACTTGTTTACACCCTAAACACCAGAGACTTACATGTCTCATGTTCTACAGCACCGGGAAGAGGAACAAAAAGTGGACATGACATATTGACGATCTCCTCTCCTCAGTTCTTGGCTAGGATTGATGACCCCTGGAGACAAAGGGAGTGGGGGTGTAGTAGCCTAAACTTTCCTCCTGAAGCCTGTGGAGAAACTTCTCTGACTACACCATAGCCTTTGCTTCCACAACCTCAGGCCTCTTTCTATCTCCTTGCTCTAGTCTGACGCTCCTCGGAGTCTTCAGGAAAGGACAAGGCTGTTCCCACTCATGAGCTGGCTATTATATGCCAAATGCTGTCATATCCAGATGTGAGGTGCCATCAGCCTCTCACAGCTCACATATAGTCTGGGAGAGGCACCAGACATGGCTGGTGGAATGGAAGACACCCAACATTTATCATGGGTTAATTTGGGGCTCAGTTTCTACCATCCACCCCAGGGTTCTTAGACATGTCTGAGGAACAATATGAATGTGGTAGGTACTCAAATAGACACCTGGGTTCTACATAAAAAATATTCTCCTTTTCCACCTTCTACCCATATCCTTCACTTGAGAGAAGGGGCTCAGGGATGATCTCATCTTTTCCTGCAGGGGCACAGGTCATCAGCTAAGGTGGTGCCTGACTTCACTTACTCCTAGGTCCTCTTCAGCTCCAGTGGCCAGCATGCAGTGTTCTTTCATAGCGGTCATTAGTGGGGCATCAAGGTTGGACTCTAAATGCCTTCGGAACATCTGCTCACATCAGGGCTAGGAGGAGTTCTCTGCCAGATCCTAGGCGCCAAGCCTGCTTCCTTTTAATTAGTGTGGAGGGCAATTTGGATACCCCCATTTAAGTGCCAGTGGGCCTTCTATCCATCGCCAGACTTTAGGAGATGGGAAGCAGGTAGATCGCTGACCAAATCAAGGCCATCTTCACTGGCATGGGGAAAGAAGCCATCTCTGTCTCTTCTCCCACCTTGGATAGCTACTGCTTTTTCTTCTGTCTATGTGGACCTTAGCAGCTTCACACATAGCCTAGCTCCTGTCTGACATGCTGAACTCAGTGAATGGGAAAGATGAGGTGCCTCATCTGAGCATGCGATGGCCCTGGGGCCATTTTGTGTGAGAGTCTTAAGCTCGAAGGGGCAGCTCAGCACATACTTTCTACTTCACGTAGGGATATTCTTGCTGGAGCTTTACGTGGTGGCTACTAGAAGTAGAGGTGGGGGTCATTTCCCTTGGAAAATACCTACACCGAGGAAGCTGGAGCGAGGAGGGAGATGCTTTATACTTTAGCTGCTCCTGACGGTATTGCCACATTAGCAAGTTTGAAGCTCTGAATGCACTGCAAAGACTGATCTTGGCCCCCGAGGTGCCATGTTTGTTAAGGAGAAGGTGGACAAGCTTATCTGACTCTTTTCTCCCACTAAAGAAGAATAGGTCACAGCAGCAAGACGGTGGAGTTGTGAGTCCCTTGAGGGGCAGAGACTTTCTCAGAAACATCACTAAGACCGTCTTTCCAACCACATGGTCCATGTCACTCTTGGGACTTGGCTTTCACACCCCTGATCCAGAATGGCTTCCTTGATCCTGAATCATTTAAAAAATATCATGCATATATGCCCGGTACTTGTGAAGGACAGAGAAGGACACGGGATTACCTGGGACTAGGGTTACAGATGGTTGTGAACCATCATATAGATTGATTCTGGGGGTTGAACCTAGGTCTTCTTGAAGAATAGATGGTATATGTAATCACTGAGCTATCTCCCCAGTTCTTGTTCCTGGGTCCTTAACCAGATCTTCCCAATTCAAAGAGCTCCCCTAAACGCATAGACCCTCCATGCAACCCTCCGCAAATTCCTAGCTCCTGTTGCTTTGCCATTGAACAAGTCCCTCCTTCCAGGTTCAAATACTCAAAAACGTGTGTGGTTGAATGGCTTTTTGCTGTTATAATCTGTGGAAATCTCATCCCTCCAGTACAACCAGAGCTGGATTGAACTGATCAGAACCAGGAAGGGAGGTTTCAGTGGAGCTGAGCCTGCAGGGCCTTGGACCTGCCCAGTGACAGGAGCTAATCTCAACTCTCTTCTTTGGCTTCCTTTTAACAGGGGGTTAGCCACTGAAAGAGTAAAACAAAGTGTGTGTGTGTGTGTGTGTGTGTGTGTGTGTGTGTGTCTTTATGACTAATACAGGTATGTCTCTGTGTGCCTCTTTCTATGTGTCCTTGTGTGTAAGTCTGTGTGTCTTGCCTCTTCTCCACCCCCCAACCTGTGTGCATGTGTGTGTGTGTGTGTGTGTGTGTGTGTGTGTGTGTGTCTGCATGCTCTCATGCACGAGTGCATGTGTGATGCATCTGAACAACAACGAAAACCACAACCTCAGCATCTAAGACAGGCTATTTCGAAAAGACCAATAACCAAGAGTCCCCTATTACAGGATCAATGTTTGGTAAATGCAACTTTTTTTTTTTAAAGAAGAAAAACAGTTTCCCTCAGTCCTGGCAGGCCACAGTCCAGCTCTCTGCCGAGGGCAGCTTTCTCCCTTACTCTCAGTTATTTAAGCCACTCTTTTGACTTGATTTTGATTTTCACCCAGTGTAAATTAGACAAGTTCAATCACAGGCATTTAGTGATACTTAACCCAAGGGCTGCAACGGGGGTGGGGGTGGGGGTGGGGGTGGAGGTCTGCAGAGATGACTTGAATAAAGAGTCACTCCTTCCAGCCTCAGAGCCTTAGAGGGACCAGTCACATTTCAGAGAGGCGTGAGCACTGGGCTCTTGCTAGAGCGTCTCTGCTTCATTCAAAAATTGCTGACCCACAGGGTGCACCGAGCATGCTGGCAAAGGGGAGGGTAAACAGAGTCCAGCGCTCAGCTCTGTTGGCGCCCTCCCTCCAAACGCTCACAAAGCCGAGAGAAGGCAGAAGGAAACTGAGTTGACAAATCAGCTCACTGTACAAAAGACCCAGTAAGCCATGCGACTGGGAGAAGGGTTGACACTTTTGGATGAATGACACAATGCTCCACTCATCTCCCAACCATTTATTGGTCATCCACAACTTTTCAGATGATGGGAAACGTACTCACTGTTTAAAGGACTCCCTAGGTGATGTGAGCAAGTCAGCTGATGAGTGTATGACAAATATGCCCTATGAGTCAAGGCTTGTATAGGATCCTTAGGCACCAAGGACATCAGTGAACTCGCCCTGAAATTTGATTGTGAGTTGGGTTTTGTGGCTAAGTGCTTTACATGCACTGACAAGTTCATCCAACTTTATAAAGTAATAGGGTTACCATCCTGTCTAGCAGGGCAGGAAACCGAGGCAGCAAACGATGTCCCCACGACAGTGACCTGAACGCTATCTGGCCCTGCAACCTTGCTGACGTAGTTGTTTTAATCTGCCTAGACCAGGGTCTTCATTCTCAACCAGAGCGGCCTTGATGGAAGCATGTGTTAGGGAAAAGGCAGTGTGGGCACAAAGGCAGAGCAGGTGAGCTGAGTTCGGATTCCCTGGAGTAACTCAGAAACGCTGGAGTCTGAAAGAGCACCAGTCCCAAGAAACTTCCTGCAGAAACCTGCGGCTTTCTTCATTTGTATTCGCCATCTTTTCTCCTCACTTCCCTTCCTCATCGCCTCTTTCCTTTTCTCTGTTCCTCCTTATTGTTTATTTCCTTTCCATTCTTCCTTGTTATTTTCTTTCTTTCTCTCTTTTTCTTTCTTTCTTTCTTTCTTTCTTTCTTTCTTTCTTTCCTTCCTTCCTTCCTTCCTTCCTTCCTTCCTCCTTCCTTCTCTTTCTTCCTTCTCTTCCTTCCTTCCTTCCTTCCTTCCTTTCTTCCTTCCTTCCTCCTTCCTTCTTTCTTTCTTCCTTCTCTTTCTTTCTTTCTTTCTTTCTTTCTTTCCTTTCTTCCTTCCTTCCTTCCTCCCTTCCTTCTTTCTTTCTTTCTTTCTTTCTTTCTTTCTTTCTTTCTTTTTTTTCTTTCCTTTCTTTTGTCTCACAATTTGAATTCATTATTGTCTCTTGTACAGTGCTCATTGCTCTCCTGATTACTTCACTCATTATTTTCCCCCTGTCCTCAGACTTAGCAGACACCTTGAAGTTCCTCTGAACAGACAGCTGAGGACTCTAGAAAACTACCCAGTCCTAACTGCTTAACTGTTTCTATCCCTTGGACATCTGGAATCATGGAAAGGGCACCAAACTTTGCGCAACAGGTCAAGTTCTGACCGTCGCTTCTCTCTTGTTTTAGGAACCTATGAGTAGTTTATGTAACAGGCAATAATGATGCTTTCCTGCTGGGGTCTTAGGTGAGCAGAGCCTCTAGGATCCATTGAATTGGGGTGGGTATTGATATTGTTGTTATTGTCAGCAGTGATGGCTGTGATATGATGCTAGGTGTTCCCCGTGGTGTGAAAAAGGACTTTAGCCTTTAGACTGTCTGCTGCTGTCTGTTTCTCTCTTCACTGGACCTGTGCATGTCACTTGTGCATGCACCTACGCTCATCTATGCTCCCCAGAGCAGGGGCCCCGCCTGTCTTTCTGCATAGCTAGCTTGTGGTGCAGCTCAGAGTGATCTTGGTTTGCACTGCGAATCTCAGATGCAAGTTTGTTTTGTTTACCTCATGCATCTAATATGCTAATGACAGGAGGCTGTAATGAGCTGGCAGGGACCAGGGTGACAAGGAGCTAGAGCTTCATGCTTCCCCATAGAGGCAGTGTGGTGTCAATTGTTTCTTTTGTGAGAGGAATTTTTTAAGACCTGGGATGGAAGGAAAGAGAGAAGTGGGAGTGCTTCAGACAGTGTGTGGAGGAGTTGGGTCCCCAACTCAGAAGTGGTACAGGGTTTCTGGCAGCCTTGCTAAAGGATGTCTGGGCAGGTCCATGGGGTGGCTGTGGGAGAGCAGGAGGAACAGATGCCAGCTGGGAAGGAATCTGGGCAAGTCTAGGCACTGCATCCACACACCTGTTGAGTTCTCAAGAGGCCTCTGTCAACTCCATGACCGGGGAACCAGCCCCATATCCCATGGATGCTTATCCACTGTGCCTCTGTAACATGGCGGAAGTGTCCGGTGAGGAGTGGACAATCGTTTACAAGAGAATGTTGTATGGAGGGCCGGAGCTTGATGGGTGAATTATAGCCCTCGATGAGTTAAAGAATCTTTATGGATCTTAATTTCCTTTTCCATGAAATGAATTTCACTAAATTGCTGCTGAGGAGCCCACGTCTTTAGAGCCAAAGAATGAATGAGTGGGGACGAGGAAGGAACAGAAAGCATGCCCTACTCTCTTATAGACGAGGGGGAAGGGGATGTGTACAGGTCAAGGCTCAGCAACCGCTCCAACACCGTGAGAAAACTACATAGCAGATCTACTGCTGTCCTTGGAGATGAGTGGGGAGTACCAAGATGCTGGAGAGCTCAGGGCAGCTTTGAACCCTGAGCAGGAGGAGCAAGTTCATAGACGCACCAGGAGAGGTCTCCAACTGTGTAGGCATAAGACCATGTGTGCATCAGCAGATGGGAGAATAGCTCCATGGCCTGCCACCAGGTGGAGGGCCACAGAGGAATAGAAGCATGTGTGGACATATGGCTGCATCCAGCCAGGCCTTCTGTCCTTTCTGGGGAGATAGTGGGCAGTGGCTGGAGTGACAGGTCTGAGATGCTCATGTGTTCATAGGAGTGTGTAGGGCTCCATTCTAGAAATGATTGGGAGGATGGGAAGGATTAGGACTAAGAAGACATTTTGCAGTACCCAGAATCAGTGAGTTGCGCCAGTCAAAAACACCCATAGACTTTTGGTTTTTGCCATCCAAAGGGTCTGCCCTCTCCCAGCTGCCCCGCCATCTTTTTTTCTCTTTGGATCTATCCTTTCTCTTGGTTCTCTAACACACTTCACTTTGTCTTGGCTGAGTGATCATACCTCCTGGCCTGGAACGCCAGCTGGAAGGCTCAAGACAGCCAGGGAGGGGTGGAAGAGAGGCGTGTCTCCTAGCCTTTTCTCCCTTGAACTTTCTGCTAATGGGCAGCAGTGTGTCATAGCCCAGACTGACCTCATGGACTGTATCTCTAGTTTCTCACGTCCTCGAGGTATTGGGCTGACTTCAGTGATGTCTGACTGACAGTGGTTCAGGGTTGCAGTACCGGAAGGGTGGGGTTGGTGGTAAAGATGGCCCTTGTAGGACCTAGTTGTGAAAAGATTCAAGACTGAGGTTAGATACTTGGGTAAGAGGTCAGGATGAAGTCCTGCATCAAGGTCATGATATCCCGGACCCTGGCCTGTTACCTCAGGAACAGGTTGTTCTGTGGACACTCCAGGAACTGAAGATAAGGAAAAGGAATCGAAGCCCAGAATTTTAATTCTACTTTTTTTCTGGCGGCTACATGGGACCAGATAGAGCATCTAACCTCCCAAGACTAGCTATTCTTAATTCCTTCCATTAGGGCTCAGGAGCTGTGGTTTGTCCCACTCTGGTTTGGTGGTGGGAAGAGAGGGAGAAGAAGTTTGGAGACACGAAGCTCAGGGTGTGGCTGTGAAGAGAAGCAACACTGATGGAGGCCATGGCGCGCGCGCGCGCACACACACACACACACACACACACACACACACACGACTCTTGGTGGGTGACCATGCCTCAGCTACAGGTGCCCAGAGGAAGAGAGGGCAGAGGAGGGTGTGTGTGTGTGGGGGGGGCGTTTTTCTGGAAGCAGAAGTGCCCCCTGAACCCCGAGAGAGGAAGGAGGAATGACTAGGCACTCAGGAGGACACGGTCAGCAGGGAAGTAGAGGGCATAACTAGAAATTCAGTCCTCTGCTGACCAGCTCGGGGCCAGCCCACCCTTCCTCCATGCTCCCTTCCCTTTCTCCCCCCCTCTCTCTTTTTGTCCTTTTCTGTCTTACCAAGGCTCTGTTCTGGGGCAAAGGGCAAGGTGCAGTAAGAAGGAAAAAGGCAGCAGAGGCTTAGTAAGAGCCTGGAGAGACCATGTTTTGTGCAGTGGTCCCCTGCAGCTCAGGCTGCCTCTACCTCCATGGCTGGTCCCCCTACCCCCACCCCCCATGAACCTTCAGCCACCAAGCCGCCCATTTTTTTTTGTCTGCAGGTCTATATATAGATGGAGAGGCACACTCTGGAACTGCATTTGATGTAGCCCTCTGGACTCCAGCTAACTTTTGGGGAGTAGTTTTCTTGGGAGCCTGCCAGTCCAATCCCTCCCTCGTGAACACTAATTACCGCACAGACCTTCTCCATGAAATCGGTGCCGAAGCCATTCCCATCCAGGCGGCTCTCCAAGACGAAATTTTTCTACTGGGAACCGACAGCCGCAAATAAACCCTACCATCTACTTAGCAACGGAGAGCCAGAGCTGGCGGGAGGTGGGGAGGGAGGAGGTGCTGGGCGAGTGGGAGGGAAGAGGAAGGGAGAGAGGGAAGGGAGGGATCGCCTTCTCCCTCCTGTTCTTTATTTTTTTTTCAGAAAGGATGCAATCATTTCTTCCCAGGAAGGTGGCACAGAGTACATTGTAAGACAGTGTGTGGCTCACGACAGGGGTTCAGCGACCCACAAGGCTACTTCCTGTTCCCGGTTGCTTGAGCTTGGCCAGAACTCTTCTGGAAAGCCGAGGCAGCTCCTTGTTCGCTCTGGGTTTTCTTCTCTCCTTCTACTACCTAGCCTTTGTCATGGCCTTGCAGGTCTGGTCCATCCCTTGCTCCCTCTGTCTAGTCAAAGTGCGCTCTTAATCTCTTTCTAGGGCTGGACATGTCACTCGCCAGACACCTATGCTGGGCAGCAGTCCCTGCACTATCCATTCTGACCCTAGGGAGATGCATTGCACATCTGACCATGGAGTTGGCTATGCCATCTTTGCTTCTCAATACCCTGCTCATCAGCTCTCCCAAGAAGGGGGAACTAGAAAGAGGAACTTCCAACTAACTGCCAGGAGAAGTTGGTATGCCACTGCACACTTAGGAGTAGCCGCCATCTCTCCTGATTTGCAGAGGGTGAGCCTGAGGGTCACGGAGGTTACAAGGAATGTTCCTGACAACTCGTAAGTAGGAGACAGTAGGAGGGCGGGGCTTTGAATGCATGGGTCCACACCCAAAGCGCAGTAGTTGCTAGATGGCTGTAGGTCAGTCCTCCCCCCCAACCCCTGCCTGCCACCATCTGCCTCAAAGGTCAACCCAGGGCTCTCCTTTCAACCTTCCCAATCCAAGAGTACTTACAGCTAATGAAGAATGAGAGGTTTCATTTTCCCAGAAGGCTTAGGGTAGGTCCAGTGGGCTCTTATGATCATTGGCCATTTGCCACGGTTTGGCTCACGAGCCGACAAACCCAAGTGGCCTTGGAGACTATGTTGGAGAGTGACCACAGTAATGGCCGCATCTAGTCAGCAGAGAGCTTCAGAAGAGCGGTACCGAAGGCACCTGTACCTTCTTTGGCAGAGCCTGTTTAACCACACCCACAGCTGTATATTCAGGGATGCCCGCACGAGCGTCCTGGCTTTCCCATTCCCTTTCCCAGAATCCTTCCTGTCGATCGTGGACACGCCACAGAATGTAGCGGTCCAGTGCCACCATCTTTGCTGTTGAGGCTTGCTGAACGCCTTTCTCCCTCTGGCTCTCGGTTTCCACAGCCACAAAATGGACAGAGTGGCTCCTGTCCTTCTTTGCCTTGACTGTGTGGGTAGTTAGGCAGGTGGCAGGAAGCAGCTTGCTCTCCTTGCTTGTTGGGTGGTCTCCTGCATGTTCCCTCCTTCGTGTGAACACGGATTCTCCTCATGTAGGGTGGGAGAGTTAAGGCTTGAACTTAGCTTTCCTCTCTAGCAAGAAACAGGCTTGGAAACTCCCAAGAGGGCCAGCACAAAGGCCTTCAGAGAATCCTGCCAGGGATATGGGGAGGCTAGGCGTCTTGGCAGGATGTTCTCTTAGAACAAGCTTGGCTAGCAATCCTGGAAATCTATGTTCAAGGACAGGATCCATTCCTCCTCTAGGTGCCTGTACCTTCTCAGACAAGGGAGGGAGCACAGCCAGATCAGCTCACCTAGGTAGCTCTTCTGTGGAGCTGGTTTGGGCATTGGTTAAGAGCGGGCGCACAGTGCTTGGCTCTGTCCCCTTTGAATTGTTATGTATCACGGCTACACTCACCATGGTTCGGGCCTGAGAATACTTTCCTTTTTGAGCGCTGAAGGAAGGCTGGGAATGTGTACAGTTACTGGCCAGCACCCACCTTGGATACGTGCTGGACCAGAGGTGGCTTTCTGTGGTATGTATAGCCCTAGTCACTACCACATGCTGAAACATTTGCCTTGTGCCAGGGACATGACTAAGCAAAATGTACAACTTTCTCATCTCACCCAGGGGTTCTGTCCTCACGCTGAGCATCTGCGACAATCATATATGGAGGCTAGGAGGCGGGGTGCTGCCCGGGTAGAGTCATGGGCACCCACGGGCATCTTCAGTTAGTTCCCTGCATCTGGTTGAAGTGGCCAGCTTCTCATCACTCAGAATGGGACACTTTGGGGGGGGTGCCTAGGGGATGTGGCACCTTCCAAGAGATCAACTCTCCTCATCAAATGCGATTCCCATATAGGTATCGCCAGATCCATCAGTAGCTTTGATAGTTGATATTCATTGTTCACTTAGCTTGATTCAGAACCGCTTAGGAGACACACCTCTGGGTGAGTCTACAAGGGTGTTTCTGGAGTTTTAACCGAGGAGGGAAGCGGGTAACTATTAATCCATGGTTTGGGGCTCTGGGCTGCACGAAAATGGGAACATAAGAAAGCTTCCTGATTGCAGATGCGCTAAGACCAGCTGCCTGACTGTCCCACCACCACAGCGTGGGCTGACATAGTCATGATAGGCCACACCCTGAAATAATGGGACAAAATAAACCTTTCCTTCCTTAGGCATTTTGTCGCAAAGTGGCGAAATGAACTCATATGCTAACTTAAGTCTGAATGGCTTCGCTTGGCTGAGTTCTATAGGCCTAGAGACCTGGACCAACCTGAGGTACCTGGAAGTTGTCTGAGCCCCACAAATACTTCCTTAAGCAACTCTTACGGCGTCTGATTTTACCTCTTTACTTAAAGGAGCATGGTAGCCACAGGGACTTCCTAGAGGAGAGCCTGGCAGTGGGTGCATCTGTCCTGACTAGAGTTCACATAGAGAGGGATCTTGAGGGCCACGGCCTCAGAGGGGTGACTGTGGGGACTCCGTTTTCCCTGACTCAGGTTAGTTCCCTCCTCCTTGGGGCATCTTTCTCAAGGAAGATCTGTGCTCTGCTGGCTAGCAGGAGGCAGTTCAATGAGGTAAGTGGGAGTTTAGCATTGGGCAGACCTGACTTCCGTTCTGGGCTGTTCTAATTCCTGGCTATGTGTTATGAGGAAAGTCCTTTAACTTCGCTCTGAGCCCTGCCTTCCAAACTGAACAAAGATATTTGTGGTATTTATTGTCGCAGGTCTATTGTGATGCATATTCTACTCCTAATACAATGGCAAGATGTGAATGTGTCCCTTCTGCTGGGCCATGGAGCAAAGGCACCCCCTGGATCGCACCCCTCCCTGACCCAAAGAGCTGCAACAAGAGAAGTATAATCTGAGGAACAGAGTGGTTACTTTCTCTCACGGGGAGATCCCGTTCCGGAGTAGTAGATCAGTGTCCGAGCTTATCTATATGGAACCTCAGGCCACACTGGCTTCTCACCCTCCCTCCCCCCCCCCAGCACCACACTCCTGCTCTCTGGGTGTTCTCCGATTCTTCTTTCAGGCAGGCAGCAGAACGGGGAAACAAATCAAAGTTGCCTTCAAGTCTTGAAGGCTGCGATGCTCCCTCAAAGTGATCCCCGGTTTCCCATTACCCACCCTTGTATATGGAGTGCGAAATAATTAACGGTGGCAAAAAAATAATTCAGGAAACAAGAAGAAACTAATTGTGTAGGCTTGTTTTGGGAGAACACAGCTGAACAACAACAACAACAACAACAACAACAACAACAACAAAAATCTCACTGTGTGGTAAGAGGTGGACAGGCTTCCCGGGTCCCTGCAGGCCAAAGCCAGAGACGGGATGGCCAGTGAAAAGGTCCTCTAGGATGTTTTCTCCACCATTCCTCTCTACCAAAGGGTGTTTACGTTGTAGCCAGGACAGGTGCCCCTCATGTGCGTTGAGGTGACGTCCTCAAACACATTCGGCGGTCTATACTCCACATTGCACTATCCAGAAAGGCAAGTCTGGTCACCTGGAGGAGACTTGTGTGGTGTTCTGGGAACTGCCTTCATCCCTGAGCTTGAACTGGAGGCAGCTGGCATTCCTCCCACCCTCAGGGTGCTGGAAGGTTCCTCTTCCCTTTCTTGCCTGCCTGCCTTCACCACGCAGACTGCCAGTCCCAGCAGACGCCCACTGAGCGCCAGTCCGGGTGGTTTGGGTACCACTAGACTGTGCTGTGGTACTTCCTGGGAAAGGGGGAGTCATCCTCGGAATCACACACTTTATGGATCTTCTGACTTTGAGAAGCTCGGTTTGCCCTTCTATGCTTTCTACTTCCTGGGCTCCCTCTCCTCCCACACCACATTTGCTCTTCTCTTTCTAGCCGGGGAGAAGGTGCAGAAGCCCTTGTTTCCAGCATGGGAAACAGTGAGGCTGGAAAGACAAAATGAATAGCCAGGCAAGGGTTGCGATCACTGGGAAGGTGACTCAGGGGTGACTCCTTCTCTCCTGTTCCTTCTAGCTTTCCTTAACCTGATGGACAACAGGTCTGACCTCTTCAGACATCCAGTGTTGATCCTGGTAACTATCACAGTCCACTCCTCCCAGACTCTCATATGAATGAGCACTGGGCATGGGGTAGTGAGAAGGCCCTGTCTGCTTGGCCACATCCTGTTCCCTCCCTTTGTGTAAGGAACATTTGTGCTTGTACAACTGGTTTACCAGGTTGGGTTTTTTTTTTTTTGGGGGGGGGGGAATCTGCCATCTACTCAATTATATTATTATTATCTGTTACATTTTTTTTCCCCTTGGATCCAAGCATTTCGGTCTCAGGCCATCATTGTAAGTGCCCAGTGTAAGGCCAAGTCCTGAATTGTCATATCCTTGTTTTGAAGCCTTCTGTGATTCTCCATTTCCTCTAAAATCAGCGTACACATCTCAAGTTGGCCTCTCGCGTGATGTGGATCTCCGACATCTCCTATATTCAAATCTCACTGTTAAAGAATTATTGTCAGTCTTGGCCCTCTTGGGCACGACGAGTGTTCTAGAGTCTACCTAAGGTTAGACCTGACAATTTACACCCCATTCTTGGCTGTTTGCATTGGGAATCAACATGGCGTAGCTAGTTCTTTGGCGTGCTGCTGGCTACACATAGGGTTTCGGGCACTTGGAGCTGTCCACGCATATCCAGCCTGTTGTGTGCAGCCGCACCAAAGGAAGGGTAGTCCCCAGTCAGAAACCTGGGCACTTTATACCCCCCGCTACTCATTCTTTGCCACGGCTGTCTCCAAGGTAGATGCCTCTGCTCCCTCCTGTCCATGTCTCTCCCCCTATTCTAATTTGGCCCTCACCTGTACCCTCACAGCCTGTCATTCCTACAGCTTTGTGGCTCTGTCTCCTCCTTTCCAGCTTTTGCAGGTGGCCCCTCCTTCATTTCCCGATCTGACTCAAGTCCGGTCCCGTGACTCTGAGGTAGAGTAACCAGGTGACGATGGATCTGGGGTGTGTGAAGAACCAGCCCCAGACTGGCAATGGCGGGAGAGCAAGAGAAGATCCTGGCTGACAAGCACCAGTGGGGGAGGGGGAAGAGTTATATCTGCATCAGCAGTCTGGAGGCAGCACCTAGGGCGAGCAGGGGCGGGGGGGGGGGGGAGGCAGGTGGGATGGGGGAACAGGGTCTAGTGTGAGAGGGCGACTCCCTGGAGATGGGCTCCTAGGGACCATTTGCTGTGCTAATTGCCTGACAGCATTCCAGGGCAGGTGTCCAGGTCCATCACACACTCGGCAGCTGAGGTCCTCTGTGGAGCGGGCATGGGGCATGATGCTTGGGAGCCGAGCGTGGCGCACGCTCCTACCGCCTGTTGGGCTGACGGACGGCTCCAGGTAGGCGCAGACAGTGCTCGTCTGTTCTGCTGGCTGACAAGTGCCACAGGTGCAGCTACAGGGGACAGAACCAGCTGCTCCGATCGCATCTTTGTATACGCAACTCAAGGTCATACTGTGAGTTCCAGCCATCTAGGAGTCTAGGAGACGGAGGATTGGGAGACCCTTTGCTGCCCAGTTGGTGTCCTTAACTAACCACCCCTCTCTGGCTGGGAGGCAGGATGGGAACAAGGCAGGGTCTAATGACTCTGAGCCAAGTTAGTTTAAATGCATATGCCAATAACCCAGAACCTTAGATCTGTGCTGGGGAAAAAAAAATCCCACCTCTGCTGTCTGCAGCTTGCCTCTCCTGAGGTCCCTCCCTCTGGGCAGCTCATTGCTCTGCTTCTTAGGACTGGCGCTTCCACAGTTCCGGGTCTGTTGTGTCTTTCCCACTGGAAGTCCCATCCCGACTGCCCTGGCTTGATACCAGCCTCCCTCCCACCACTGGGTGGAGTCATCAAAATGCATTTCTGTTTGCCTTCCCCTAATTCATTCATGCCAAGATTAATTTAATGAAAGAATGTTCCCACTTTATATCCCACCTCCTCCAATTAAGATTTGATTAGCACCTGCAGCCACTTGTCTAGAGAAAATCTAGAAGATACCGCTTTTACATGGGCGAAATGAGTATTTATAGTATTGAGAGCCTTGAATTCTGCAAAAAAAAAAAGGACCATGGAATGGAGACTTCTAGTAGAGGGTATCCTGGACCCGTGAAAGAACCATGTGCCATTGAAGAAAACATCCAGGAATGACTTCTGAGTTTTTTGACATCTGACTGCTGGTTGGCTCAAAACAAGTTCCATGTGCATCTAAGCCTTGCCATTTGTATAAATGAAATAAAGCCTATCATACATATGACTCCTAGGCTTTGTGGCGTGCGCCTGACACACAGAAGTCAGTAAGTGTGGAGCTACATCCTGAGTCCAGTTGGAACCCTTGAGACAGAAATGTTAGCCTAGTAACTCACAAACAATAAAAAGACATCTACTGAATTGTCAAGCAACTCCACTCTAGGTATGTCCTGTAGAACTAAAGGGATGTGTCTAGACAAATATCTGTATATGAATATTTGTGGAAATGCTATCAGCAGTGACCATCAAATGGACACACACATTTTCCTCAGTTGATGAAAGGATAAACAAGATGTGGCACCCATGTAATGGAGCACTACTTACAAATGAGAGATAATAATTCTAGTGTATGTAATAACAGAGATGAACTCAGGTACATTATGTTCAGTAAAGAAGCCAGTTACAAAAGTTCTCGCAGTATGTGAACCCAACAACAAGAATAGGTAATTCCATAGAGACAAAGAGGGATCTAGTGGTTGCTAGGGACTGGGAGGGGGTTGAACTGTTGTGTGGCTAATTCCTCTGAGTTGAAACACAGCTGTTTGAAGGCAGTGCCTATAAGCAAGCTAAGGAAAAATCACAAGACCAGGTAGTTCAGAAAGTTACAAGGCTCATGAGGCTGGTAATGAGGTTCTGTGAACAGTGACCACATTGTTGGGGAGAGGAGAGCTCCCAGTGGAGTTGCCTGCAAGCTGTACAGGGGCGCCAAGATGTGGGCTTCGTAAGTTATTGCTTATGATTGGGTTGGCTTTCTTGGCGATGCATCTGCTTTTGAGTCACCTATGCTCGCATAAGTAACCTCAGTCAACTCCCTGGGACTTGGGTGGAATTTTTGCTTTGATCTATCATTAGTCAGTGCCTTAATCGGGGCAAATGGGCATTTGATCACATCTCCTTGGGAAAAGCCAGGCAAAGGGAGCAGATGTTGGATGGAGTAAGAGAAAGGTCTTGGAACCCCGTTGGAGGGGATGGTTGCTCGGCACGCACAGTACCGTATATCACTGCACTGCATACTTGAAAGTGGTTGAAAAGGCAAAGAAAAGAAAGCAGTGGGGGAGAAATGAATGATTAAAAGGTAGAAGCATCGTTTTTCCGTCCCTCGTGCAACCTGGAACCTTCCAGCTTCATTCTCTAGTGTTTGCCAGATGTGTCCTATGCTCAGCCTGAAGCATGTAACTCGGAGCCTGCTGATTTGGCTGCTGTAGGGAGGCTGTCCTCTTCCTGAGAGACTGGTTTGGGTCCACTGTCTTGAAAGGGCTCCTTGCACCTGAATGCCTTAGGTCTGAGCTCATTGGTTGCTCCTGAATTCCTAGGTGACTCCAGCAGGCCCTCCATGACCACAGGTTTCTCTCTTGTAAGGACAGCATTGTAGGACCCACTATGTCTGCTCAAGCCTCCACAGAACCTCCAGGACCTCCTTGAGTCCCCTCATAAACCAGGTTCTGATAGCTAGCTTCAGCTTGCGGAATGAGGCTGGGCTTGCTGTTGGCCCCGATGAGCCTTTCTGTGTGGTCAGAAGGAATGCGTGTTACCTTGCTTGAGTTCCTCCACCGTGTCTAGCACAGCAGTGTCTCCTCCCTGGTTCTGTCCCATTTAACTTCTCTTCCCCTGGGAATTTCTACTTGGCTGCCCACACACCGCCCTCTTCAGTATCTAGTAAGGAAGTTGGAGAATACGTGTTGGCAGGGAGAGTGGACCCAGGAATTGGACAAGGTGGCCTGCAGGAGATGACTTGTGGAACTCGAGCTCGGCATCTCAGCTTTTTGGTTTCTTCCAATTCTCTTGGAGAAACTGGCAGAGCCTCTGAGTCTCTGCCCAAGGTATCACTTAATCACTCATCACCCTAGTCCTGGCCACTACCCTTCCAACTGAAGATACCACTGGCTTCTCTGTAAGCATGTGTTAAGTGGGTGAATGGCTAGGAAATGAAGGGGGAAGATGGCCTCTGGTGGGACAGTTCCCCAGCCTCTTCCTTCTCCAAGAACCCCACGTGTCTAGGAAACAAGTAACCTGTCACTCATTCACCCCTCTTCTAGCATGGGGGCATCAGTGGCCCTTAAGCAGGCCCAGTCCTGGCGTGGGTCCCCACTGTGTATTGATCAGTACTGTGTGTGCTGTGGATCATTGGCCACAGTAGTGTCTTGGGGTGAGGTCTGGGTCACTCTACCTCAGTGTGCCAGCCACTGTCAACCTTAAAGGCTGCTCTATGCTACATGCTCCGCTCTCCAGACTGGGCTCAGGAAAAGAGTCTCTGACGGTCTTTCTTCTCCCTATGTCCGTTCTCTAAGCTCAACTCTTTTATTGTCCGACATACCCATGTAACATACTCTTCCTTCTGCTACTGGCCACACAGGTAGGAATCCCCCAGAGGCTGTGCGTACCCAGTAGACAGGAGCCTAGGGGTAATGTGTACTGCACTGTATCCCCTTAGCAGTCAACACTATGAAAATGTCCCTGAGATACATAACTGGATTCTGAGGAAAATGTTGGGTACTCTTTGTTCTCTGCCCTGAACCCTTCCTTCCCTCCCTCCCTCCCTCCTTCCTTCCTTCCCTCCTTCCTTCTTTCCTTGTTCCTCTCTCTCTCTCTCTCTCTCTCTCTCTCTCTCTCTCTCTCTCTCTCTCTTCATTTCCCCTTCCTTTTTCTTCTCTTCTTCCTTTTTTTTTTTTTCTGAAAAGAAAACAGCTTCAGCATCTCCACCCACTTTATGAATTCTCTCCTACTATGCTTACCCTGAGCAGGGCACCGTCCCTTTGGAAGGCACATTTTACAGCCATCACAACCTTTCATGCACAGTCAGCGGCAACTGGGGTTGGGGATGCTGGAGGGGGCAGTGTGGCTGACTGTAGTGCATCAGGCCCAGGATTCAAAAAAAAAATCACACACACACACACACACACACACACACACCCTACACAACTCACAGAGTAATTGCTGTCTCCTTGGCAACGGAGCAGCAGTCTGGATCTCCGCTTTACCATCTTCCTGGGCTCCAAAGGCCAGGGATGATGGGGGGGCGGGGTCAGTGTGGGAGGAGGGCTAACTTTCCAGTCACCCCTCCCCCATCCCGGTCTCAGTCCCCTTTCTTGTTTTCTAGTGGTTTCTGTGCTGCAGTTCCTAATGTTCTGAGCAACGCCCTAGGAAGGGAGAGCCAGTGTCTCTCTGGAAAGCATGTGGTGGAGCACCAAGGCACCCCTCCGAGACGACCTCACCCCCCATCACAGCCCCTCCACAGCTCCGTCACTATGGGCTCGGAGGCCATGGCTGTTTTTTCTCTTTCTTCTCACCCTTCCCTCCCAGTTTGCTCTTACCCTCCCCGTCTTCCTTCTGCTCTGACTCGGTTTGTTTTTCCTTTTTCCTTTTCTGTCATTTTGCTGATTTCTTTTTCCTTCTCACCCGCCACTATTCTTTCTTCTTTTTTTCCTCATCTTTTTTTTTTTTTTTTTTTTTTTTAAATATTGTTTGAAAGTGAAAGGTCACCCCACAAGCTCTTACATTTTGAAAATGTGATCACCAGTTGGGGGCTCTGTTCTAGATGTTACCAAACCTTTGGGACCCGTGGCCTGGATGGCAGAAATGGATGGCCGAGGGTGTGTAAGGAACTCTGCCATATTCCCACATTGATGAACCCTTGTCATGCCTTCCTGCCATGGCTGAATGAGCCCAGACAAATCTGTCTTCCTCTGAGTCATACCTTTGAGGTATTTGGTCACAGTGAAGAGAAAGCGACTGATTCACCCTTTTGCCCTCTTTCCCTTTCCTTCCCTTCTTCTCCTTTCCCATTGAACACCCTTCTCCGAAGATCCCTGCATAAGGGGTTAGCCTCGGTGCCCGTGGATGACACGCGCTGGTAGTACTCAAGGAAAGATAGGACTCCCAGAGGCTGAGAGAGGGATGGCAGGACCCCCTGGCACAGAAGACCCAGGTAAGCACAAGACAAGTGCCTCTCCCCAGGTGTAGGAGGAGAACATCTTCCTCAGTGTTCACCAAACACTGGACAAGTTGCCTGTAGCCCAGCAGTGGGGGCTTGAAGTACAATGGCGGCCGTCTCTTCTCTGCTTCAGTATCAATCCTTTTATCCTTCAAGGACAAACTCCGGTCTCTCCTTCTTCAAGAAGCCTTCCCTGACATCCCATGTTGACCACAGTGCACGGCCCACCCTTTCTCTGCCTTCTGCCACGCCCCCTTCACGTAGAGTGTTATATGTGAGGCGGGATGGTCAAGGTGAGTGGGGGTGAACACTGTTCTTAGGAAAGTAGTGAGCAAATACTGGTCTCTGGAATGGGCAGCAAGGTTGGCTTCCTGGAGTTGGAGACTTAATTTTCAGGGGGAAAAGCTGGGAGAGCCAATGGTTGAGCCACAGAGCAGTCTTAATCATCAGACTTACTTGTTTTCTTAGCCCCCTGCTTCTTTTTTCCAGTGTTATCTTCTCACTGTCTCTCGAGCCTCTCCGTTCCCACCACACATCTGCTCCGTGCTGATCCCATCTCCCTGAACACTATACCTACTCCTTTCTGCTTGTCCATCTTGGACCTTCAGGCCAGATCCAGATGATCTCTGCTCCCGGGAGCCTACGTGAAGCGCTGATGCACTGCGCCATCCCACACCGTGCTACAGTACGCGTGTCCTGATGACTTCTCCTGCTCTTCCCTCCGGCTCTTGTGTCTTCAAGCTCACGCCTCCTTCTAATGTATGCACGCATGCATTCGTGCGTGTTTGTGCATGCACGGATGCATGTATAGTGTGTGTGCTTGTGCATGTACTATGCTCGGGCATAGTGTGTATATGTGAGTGTGTGTACATGCATCCATGATGTGTGCATGTGAGTGTGTGTGTGTCTTCCGATAGGTGTGGAACGGGTCCTCTGGAGAGGCTTAGTGTGAGCCCGTGGGTGTAGGTATCTTGGGGTCCACAGCCACCCCAGGTGTTGCAGATAATCTGCTTTGCTTCCCATCCTCTTAGCCGAGGGGTCTTTGTCTAACAGGTGGGGATGGTGACTCTGTCACACTGTCTCTCAGAATGAGGGCATTTTAGTAAGTACCAAAGTTTCCTGAAAGGCTCGCAACATCTTCTGACCTAGGCCTTGTCTAATACGGCCCATCGCTGGCAAACATTCATAGAGCATCTATTATATGAACAAGCAATGACGTGGATGCTGATGGGGGACCGCCCCCCCTTCAATGTGGGTTCAATCATGGTTAATATTCACTGAGAACCTGAAAGGACTTAGAATCCTCACGGAAACACACCTATGCGAGAGTCTTTGAGGGGGCTTCCAGCAAAGTTTGACTGAAGGAGGAAGACCCGCCCTGCAGGTCGGTGGCACCATTCTCTGAGCTGAGGCTTTGGACTAATTAACGGAGAGGAAGGGTTGAGCAGCGGGGCTCCCCTCTGCGTCCTGACTGTGTACAGCGCACGTGGCCAGCCACCTAGTCTCCTGCTGTCTCCCATGTCTGTCGCCCTGCTTCCTCCCGCCTCCATGGGGTCTACCCTCACATCATACACCGAAATAAAGCCTTGCCTCCTTAAGTTGCTTCTTGTCGTGTATGTCGTCATAGCAACAAGAAAAATCAACGAATGCAGCATCTGACCGCCCGGAGCACAATAGAGCCGCTAGATGAATCGCACTAGCAGTCAGACAGAAGTCTAACCATCTTGGCCTTCCTTGTGGAGCTGACCCGGTGACCTCCTCGTCCCAAGCCCAAGGAGCCCCTAGAGGTGAACTAACAACTTAAGGGAAGCAAGGGGAGTTAGAATTTTAAAACCCCTCTAGCAGCAATTAAACCTGGTATATAAAATGGGTTAGGAAATTTATTTTTTTTAATATACAATCTCCCCACCTCACCCCAACCCATGAAAATCCACATATCTATTTGGCTTCAGGTTGGGGCTTTTTTTTTTTTTTTTAAAATGGTTTTTATTAAAAAATTCATTTACTTTGGGCTTTTCAGTTCAACTTTAACTGGACCGGGTGGAAATTAAAAGGAGGATATTTTAAAAATAAATTATATAAATTACAGCTCTAATTATAAAGTAACTTTTAAAAATGTATCCAAGCATTAGCAGAGAATCTCCTCTAAAAGAAACGCCCCCATTTCCCCGTTACATGGCGGGAGCGTAAATTTAGACGCTTCGAACACATCCTCGTCCGTCGCAGGACGCTAGCTCGCTCTCCAGGCCCGTTTGCCTGCGTCTCTTTCTGTGGGCTCTTATTATTTGATAACTTTGGGCTTCAATCTGCACGAGAGCCAATTCTCTCTCTCTTTGTCATCAGGCAGCCTTGCTGTTAGACAGTGGCTTTTATAGTACAGGAAAAGCCTGGTGCAGCAAAGAGACAGGCACTGTGCGGCTCAGATTGCACCGAGTCTTGCCTCTCCCAGTGGTTTGCCTTATTTTCCCCCCAAGTCCATCATGTAGTAAGTTTTGTTCCCCTCTGCTCCTCAAGCCCTCGCAATCCCCTTCTGCCCTGGGTCCCCCTCTGATTGTGGTCTGCTGGAGCATTCCCACCCACCAAGATCTGTTTCCCCTTTGTCTCAACATTTTCAGGATAAGGTTTCTCAGACAGAAGTGGTAGGCCAAGGTATCGCTTGGTCTGCCCCCTAGCAGGTACCTAAAGCAAGGACCACACTTCCTCCGCATCTGTCTGGCGAAGGTAGTTACAGAGCACTGGAGGTAGACAGGGCCTTGATGCAGACAGAGCTCTCAGACTGGCAGGAGACCAACGCACCTCCTGGTAGGGAGAGGAAAAGCAATAAAGCCAGTGGCCCTCAATATGCCAAAAGGATTGGAGATTCTGGTGCTACTCCCTGGCCAGGGCACTGGAAGTGCTGAAGAGGAGAGTCTGCGTTTCTGCTTCTTTCGTTTCTTCACCAAGATGAGCAAGAAGGAGGGCTGGGAAAGGACTAGCTTTGCACAGGCCCTTGACTAGACCCCGATAGAATCTACTGCGGAAAAGCAAAAGTCCTGACGGCTGAGCCTTGTGCTAAGCGCGCCAAAACGGCTGGCGTACTACAGTAGAGAGAGTGGGTAAGGCTGTTCAAGGGGAATGTCAGGGAGGCAGCAGAGGAAGGGCCTGGAGGAGCTAAGATTTTAGACTCCTCCCATTGCAAAGGCAAAGTTCCTTTTCTGGCTAAGAAATTGTCTTCTTTTTTTCAATAATCCCAAGAGAGTCCTCACCCTTCCTGGCAGAGTAGACCCATCTCGGACCCTTGGAGGAATCTTTCCTTTGCTCCCTTGTCTAGTTAGACCAGTCTTCATACTTCAGGTTTGCCTCAGAATTCCTGCCTGACCCCGCCCCCCCCAACCCCCCAACTCCAAGTAGTCATGGGTTCTGGCTTCATTCCTCACCGACTTCCAACTCCATGAGTTAGTAGCCTGACTCCTGGTCAGCAAAAAAGAACTTGAGGAAGATGGAGTCTTTCCTCTTGGCCATAGATTAACCCCTCTCTCCAGTTGGGCATCTCTCACAAAATATAGAGCCGGCTTAACAGTGGCTGGAATTAACTTGGACCGGGCGGCACCGTCAGCACTTTATATAAGCTACAGCATTATTCCTCAAGCCGAGACTTGGCTTCGATGGATGACTTACCCAAGGCTAATGCCATAGACGTGGCAGGAAGCCAATTTAGAATCCAAGCAGCTCTGGTTCCACAGCCTAAACCTATAGCCGTGATACTGACTGACCAGGAGGCCCCAGGCTTGAAGGGGAATGGACAATGGACTTCTGTTATTAGCTTTCCATGGCTGTAGAACGCAGCTACTGAAGTTCTTTTCATTTTACATCTTGACTAAACACCCATTTCCCACATGGAATCTTCTTGGTCTCTGTGCGGATTAGAATGTCCCAAGAGGTTGGGGGAGTGCCCTCAATACCTGTCGTCACACGGCCTTTATACCTAGGCGTGTGTGTGTGTGTGTGTGTGTGTGTGTGTGTGTGTGTGTTTGCGTGCGCACATGCCTGGTTTATACCTTGATTCCAGTTGACAGGTTGGTGAGGCAGCCTGTATCTGCAGGCCTCTTCCTTCTCCTTAAGTCTTTATCTACTAGGGATGCTACAGAGTCTGTCATTAGCTCTCCTCGACCTTCACGGAAGCCTAATGTTTGTCCAGTAGAGCTTCAAACTTCCCAGAGGGTGCCAACACCCTGGCAACTCTGTGCGTGGGGCTCAGACAGGGTGGTCTGCTCACATCCATCATGGAACAATGGGTTTCTGGAAGTAGGACGTCACAGCACCGTTGGAAGACATCTACTTTGTGTTTTAAGAGAGGGCCTCCTAGACAGTAATGGAAACTTTATCTTTAGTTTTGCAGGTTGGTGTGAGCCAGGAAGTGGTGGTCCGGAAAGTGGCATCTGGATGGGGACACTGCTTCGTTACAGGGCTGTAGTTATCGGGTGGAGGTGCGGCTGTCAAGTGGGGCCATGTATGTCAGGTGTAAGGGGTGACTGTCAGGCAGAGCCAGCCCCCACCCTTCAGGAAGGTGCAGGCATCTTTAAGGAGGTGTTGTAACCTTTCTTGTCACTCACCAGACCACAGGGACCGGTTCCTCTTGTGCTAATTTTGAGTCCTGCAAACCACCTGTCTAAGATATGCTGGCTCTCCACATCCAGCCCCTTAGGAACTGTCTCCAGAGTGGGCACAGTGTGACTGTAGACACCCCTTCCTCTCCTTCCCTGTCTCCTTCACTGTGGAGTCTGTCGATATGCCCATGGTGAATCTACCATCTGAGCTCATTGCCTAGGTTTGGACATGAAGTTTCCTCTAAAAGGCTCATGTGTGGAAATTTTGATCCTCAGTTGATGAATTCAGTCATTAGGCGTATTGATCTGTTGATGGGTGCATAATTTGATGACATTACAGATACGGTGAAGGTGGAGGCTGTCTGAGAGAAATAGGTCACTTCACTGAGGTATGCTTTTGAAAGACACCTTGCCCCTGACCATTTCTGCCTTTCTGTCTACTCCCGAGAAACCGTAAAGTGAAGTACTTGCCTCTGCCATGATGTTCTAGGTCCAGAGGCGGTAGAACCCTCCAGCCACGGCTGAAACCTTTGGACACCATGAGCCAAAGTGAACCTTCCTTTGTTCCCACATATTTTGTCACAGCAACAAATAGATCGAACACTATGATTGCACAACACAGGTGATTAATTGAGATGGCTCCAGGCATGGCTTGAAGGGTGCACTTTGAGGGGACACTTTGAATTCTGGGACCCACAGATTCCTAAGAAGACACATTCTACCCCCCAGTTCGGCAGTCCGTTGCCCTTAGATAAGGTTTTGTGTAGCAGATCACCTATGTCTCCTAAAGGTTGGTATTGGGAGGGGTGTATGTGAGACTTTTTTGCACAGGACTGGGAAAAGACTGATGTTAGGGCTGGCTGGTCCGTTAGTGGTGTAAGAGATGAAGTTTGGACAGTTGGTTGTCCATCTTCCAAGGTCCCAAAGGTATTGACATCATGGTTGTCTGGTAGAGACTGAGCACTGGGGATTTTGATTGTGCGATTGTGTCACACTGAGGATCCTCACAGGCCTCACCTGGCTGCCAAGTCCTCAGTTTCTGCTAGCTGCCTCCAGGGAGTCATGTAGGCCCTGGAAAAGACCTTTTTTTTGGTGGCCATTCTCTGGCCTCACACTGCTGGCTGGCAGTCAGGAGAACAGGCAGTATTACCCCTAAGATAAATGAAGAGGAGCTGTAGCCCTTATTGGATTATAGTTTTTATTGAACTTTATAAATTCCAATTAGCAGACCCCTGGGTAATAAGTGACACTCGGCTCGTGGCTCGCTTTATAGCGTGATTATGACCCTGTTTATCCTCCCATGAACGAGAAGTATTAATGGAAGAAATGAAGTAAAGGGGACTCAAGAATACATAAAAACAGATAATGCTGGTGACACCGAGCTAGACAGGGGCAGGAGAGAAAACAACCTCCAGGCAGGCACCAGAAAACAGGAGATCAATGATCCAAGAACCCTTGTGTTCGCAACCACGGGGGAGCTTGGCCATCTATGGTTGAAAACCCCAGAGTCTTCTCATAGCTGCTGGAGCCAAAGACTACCCTTAGCTTACCACTGCCCGGCCCTTGGCAAGCTCATTTGGTCTGGAGCCTGATTTTTTTTCTAAGTACAGAGACCTGTTGGTACACGTGAGCCACTGGACAACTTGATTTCAGTACTTAAAAAGTGTACCCACTCACATCAGCATTCGATTCTGCTTTCTGGTCTTGGGGTCACCAGATTCTCGGCAGTTGGACAGGGGATTTTTTTTTCCCTCTGTAAGGAACTAAAAGTGTCAGGTGAGAGAATCCTCGAGTTCAGAATGAGCTGAGACTTGTATCCCTGCTGCTTGTGACTGGAAGGGTCCTATGATCTCATAGACAGATGTGCAGTCTCCAGGGGTGGGGGAGGGGCTGGTAACAACTGCCCCCAGATCCACTGCTGTTCTTTCCTTCCTGGACGTCCCTTGTGTTACCAGTTAGAACATCTGCTAGCTATGATCTAGGGCACTGGCTGGAGAGAAGCTGCCCTGCTACAGAGGTGGGGTGGGCCGAGCAAGCTTCTGAATTGGCAAAGTAGGTGAAGGTCTATCCTCCCAAACCAAAAGGTTCCTGTGGCAGCACGTGCGGTCAAGGATGGTGGGCCTTGCTTTGTTGTCTGACCTCTTAACGGCGTTGTCCCATTTGTCTGGGAGGGCAAACAGAGACGTGTCTGAAGGGGCTTCTATGGTTTGAACAGGATGAAGAATGCAGCAGTAGGTAACTAAGGTGCAGCGATATAGGGGAGGCTCAGGCTGATGAGCCCCTTGGGAATCAGAGCAGCCACAGAGGTCTGGCCCCAGCTGGCCTGTTCTCTGCTCCTCTGTAATCTGTGCAATGGGCTAGTGCTCGGCCACCTTAATAGGCAGGGTAAGCATACACAGACTCTTTTGGTTAAGAGTTTCCCACCCATTGCTCATCTGATTCCTTCTGTCCTTTAGAGGGAGAACCAGCCAGAGGACATGAGCAGAAAGGAAGAAAAGACCCCGAGTTGGCTGACCTCAGGCAGGTAAATATTTCCTTGTTTATACCTAAAGGAGGGAGGGAAGAAGGTCTCTTTGCTCTCACAGACACTAGCCTGCCACACCTTATTACAAACTAAGGTTAGAGCATCTGGGGGAACTTTAGGTTTCTGGAAGGGAGGCCATTTGCCAATCAGGGTCTCTATCCCTTACACTGTCTATTCACGTGGATACTCCTGGCACCCGAATTGGGGAAGATGGTCTCAAGAGAATAGGCAATTCCTTCCCCAGTCCAAGCTCCTTGGGATACTTTCCCTCAGTGCTTACAATTCAGGTCCCATAGCTAGGAGTGCAGGGGGTCAAGCCCAGAGCAGCCATGCCAGTGTATAGCCTGTCTGTGCATTTTCCAGAGCACAGTTGCAGAAGGGTGTGAGTTAAGCAGAGTAGACTGGCAGGCCCCGAGGGGGGATTATCTGGCCAGACTGTATTCTAGCTGAGTGCTTAAGACGGCAGGTTTTAGAGCCGAGAGAGAGGCCCCTGTGTTATCTGTTGACCCAGGAACCAGAAGGCAAGATTTGGGGTAGCTTTATGGGGATGGGGTAACAAGCCAGGGGTTGGCAGGAGGAGAAGAGATAAAAGACCCCGAGGGCAGAGCTGGGATCCTGGAGACCACGGATGTTTTTATATCTGTCAGGTCCGCTGTCTCCCTATAAATAAAGAGCCCATTTCAAAAGCCCCACACCTCCCCCATCCCCTATGCCTTCCCTGGATCAGAGTAAAGCTTCTGCCCAGGTCCAGGGACATTCTGAGCAGTGTCCCAGAGGGCATGATCTCATGAGGTCACACGGTCCTTCGCTGTCACTACGGCTGCATGACACCCCTGCAGTGCCCACAGTGGATGCCCAGTTGATTTCAGCGCGTATATTGTCAGTGTGTGATCTCCAAGTGTTGGAAGCCTCCTGGGGGAAGAGGGTCAGTGGGGGACCGCTGTGTTTCTCGGATTCTTCCGTAAACAGCCAGAGCCCTCTGAAGCCCTTGTCATGGAGAGAGGAGTCCCCTGAGATTCTCTCAGGCAGGAGCAGCGGCGATCTATGTGGGAAGGCACAGGAGGGCCACTAACTAGTACAGGGACTGTGGCCCAGCCATTCTCCTCTCCTGGGTCTCAGTTCCTTTACAGCACTGCGAAGGGGTTGATAGTACAGTTGACTTTTAAGGCTGATGCCAAGTACGAAATGTACAGGCTGCCCTCCCTGATGTTCCGGGCACGAACACTAATTATTACACACACACGGAGAAACGTGGCAAGCAATGATGTCCCTAGGCCCCGCCTCGTGCACCCCTGCTCTCTTTTCTCTCCTCCTACCCTCCTGTAATAGATCACACAGGATAGATTACATTAATTTTCTATAAACTATATCAACTTGAGTGACATGTCCTTAAGGGTTGGCTGATTGATATCTACAATGCAGTCTTATAATCTAAAATCATATTAATATTAATATTAAAGATTTTCTGTCCTTTACGCGCACCATTAAATCTGGAGTATAAGGTGAAATTGACAACATACATTTTGACAGCTTATCTATAATAAATATGCAAATCTTGATGCCCACATGTCATCACAGACGCCGCAGCGGCCCTCTGAAGATCACAGCATGCCTGTCTCCCATGTGACATTTTCAGCAGAAGATCAGAGCTGGGCGGTGGGAGCTGTTGGGGGCAAACCTTTGCTGGCAGTGACCCTGGCCTCGCCTGTCTGCTTGAGAAAGCCTGTCCTTCCTTCTGCAGAGCAGGCAGGAGGGCTGCAGGAGTGACAACCGCAGCGAACAGGGCGGACAGAGGGAAATCCAGTTAAGCTCTTGATTTCTCTTACGTCTCAAAGGAACTTTCGTTGTGTTCCAGCCTAGTCACAGTGAGTTGTTGTAGTTGCTCCGTACCCGGTGAGCTTTAAGGGTTAGGGGCTCCCCCCTCAGTCTCGCTCGGGTCTTCCCGTGACTTGTTTTGTGTTTGGGAAAGGAGCAGAGAGTCTGAGCCAGAGAAATATGAGCGCTGAAGGGATCGCTCCATCCACAGCAGTGCCCCAGCAGAGGGGCGGCTTGCAAATTAATTTCTAAATGAGTCCCAATGCTCCCCGCCCAAAGCTACTACGTGAACGCTCTCTTCCTGTCCCTGCGTTTCTCTTTGCTCCAGCACCCCACACCAAACCGAACCTGTAACTTATCATAGGTTCTCTGCTTCTGGCCTATGAGTTCCAGATGACAGGGACCACAGGACTTCCTCTGTCCCTGGCCTAAGCTGAAGGCTCAGTTGAAGCCAAGATAATTGAGCCACGGTCGAGACTAAGGGATTTATCTTAAGGAGAAAAATCTGGCTGTCTTTCCAGTGATTCTCTCTCTCTCTCTCTCTCTCTCTCTCTCTCTCTCTCTCTCTCTCTCTCTCTCTGTGTGTGTGTGTGTGTGTGTGTTGGATCAGAGCAATAAAATGATCTGAGCCTGGGAAGTCCCTACTCCTGATCTTAACAGGGAGGTTGTGGGTTCTGGGGTATGTGCACAGTGCTTTTCAGTGGTTGTTCATTTGAGATGAGCATCAGTCCATCTCGAAGGTCCCACCCCCCCTGTCAAGCCTGCTAAGAGTTCCTCCTCAAGGCTTACAAGAAGCCCTGAGGCCATGTCTCCTGACTTCTGGCTTCCTCCGACGCTCTGAGCTTCCTCTTTGGGACAACATCCAGCCTTTCTGGTTGCCCCGACAGTTGGCTCTATCTCCATTGTCTAGACTTGCCCTCTGCCCACCTTCCTTCATAAGATCACATCGTATCAGTCCAACCGCATGCATTGTCACTCATGTCTTTGAACGCCACAAAGTTGTGTGAAGAACCACAGCACAGCATCACCACGGCGCAGCGTCACCACGGCGCAGCGTCACCACGGCGCAGCGTCACCACGGCGCAGCGTCACCACGGCACAGCGTCACCATGGCACAGCATCACCACAGCACAGCGTCACCACGGCACAACACTATCACCTCTCCTTGCTTAGTTGCTTGGCAGAGAATGGTGCTTCTTTAATACAAGCAGCCCAGGAGGGAAGCGTTTCCATGAACACCATTTCCCTACATCCTTGCTACATAGATGGATCCATGTGAACTGTATCCTAGTATGTATCAGAAGATAGAGGCCCTCTCGGATCTGGGAAAGTTTTAAGAGATCCAGCAACCTAGCATCGGCCTCAAGGTGAGAACAGATGTAAATCTGTTCTTATTTTTTCCATGTCTTTGAGGCCAGGGTCAGGGTGTGGAGAGGTCCCAGGGGTGCTTTTGAGATATCAAGAATCTACCTATATCTCTTATCTCCCCACCACAGGTGGGTAGCTTGGGTCCTGGAGAAAGAAGGTGCGTGCTCTCAGCCAACCACTGGACTGAGCACTAGGTCCTCAATGGAGGAGCTAGAGAAAGGACCCAAGGAGCTGAAGGGGTTTGCAGACCCATAGGAGGAAAAACAATATGAACCAACCAGTATCCCCAGAGCTCCCAGAGACTAAACCACCAACCAAAGAGAACACAGGGAGGGAGCCGTGGCTCCAGCTGTATAGGCAGCAGAGGATGGCCTTGTTGGACATCAAAGGGAGGAGGGGCCCTTGGTCCTGAGAAGGCTCAATGCCCCAGGGTAGGGGAAATGCCAGGTCAGGAAAGTGGGAGTGGGTGGGTTGGTGAGCAGGGGAGAGGGGGAATGGAATGGGGTGTTTTCAGAGGGGGAAACGAGGAGATAACATTTGAAATGTAAATAAAGAAAATATCTAATAAAAAGGTTTTAAAAAATAATCTCTTGTTTACTGCTAAGTGTCTGCCATTATCTCCTTTGCCATAAGCTATTCCCAGTTTTGGAATCGAGTCATACATCTGCAGTCCTGGGCAGGCTGGGAGCGCACGGTTGCTAGAAGAACAGTGTTGCAGGCAAACAGGATTTAAGGCCTTCAGTTCTGTGATTCCGGAAAAGGCTGATCTACAAGCGTTATGCTCAGCCCATACTGTGAGATGACTGTGGGGTTTCCTTTGGGGGATGCCAACAGGGGACCCACCACTAGACCTCTCGGTCTACCCGTCTCCCACATTTTCACACCACCAGCCCATACTGGTCCTTCACTCTGGGGTGAGATTCCACACTTTCTTCAGTACAGAATGGCTGATCAGTCTGTCTCCAGCCCATCTGCAGTGAGTCACCAGCACTGAGAATGGCAGGAGAGAGGTGGAGAGCGAGAGCCTGCAGTAACATTTGCAGGCTCACGCGCGTCTGGCCTTAGGTGTGGGCATTCCGGTCTGCCTTCTCTCTGGTGGGGGGTGGGGGAGGGCTGGAGTTTGAGAAAGGCTTGGGAACCCGGAACACACAGCTCTTATCTTCTTGGCTGAAGAGGTTAAATGAGACGATATTTGATTATTGCCTGCCTCACTGCCTGGCCTATAGCCAGGCCCCCATAAATGTTAGATTTTCTCTCTCCCTTCAATGAGTCACATCCGGTTGGAGGAAAAGCCCACTTAAGACAGGTTCACCTCATGCAGGAAAAGACTGCACCAGCAGGGGTGCCCTTGGTGTAGTGGTGGTGTAGGCGGGTGGATGGTGGCAAGGTGGGTGGGGGAAAAATGGATGATTACAGATGGCTTTGAGGGCCAACATCAGCAATCAGAACTCCGGGTCCGTAGTAAGTTCCTTTCTCCCTCTGTTTCCTCTTTTACCTCCCACAATAAGCCCTTCTACATCTCTGCTTGCAGGTGCTGAACTTCCTTTGCCCCCACCCTACCTCAGCTCTCTCTCTCTCTCTCTCTCTCTCTCTCTCTCCTTTCTCCTCTCTCCCTCCCTTCCTTCCCTTCCTCCCTTCCTCCTTCCCTTTCCTCTCCCCCTCCACTTTTTTTTTTTTTTTTAATTTATGTTGACTTAACTCGCCCTAATCCCTGACTCAGCTTCCACTTCTAGTTAAACCAAAGGTAAATTCTCTGTCTGGCGGGGTTGCCAGAAGCAGGCAGATCCACGCCACCACGGAGCAGCCCCGGGGAATATTGATATTAGCCGACCTCTGGCGCTGGCCGCCCGCGGTGAAAAGAGGATGCGAGGCCAATCAATTACAGAGTCATTAAGGGCGGGGAGCCTGGAAAGGGAAGAAAGACCCAGCTCCTTCATGGGGGCGTCACCGGAGCCTTGATGGTCCCCAACTTCCTCCGGACCTCGCTGGGTCCCACGAGCCCCACTCCCCACGCGCCCCTGCTGTTGCTACCCGCTGTTAAGAGCAACAGCCTCGCAGTCTTGGCGCTGACCTAGTCTGAGTAGTTCTGGTCCAGAGGTCGGGAAGGGGCAGGAGTCGGTCATGCTCTGCCTGGACCAAAGCCCTGGAGGGTCCTTGGGGTGAATTCCCTAGCCTGCTTGCTCTGCTCTTTGCCTTTCCTAGATCGCCTCACCCTCAGGCACTGCCCTGTCCCCTCTTCTCCTGTCCGCCTTGGATTCTCTTGAATGACCCTTGCTCCCTTTCTAAGGTGCCCCTGGCTCTATGGCTACCTTCTGCTGTCGTTATTTTTTTCCAGCTTGCCCAATCCTCCTGAGCAAGCCACAAGGGGGCTCCCCATAGACTCCTTTTTTCCCCCAGCAGGCTCTGAGGGACCCCAGAACTGCTCTGCCAGCCTGGCTGGAAGGCGGTGTGACACTCCCTCCAGAAACCCAGCCAGCTCACATCTGTCCTCAGCTCACATCTGTCCCCACCCGATTGGAGCTGACACCACTTTAACTTGTCTTCTTCCAATGCCAGGTGGAAGGGGAGCCCTGTATCAGATCAGCACTGACCAGGAAGCAGGAGTCCCTGAGCACTGGTCTGAGAAGGAGCCTTCGAGCGAGGGTGTGGGTCTTGGTCAGAGACTAGCTTTCAGCAGATGGAGGTGAGAGCATGGGGCAAATGGATTATGGATTTAACTGAGAACTTTAGCGTTTTTGTTTTGGCCCCCCCCCCTCCCCGACCGATTTCTTAGGCCGAGCATTTCTGAGGGTGTGGGAGTTGAGAGAGCAGAAGGAAGCTCATTTGGTGATGAGCTAACATCATGGACATGCATACATATCATACACATACATCCCGAAATTTCTATAGGGTCTCGGACAAGCCAATAGGATCTGTTAACATTTAGACTTTTCAGATCTAGAGGAAATGGTATGTTTTTTCTGTTTAAAGAAGCATTTTTGCCTGTTATAAATAGTTAAATAATACTAAAGATCCTGTGAGGGAGAAATCGGGGGCTGGAGAGATAGCTTAGTGATTAAAGGCGCTTGCCGTGGTCCGAGAGGGCCGCCCGAATTCTGTTCCCAGCACACAGGTTGCGTAGCTCACAACAACCAGTTCTAGAGGACCTGATACACCCTCTTCTTCAGGGTTCCTCACACATGTCTGCTTGCCTGTCTGTCTGTCTGTCCACCCTCCCCCCACACACACATACAGATAAAAATCTTTAAAGAAAACATCCCAGGACTAGAGATATAAAATGCTTTATATTCAAACACGAGGAGCCAAGAAGCCTCTAATCGCAGCGATGATAGGGAAGAGACAGAAGATACCTGGGGCTTGCTGACCACCAAGCCAAATTGGTAAATCCCATGCCACTGGGAGACCATGTCTTATAACACGAGGTCCTTCGGCCTCCACATGCACACATGTGTACACATCTATGTATACATACACTTGAACTTGTATGAACACACACACACATACACAGCCCTACCATCTTCACAGTCTCCCAGAGCAGCTTTTCCCCATGTAAGGCCTTCCCAGGCATGATGAATCTATAGACATTGCCTGGAGACCCGCTAACACGTGCAAAGTCTTGGGCCTTTCTTGTCTTCCCACGGTGTCAGGGCTCCAGTGGGCCTCATTCATCTGCATGGTTTAACGAGAACTCCAGTATACTGGAGCTTCAACCCCACCAGCCTCAAATGACCCCTGAAGTTGGGAGGTGGGAAAGATGGAAATTTCGCTTTGTTATTGAGAATTAGTGGCAAAGAAATGCCACACGGCCAGATGGCAGCAGGGCTGTGGCGAAGACTGTTTTCTAAGTCTCCGTGCCCAGTGTCCTTTAAGAGTACTGGAAGGTACTACTTATGCCAACCCACAGATAACCAACCCTTAAGGGAGACCCATGTGTTTTGAATTCTATTGTCAAGAACTCAGTCTTGATGAAGTAGCTTATTTGGGGAGAGGGCATTTATGTAAAAGACGGATAATTCCATGGAAAGGGTGTGTGGTCACTGGACTACTGCAAGATACCAATTATCGTACCAGCATCTACCCAGGATCTCCTCAGATAGTATTGAAATCTACCTCGAGGGTCTTCTTCCTAAGGAGACATCTCAAAGCCCATGAGAAAGGGATACAGGGTGCTGGAAACCTCTTTGCAGAAGTTTGGGTGCTCTTTGGCACTAGATTAAATCCTAGCTTTGTCCCCAGGTGTTGTAGGAACCTTTGACAATCCACATAACCCATCTATTACAAAAGAATCTGGGTTTGTAGGATGCAGCCCCAAAGGGGTTCTCTCAGGTCTCTTGGAAAGTCTCTCTGCGTGTCTGGGTCACAGTTTTCTTGTCTATGAAGTGACTCTATCAGTAACAAACTATGACTAATAATACCAGTTGATGTAAATCTCAAAAAACATAACGTCAAGTTATCAGAGCTTCTGAGCCTCTGAAGTGGTTTCTCTCATGGCTTTACCTCCTTCCACAGGAAGATGAGCGCAAGTACCCACAAGTAAGCACAGTTAGTAAGAAGAGAGAAGACCCCTGGTTTGTAGAGCCACCAAGAGGCAAGGAGAGCCACCTGTAGTTCTTGACACCAGCCTGACCAGCAACTAGCTCTGAGCAGCTCTGCTCTCAGGTTTGAGTCCAGCCTGAGAGAGGTGATCAGCCCGGATCAACTCGGCAGGAGCCGGAGCGTCCAGAAGTCACTCTCCCGACAAAGTGATCCCCCACCTCCTTTTATCTCCTATTAGCCGGAAAACTAAGTTAATTAGAATCTGCCGTTTTTCTGAAAACTTGGGTTAATCAAAGTTTATAGGTAGTAGTTTTCCCCCCAGAACAGTAAAGTGAAGTGATGTTTCCAGGAAGAACTCAGTACTTAGCGAAGCTGCTCGGGCGGGAAGGGATCCTCACTGAACCGGAACATCAGTCCGTGCTCTGAAACAAACCCGATGTTTCACTCTGTTTAGGCCGTGGTAAGAAACAAGCATTCTGTGGGGGGCTGCAGGAGAGAAGATGCCTTTGAATTTTCAGGCTCCCACTGGGGAGTGAGGTAAGATGGCTCGCTCTCTCTAACCTCCAAGCTGCTGTCTCAGTATGTCTCCCTATGTCTTCCTTCTCACACAGGACACCTCCTCCAGGCACCCTGGTCCTCCTGGGACTTTGCTTATCTGTGACCTTTTCACACCTTCACGCCTTTGCATGTTCATAGGCTGAGCTGTACAATGATGACCTTAACTCCAGAGTGTTCTGAGGTGCTCCTTAAAACCTCTAGGTATGTCCCAGCTCCCCAGTTCCCTCAGAAGAGGGAAATTTATGGATCCTTGCCCACTCTCAATGGACATCAGAAAATGGATTACAGACCCATGGAACTAAAAAGGACTCATAAATTGACCAGCCCAACTCTGGATCAGCAAGCAAATCAAGCCCATGGCTTGGGTAATAGGGAACCCAAGTCTTAGCTAATAGCTAATATTCTGTGATCATGCTGAAGATTTTTCAGGATTCTGGAAAAATAGGAATCAAACGGAGGGGACCTAATGGGAGCTTAAAATGGTAGAATGCTTGGGCGGGGGCGCAAACGTCATGCAGAATTCAGATAGCTTAAATCTACTGAAATGAATTCACTCGTAAGAAATGATCCTGTAGATGGGATGGGGCATGCGTCTGATGGGTGCCCCCGAGGTATTGCTTATGGGCTGGTTGGAATAAGGCAAAAGCTAACATTAGAAACCAAAGTTTATCAGTGGGGTGGGTTTGACCATTCGAGCCCCAGAAGACTAAATAAAAGGGAGCAGATTTGTGTGCAGGAAAATTCAGAAAAATCCTAGACCCATTGCAAAGCCTCACATTGTGGTACACAGCTCCACATGCCAACTTCCGCAAGGAAAGGCTAGGTGAGTGTGTTCTCCTTGGTTCCCGAGAGAGAACACGCAGGAATCTGTGACTTCTGAAGAGTGGGATGGAGTCTCCAGTGGGAGGGGAAAACACACTTCTGTGCATACCTTTGGCACTTTTTATAAATTGCCACGTGGCAGTCCCCTAGGTCAGCAGTGTTTTCTGGTGAAAATGCAACCCCAATATTTGTTCACGGCAGGACTTACACGCTCTTAGTTTCTCCCGACAGAAGATCTTGTGTAACTGTCGCCATAATACTCTATAGTTCTTGCCATGACTGTGCCACTTACCAGGGAGTAAACTGAGGCAGAGAGAAGTGAAGGAACTTGGGTGTGGTCTCTGGTGGGACACAGCAGTTGTGGCCCAGCTGAACATTACACTAACAGTCACACTAGCAATCACACTAGCAGTCACACTAGCAGTCACAAGTATACTTCCCCTGAGGCTGGGCCTTTCCCGCTTATGATTGCGGGAGTGCCCAGGTCAGAGCAGTGCCTCTTCAGTAATCCCAGAGGGGTTATCAACACGCACATCCCTCCCTGTGCTGCAAGTCAAGAAAGAGGTGAACTGCCCCGGGAGGGGGGCCTTGAAAAGCTCCCGCTCACCCCACCTGGTCCCCACTCAGCTTCCATAAGGAGCAGAGTAGAAGCTGCAGAGAGGTGGAGATGGGGGACGGGGTCAGACCCATCAGAAACTGAGTCTCTCCCCCAACCTTGAAACGGCTGCTCGGTCTGACTTTCTGTTCCTTTCCTTTGTTCCCCTGTCCTTCCCAGAGCTAATGCCCATGTAGCTCTGACATGACAAGTTCCTTTGGCCTCTTTTCTAATCTCCTCTGGGTTTAGGATTAATAGATTTTTTTCTACCTATTTGAGATCGATAAGGAAGAGAAAGAAAGGGAGAGAGGGAAAAGGGACGACGCAGGATGGAGGAAGGGAAGGAGAGGGGAGAGAGAAGAAAGGAGAGAGCGAGCGGGAGAGATAAAACACGATAAAGTTTAAAAAAGGAAGGGGAAAAAAAAAGTCAAGATTGTTTAGAAAGTCTGACTATCTGGCCAGGAATAGCTTGCTGATGCTGTCGTCCGTGTCTTTAACTCGGGGTTTATCACAGGCAAGGGAAGGATCAGCTCTTAGATGTTATCCTGTCTGTAGATGAGCAAGCTGGATGGGGTCGCTTGTGAGGTAGCAGAACAAGGTGGTAGAGCGAGCCGGGAGAACTTCAGCCATGCTGTACCTTACAGGGCAGGGTCCTCGCAACGTCCTCCGTGCTGGTAGCCTTCACTCTCACGTCTACGTCAGTCAGGATGCTCTCCAGTACAGGAGCTGGATCCTCAAAGTCCCTTTTCCCAGAACCTTGGGGTGGGGGGTAAGTATGGGGTGTGCGCCTGAGCCTGCCTTCCTGGAGTCCTCCTCCCAACCCCAGCCCTTTCTCAATAGTTCCCACCGAAAATTGCGCATGCCCCCTTGATGAGGCTGCCTGGGAAAAGCAAAAAATAGCAGCCTCGCTGCTTTTAGCAAAAAATTATATCCACTCCGGCATGGCTAAGGCTGGGTGCCGCATGCCGATCCGCCGCTCTGATTAGCCTTTGATTAATAAAAAATGGGTACGGGAATCAATTATTTATTTAATAAGGGCAGTTTGTCTCAAGCAAAACCTTTAAGGAAGTAGAGGACTCAAGAGGGGGCTGTTTGGAACCCAGAAGTCTTTGGGGGAAGGGGAGAAGGCTGGAGGTGGAGGGCTTCCATCATGGAGTTGGGGATCCGCTGAGCCGAGGGTGGAGAGTCCGTTTCATGAAGCTTTTAGGGGTAGCGTGCAGCTGTGTGTGAAAAGAGCCAGGACTCCAGCTCAGATGCCCAAGGAGCACGACGTGCCTACCCCTTCTACAGGATAGGTTACTGCTAGGCTCCTTGGCCAACACTCCCCACCCCTGTTGCCGTCCATTCTTTGTCTACAGCTCACTAAACTCAGCCTGGCATTGAATGAAGCCAGCTCGCCTGACCAGTCCATGCATTGATTCTCAGCACCTCTCTACCATGGCCTAGCCTCTCTCCTTGTGTGGGGGCACTTCCCCTGATCTTTGTGGTTCACTATCCTAACCATTCGTCAAATTCAAGAGGGAAGGGGGTACACCTCGTGCGGCAACACCCCAAGTCATCCACTCAGGAAATAGCCCTTCTTCTGAGCACCCAGGCAGTTTAAATGTGTGTCCTGTGAAGAATGTACCTCTGTGCCTGGCATTGTAAAGCCAGAGACAGCTCCCTTGTCACTTCTGTGACTCTTGCTCGGGTTTTGTGAGGCGATGGATGAAGAGATCTGTATTGCCTTTTGGGGAAGACTGTCTGACTTTTGGTTGAGAAGCAGTCTCTCTTGTTTCTTGTAGCCCAGGCTATCCTCAAACTCATAGGTAGCTGAAGAAAGCCTTGAACTTGCACTCTTTCTGCCTCCATCTCTAGGAATGCCGGGGGTTCAAGTGTGCACCACCACTTATATGCTCTGCCTCATATGCAGTGGCCGGGGATTGAGCCCGGGGCCCCTCGCATGCAAAGCAAGCACTCTACTGATTGAGCTACACAGTCAGCCCTGGAAAAACCTCTAAGAGAAAGATTCTTCGGGGCAAAAATGGGAAAATGGTTCCCTCGGTGCACCAGAGAGGACCAGATAAGAACACATGGGTTTGCAGTCTGACTTCTTATTTTCTGGAAAATGAGTCAGAGAGTTAAAAATTGAAAAGTGAAGCAGTCTGGTGTTTAAATTCTGACAAAACCGAATCAAACAACGGCTCTTTGGCTTACACATACTTAAACCTGGCTTCTATGTCCACCACATTCATGAGGCAGTGTGGCAAATGTCACATGAGAGAAGACAGAACCTCAGAAGGAAACGTACTAGAGATGTGCTCATCTGTTTAGGTAATTACCAGTGACCTGACACTATCTATTTAGTGCCTGTTCCAGCAAAAGGGTCCAGAGCAGCTCCGTGCCAAAGTCTTCCTTCCCATCTCCATTATCTGGACATTGCTCATGGAAGTTAAATTTCCCAGAACGATCTGGGCCTTTCCCATCTGGGCCTTTCCCATCTTCCGAGTTTACTGGTGTGGGTGGATACCTCCAGAACGAGAGCTTTCCAGCAAGCTGGCTCTGTGGGTCCAGATGCCACGCCCTGCCAACTTCCGCCAGGTGCAGGGACTGCATTCGCTGCGAGCTGTGCGCTTGCTCATGCGGGAGCCGAATGTACGCTCATCTCGTCTCTTTCCCACCGCTGACTTGCCTTGAGTTTTCCCTAAGTGTTTGCTTTCAGACCTTCTTCCAGGAGCTTGTCCTCAGCTCCCGGGATGTGAGTTGGTTCTCCCAGACAAAGGACCAGATTTGCTGATCCACAAGAGCCTACCCAGCAAGGCATCTGAGACGTTTGGGCATTGAGTGCCTTCTGTCATGGCGTCAGCGTCTTTGTCCCTTCCGCTACCCCCACGTTGAGGCTTACCCTGACCTGAATAGAGGGCTTGTTTACTTGGAGAACACATCATCGGATAACTCGGGGACTCGGGGGACTGGCTTGGAAAAAAAAAAACACAGACTTGTGGGATAGCACCCACCCCATCCCCCCACCCTCCAGCTCATAAACCAGATGAATTAAAGGGCAACTATTCATGCAGCAGAAGGCTTGCGTCGGTTCTAAAAGGATTCCTTTTAAGGCTCTTCTGATGAGCAAACACAGCACGTTTCAGAGAGAACCCATTGTAAGAAAAGAAATGACAAAAAGAAGATAATAACAATTTGCATCCCACTATTTTTGGCGCAGCTCCGTGAGGAGCCAGGCACACCTGTATCTTGTCCTCTCTTGTCAGCAAGTAAGTCCCTCTCCTGGTGGGGGGGGAGTGCGTGCGGAGCTGCAGAGAAATTCAGGGTGGGGATGAGGTATCCATCTCAACTGTCCTTGAACCTAAGGGAACCCTGCGGTCTACATGAGAGGACCAAGAGTCAGGGACTGGTTTGGGTTGCTTATTGGGCTCTGGCTTAGTGGGACTGTATGCAGGATGATTCCAGAGAATACAGGTCTGAGCTTGACCACAGAACCCAACTGGAATTCTCACCTCTCCCCTGCTCCCGAGCCGGTCCAGGATACTGGCAATACTTGCCTCATGACATCAGTGGGATGCTTCCCGTATCCACATAGTTAAATTAGTTAGCTGGATAGAAACCTCGGAGATGATGTATCTAGTTGTCAGTCGTGACTTGGTGCTAATGGCACTACAATTTGGTTACAGTTCTTGCTGTCATTAATCATCGGGCCCCCGGGCAGGCTGTATACCAGGGTGTTGGGGTGGGGTGGGGAGGGTGGGGCCAGCTCCTATAGAAGGTGCCCAGCGCTCAGGCTGATTCTTCTGGGAAGGGCTCAGGCTCACTCGGGGTGGGGGGTGGGGGGGTGAGCTATCCCCTCTTAGTCCCTGTCACCACCCTGACTGACATCAGCCCCCCCCCACCCCGCGCACCTCTGTTTGCTAGCCTCTTGCTACTTATGCTAATAGCATCCTGTAAACTATTTCTGAGTATTAACATCTGCCTCAAGCAGCCGACTTTCACTTACAGAAACTGATTTCAGCTCAGTCAAGCAGATAAACAGAGAAATCAAAGCAGGTGGCTGAGAGTGAAGGAGGAATTCTCTCCATTCCTGCATTCAACCATTGAGCGCCACGGAAAGCCACCATAATTAATATTCAGATAACTATATTCCAACACATAGAATAAACAAGATCATTTAAAGGATGCAAAATACATCTCCAGGGCCAGAGGAGAAGAGAGGGAAGGGGAGGCGGAGAACGGAATATGAATGAGACTCTACCTACTCTGCCCTACAGAGTGGATGGCTGCAGCCTTTGAGAACAGGTGATGTGCCCCACAAAGCCAAGAGGCTGGGTCTTCGTTCACACCGCCAAGGCTGCAGCCTGGCAGATGTGGGGCCGGGCGGCACTATCTGGCCTCAAAAGACGCGAAAGGGCTTCAGCTGTATACCCTGGAGTCCTGCTTGTCCTGGGGGAGCTTGCGATTACATGTGGGCCCTGGTAGGGGTGGCCTGCCTTCCTGCATGCAGCCTCCTCTCATGAGGTAGACCAACCTGAAAAAGCCTCTGCACCAATGAGGAGGCTTTTCAAAGTGACGACTCGCGAATCGGAATAACCTCCCTGAGTAAAGCCAGGCAGGCTGAAGCAGCCTCCTGATATCAATAAAGGAGAGAGTACATGGCTGTTGGGTTTTCTTGTGCCCTATTTGCTGTTTTCCTTGTCAGTCAGGATTAAAATAAGACTGACACCATCATACCCAGAGCTGACTTGGAAGCCTGCCTTTCCTGTCTGCCTGGGGGCTGCAAGGACAGACTTCCCAACCAAGACTCCCTTGTCCCGGCACAACTGGTACACCCAAACCCACACGGCGAGATCCCAGGTCTGGCTGCTTTCAACCGGCTTGTCATATTCACATACGATGCAGGTTTGAGGAGTTGGCCAGTGAGCCCCCACCACTCAGCGTGGTGCATACTGCCGTGCATGCAAATGAGGCTACCCAGAGATAAAATGTACACGGGGCGCTTTTTAAGAGCATTATTATGCACTGTAAGCTCCAGGGAATCGGCAGGCACCTAGGTCCCGAGTGTGTGATCTGAACCAGCCCTGAATACTTCTGGGTTATGGGCAGCGGCCAGGAGAAGGCCACTCACAGAAGTCACGCTGCCGGGCAGTATCCAATTTAGCCAACGTTACAGGAGTGAGCAGGATTGCCCCCTGGTAAATAGGTTCCCCGCCTACGGCTTTGCCCCACCCCCTCTCTGTTCCTGTAGTTGAAAGGGCCCCGAGGCTAAACAAATGTGATCAAGAACTTTAATTTCCACTTTGGGGAAGCACCCAGAGCCCCTCTCTGCCGCTGCCCCCCTGTGCACAGGTCCTGTCTACATCTGTCCCTGGAGGACAGAGCTGATGAAGCCTGGAGCCCAAGGCTGCATCCCGGGGGCTTCTGCAGCCATTGCTTTGTTGAAATTTACCCTGATGCTGGGGATTTTTTTTTTTTTTTTTTTTTTTTTTTTTTTTTTTTTTGGTTTCCTTGGAAATAACTCTCTGAATCACAGCTGTTTGTGGCAATGGGGGAGGCGGAAGAAATGTTCCCTGGAGGGGTGTTGGGAGGGGTAGAGTGGCAAACAGGCTTCCCCAGGGAAGACTGAGCAGTGTATAGCTTGGTGTGGTGCGAGGGAGGGCCAGTGGTCTCTTGAGATCTCTGAGGACAGACAGGAGGATGGGTCGAATCTGGACAGAGCGGTTTCCTTGTTTTCCCATCTTCCCCACCCCTTCCAAAGGCAGCCTGCGGGAGCGGAGCGGCAGCCATTTTCCCAGCCCCGGGCTAAGTATGGGTCTCCAGCTACAGGTCTGCTCTGGGCGTCTGTGCTGTGGGTGCCTTTTCTCCACGGTCTCCTCTAATGTGAGCATCGCACACTTAACGCGAGGTTGGCAAGGCGGAGCCCGTGGTTTGTGCATCAGATGGGATGTTGGGAGGCTGCTTGCTAGATACAGTGTTGTGGGTGGGTATCGGGACAGAAAGATGCCCCGAGCCCACCTAGGCAGGTCCCGTCACAGTCCGTTACTGCGCCTTCCAGTCTCTGGCAACTGCAGTCACCTCTACTTCATACAGTTGCAGGCTCTCGAGATACAAAGGCTCTGGGCTGACCGTGGCTTCATTCATACTCTCGGACACAAAGCCCGGAAGGGATGCAGGTGACCCTCACCACCAACAGGGGGCCCTGTTCTTCCAGGGAAAGAGGCAGCAACCCACGATGCCTGGGTGTGTGGCAAATGCTTTCACAAGACCCACACCCAGGAAGCCGAGGTTAAATGGGACCTGGTGGGGTCATCGCTTGCCTTGGTGATGCTCCTTACCCTGCACCCTTGCGTTTGCCTCCTCGAGACCTTCTGGAACCCAGCTCTCACCTACCTCTACCCCCCTCTCCCAAGTCTCCTCAGCTACCCCGACCACAGCATCCGTCACCTGAAGCTCCAAACTGTCACCACCCAACCCAAAAAGCGTGCTCATCTTCAGAATCACAAGTGGGAAAACCAAATTCAGGCCAGGCCCTTTTTGGCAGCCCTCGTCTCACCTTGGACTACAAAAGGTCTGGGCTTCTCAGACCTTTTGGGATTGTGCCCTTTATCCAAGGGGCAGAGTGCCAGGGTAAGTGTGCGTCTCTTCATGACAAGGAAGGCTTATTATGCCTGGCCTGACTTCCATCAGAGGGAACACTTATCCATCACACATCTGGGGGTGGGGTGGGATGGGATGGGGTGGGAGCTTTGACTTCTGGGGGACCGTCTGTGATTGGTTTTTCATCCCCCTTGCAGTGTTCAGACTGCAAGGAGGGTTGTAGGCTAGTCAGTTGGGTTCCTAGGGGCTCGCAACACACTCTTGGGGCATGACACAGGCAGTCCCCGCCCTCTTCCTTCCCTCAGTGCTAGTCACAGGAAGCACAGCACTTTCTTGGAGGAGACCTTTTCTTTCTTTCTTTCTTCTTTTTTTTCTTTTTCAGAACAGGTTCTATAAACCCGGAGCCTCAGGCGTACTAGGCAAGAGTGTCAGTGGTTTGCACTGAGAATGTGGAATTTGAGGTGGTCAAGTCCCTGGCCCAGCTGCACAGTAGTCCTGGTGCCCTCTGCTGGCCACATGAGGAAACACAGGCAGCCTGTGGTGAGCATTGGGGTGGGACCTTCTGAGGTCAGCTAGACCTCCTGAGGTGGGAGGGTTTGCCAGGTTGCTTCTCTTTAGGTCCCCTCAGAGGCTACCCGTTGCACATTTGCACAAGGACTAATGTCTTCTAATGTTTTTGTCTTTTCGTGCTCAGTCTGGGCTTGTTACTAGCTGTGTAGTCCTGTGTAGTCCAATTGCACTAGACTCCATTTTGATACCCGGAAGATCTCCTTAATCCTAGAGCTGGGTGGTGTGGTGCATGCCTGTGATCCCATGACACTGCGGGTAGGAGGCAGGAGAATTGTCACACATTTGAGATCACTCTGGATGACACTATTGAGTTCCATGCTACTTTGGACTACAGAATGAAAACCTGTCTCAGAAAAACCAAAAAAACATAAAAAATAAAAAATACATAAATAAAATAATAAAATGAAATGAAACATCACGGTAAAGATCGAGAACAAGATCTATGCATCTGTCAGACTCATTTCAAGTATTATTCTGTGTTCATGACCTCTGCGCTCAGGACTCCACGCCCAGCACATGCTGTGAATAGGTCCTACCTCTTACTCTTCTTGGTATTCTCAAAAAAAGAGCACCCCCAGAAAGCCCCCCACCCTGTGCAGAGTGTTTTCTTTCCATCAAATGATGATGATGATGATGAATTATTATTTTCTATGTGTGATGTGTGCGTGGGTACACGTGTTCCATGGTTGGGGTGGGGGTGGGGGTGGGGGTCGGGAGAATACTCTGTGGACTTGCCCCTCTCTTTTCACGTTTATGTGAATACCAGGGATTGGACTCAGGCTATCAGGCTTGTGGGGCAAGTGTCTGGCCTGCTGTGTTATATTGCTGACCTGGATCTTTGCATCCTAATGGTTGCTCTGGGGGTGATTTTCACATCCCAGGAAGGTTTGAGATCCTGGAGGGCAAAGTGTAGAGGAGCAGTGGTTTAACGCTTTGCTGAACGGAGGAAACCATTTTGACACATGGAGCAGTTACACACGTGGCCCCTTCTACCTCCTTGGACAGGGTCATCTGGATGTCGGGTCCCTGGCTGAGCTCCTTCCTGGCACCGCCTTGCTTCTGTAGTCCTGGGTGATGGCTTCTGACCCAGACTCTCTACCCAGGGCCACTGGCGCCCCCCGGCTCCTGCCCGGTGAAGTCCTCAATGCCATCCTCCTGTCTCACGTTACTGTTCTCTCTGCTCTCCCTTGGCGCCCGCCCTGCCAGGCTGCCCTGGCGCAGGGCACACACTTCTGGAGTCTATGCTAACAGCTCGCGTTTATTAATAGCTCAGCGTGTGCTGAGAGCTTCGCACGTATCGTCTCACGTAATGTTCCTAATAGCCTGGCCGACGGCTCTGCTGTTATCTTCCCTTTGTGAAGAAGAAGCCCAGGCACAGACACAGCGAGCCCTCGCCTAAAGCCACACAGCACGGCTAGGAAGTAGGGGGGGGTGAACATTGGAACTCGGCCAGTTAGATCCTGGAGCCTGGGTTTGTACAACTGGAGATGGTAGGCTCAAGATGGTAAAATCTACTTCTTAAACATGTTCGCGTACAGTAGCCTAAACAAATGAATGAACAGCCTACCCCTGAGAGGTACCTACATGCTGGTTTCTATGAGCACTCTTCAGTATGTGTAGGCGCAACACCCAGCCACTCCTCCAAGTCTTAGAGCAGCTGCTCATCACGGGCACACGCCGTTGAACGCGTCTCACTTAGCGTTATTTCTACTATTCAGTAGTGTAAAGGCCACACACAGTCAGTAGACATTGTCCTTTGAGGTGGCTGGGGAGACGGCTCAGCCCGTCATACAAGTGTGAAGGCATTTAGACTCCTAGGACTACCACAGAGAACCCTAAAACCCTAAAACAGGAGGGAACTCTGGGGGGTGTGTGTGGCTCCCTGACCATCAGCCTGGCCAAATTGGTGAACTCCAGCCTTAGTGAGCACGGACTAAGGAAGTATCACTAGACATTGACCTATGGCCCCATGCATGTGTGTGCAGTGCGTATGACATACAAATGCACACATCGGTCACAACACACACGAGCCGCCCTTTGCTGCTTGTCCTTTTCCCGACGCAGTGCTCTTAGGAGGTGGCAGCAGCGGTATGTCTCTCCCAGCCAGCCTGTGGTCCTGAGCCAGTGTCATCACACTCTCCAGAGCCGGGTTGGTGGCGTGGCGTGCATCTCCTTCTCGGCTTTTCTGCTCACTGCTGGCTTTATCGAGCTTGAGCTTCGTAGGAAGCCCAGGACATCCTTAGACACTCTTGACCATTGCACACTATAAGGGTGGCTAATGAGGTGGGGAGGGGACTAGATTTCTAATTGCACACAAAGAAACTTGATTTAAATGAACATAAACAGCTTCGTGTACTGGCTATAGGGCTGGTCAGGCCTTGGGGGTCTATCTCAAATTTGGACAGAGCACATGTGGTCGTGTGGGAGTCGTACACTGGGATGTTTATACACATACAATATGTGACGGTGTATATGTGTTGAGGAGAGTCACCCTCTCTCCATGTTATCCCTTGTTCTTCCTTCCCAGGGCCTGGACTTTCTGACACCGGATTCTTATCAACGTGTTCTTGATGGTGGCAAGAGGGAGGCTTTGAATTCTGTGTTTGGGAAGAGCAATTTGGGGTGCCGTCTATTGTGGAAACTCCCTTGCCTGCAGCGAGTAGGACCTAGATGGGATGCTAGTGTTTCTGGAAGCCTGGGGCTGCACAAGCCCAGAGTCATATGTCCTTCCTGTCAGATGCTTCTTTAAATTTGTATGTAACTCATCAGCTTTTCTCTGGCCACATTAATTTTATTAGTGCTGTTCTTTCTTTTACTCTAAAAGAGAAAGCCAGCAGTTCTTCTCAGACAGTTGGTAGTGGCCCTGGGGTCAAACAGGAGTTCCCAAGGGTGTCTTACTATATGGGAAGACCATGCTCCAGGGGCTTTAGAAGGTGGAGCAGGGGCATGTAGGTGACAATGACATGGGTTGCTGGACAAGGAGGGTGGAAGGCTCTAGTCAAAGCATCGGAAAGAGAGGCAGGAGCTGAGCGACCTACATCTCTACTGAGAATTGGCTGACTCACCCCGGACAGTAGCTCTACCTCCTGGGTGGAACTCAGCCCTGGCATCATAGGAAACTGGCACCCTGAAAGAGGGCAGAGGCTCAGCAGACGGTGGAGTAAATACAGGTAGAGCATGAGAGTCTTGGAGGGGGAACATTGGAAGGGCACAGTGGTGTGCACATGGACACATGGGTCAGGGTGTGGTTGTAAGTTCACCTCCATAGAGTGCTTTGCTAGGAGATGGGACAATTGGCCTCCAGGACTCATGTGTGTGATCTCAAAGTGTACACCACACAGCCTGTTACTTAACTGACCCCCCAGTGCATACCAACTAAGGCCAGCCATTGCAGTTAGGAAGTCTCGTTTCACTTGTTCAGTTTTAAATGACCTTAAAACCATGGTGCCTGGATGTTCCTCACACTGCGGCTCCTGTCTTTATCCTGAGCCCAGGGTCTTGAATCCACCACTTTTACTGGCCTTCATCCATGTTTGACACAGGCTCAGCACTCCCCAACCTGAATTTTGATCACCCTCCCATCAATGCTTGTTCCTCACACTGCGGCTCCTGTCTTTATCCTGAGCCCAGGGTCTTGAATCCACCGCTTTTACTGGCCTTCATCCATGTTTGACACACCTCAGCACTCCCCAACCTGAATTTTGATCACCCTCCCATCAATGCTTCTTTAAATAACATTCACCACGGAGCAGGTCAGATTGTCCTGGGCTCCTTCATTTCTTCAGGATATCCTCTTTCACAACACAGGCTCACCCGGGCACGCCTCGAACACTCTCTGCCTATGCTAAATTCAACTCTATCATTGCTCCCTGTCTGCTCAGGACTGTGTCCGTGTCTGCTAGGTATTTGGCTCCGTACAGCAGCTGGAGAACTATCTGGGGGAGTGTGCGGAACATGGATCTTATTGCTGGAATATAATATAGCCCTCATAATGAGCGCCCTCATCCCACCAGGCTTACCACACCAGTCTTTGTCAGTCTCCCCCTACCCCGGACTCCCCACTACCCCACGACACTTCCAGCACTGTGGTCCTTCTCTGCTCCGGGGAACGCATGGAGGCTGCTACCGCTTTTGCACCTCTGCGTCTGCTGTTCATCTGCATCTTGTGCCTTTCCGCCTTTCCACGGGCTGTTCTGGGTCTCAGTTTCATGTCAGTTTCCCTGGGTGTCTCTCCCCATTCACCCAGAATCTAGCAGCCTTGCTGTCCTTCACCTGTAGGTTTTAACTCTCAGCTCGGCACTTGTGAACAGGCGTTTAATTCCCATGCTTAATTTGTTATCTGACTTTGCTCGTGTGAACATAGGTGTGTGAGAGCCAGGGATCCCTCTTCCTTAGTCACTGCTGTCTCTCCAGTAGCTACAGCCACGCCTGGCCCCGACATGGGTGATCAGTATCTGTGAACGAAGGAAGGAATTATCTCGTTCTGACGGGATCCTTCTGGGAAGGCCTTTTGCCTAGAGTAAAAATGCGAGCTCTCGAATGTGATTCCTGGACTGGCTCCCGTGTACCGAACTGCAAGACTAATTAAACTCATTCATATTTGTGGAAATGCAAATATAATTTTATTTACCAATGACTGTAATAAAGGTAAATGCTCCTTGCTTAAACAAACAATTCACTTTGGGAATAGAGCTGTAAACAGAAGCAATAAATAAACACTCCTTATTGAGTGCTCCCTGTGTCTTCGTCGAACTCCAGGAGCCCGCTGCTCTGCTCCTCCATCAACCTGTTACGCACACAGAGGATGGAGCTAGGTTTGAAAGCCTCCTTCATCCACCGAGAAAGGGACGGAACCATTCCACACAGCAACAGAACTCTTTACCTAGCCCACGACTCTCTGGTGCACAGCCTGGTGTCTTGGCTGTGCCCTGAGAAGTTACTCAAACTCTGCCCATTTTCCCGGCTTATAAAACAGGAATGGAAACGTCCCCCCTAGGAGAACAGGAAGTATTAAATGAGATGGTGCTTTGGAATGCTTGGTGCTGTGGCTGGCACTGTCAACTGGTAAATACATGCTAACCGTTCTTCTCTTATTATTATGGCGATGATTATCACCATTATGCAAGGCTGTTCTAGATGCCTCTACACATTCTCAATTAATTGCCATGATAACTCACAGAGTCAGTATTAGTCCCGACGTACAGGTTAGGAGGAACTTGTAGAATAACAGCCGTTGCACGCGGCCATCTTTGTAGCTCTCGAGTGTGCCACCTGCGTCTTTGGACGTCAGGTAGCTAGCTGCCTCCAGACTGCTAGATTCTGGTGCTCCCACCCCACAGTCCCTGTGTGAGCTCAGCCTTTCCACCTGTCCCCCATTTTACTGTGGTCCCAAGCCAGTCCTTAGACCCTCCCCTGGTCGAATCCATCTGCATCTTCCATGGATCTAAAAGGCTGCCTCCTGGGCTCAGAGCCAGCAGGAACGTCCCCTGGTAGGGTTGGAGAGTGAGGGCTTCTCATGGCTCCTACAGTCTGTTCCCGCATGAAATTGGTGAGGCCTAGAGAAACAGGTGGATGGACTCAAAGTGTCCTCAAATTCTCCACCACTACCTGATCTACCTCCCCAAGCTGTTACCTTCTGGCCTTCTATCAATTGCAAAGAGGACTTTGCGAGAGTCACCAGGGTATCCTAGTGAGCAGGAACAGGCTGTGTTAGCACAGCTTGAGGCATCTTTCCTGAGTGCTCACTCACTAGGAGTCCTGGCACTTGCAAACAGGGCCTGGTATTGTTCTTCCTGCACCCCCAACAGAGTGTATCCCAGGCTAAGGATGCAGCAGGTAAGCAAGAGCCCAGCCCGAGCTGGAGAAGGGTTTTTACCATGGATGGGCTATGGACACGAGCACACATTCACAGTAATTTGGAGAATCACGAATGCTGTTCTCATTCCTCTCCCACAGCCATCCCGTCTTCCTTACATTTTCTATGACACTCACTACAGAGTATAGATGCACATTAACTTAATGGTTAAAAAAAAAAAAAAGCAGCAAGTGGATTTTGCTGGGGTGTGGCATGGTCATCCCTCTTGTCTTTCTAGATTATCAAAGGAGCTGCCATGTGGGACAGGCCCATTTAGGTTCCAGAGAAGCTTTGTTGGGTTCCTGGTTGCCACAGTGCTGGCTTGCTGTGGAAAGTCCTCAGGATGAGGAGAGGCAGAGCTAATATGCACGCACATTGACTAGGCTGGGCTGTCAAGCGGGGGTGGGGTGGGGTGGTGGGGTGGTGCGGGGGTGGGGGGGTGGGGAGGGGCGGTCTGAGGCCCTGGGCTGCCAGATTCAGGCTCTAGGGACTCCAAGAGGTTGTGGAGGCTGCAGTAGTGACAAGCTTCTGGAAGGAGACTTTCTCCCTTGTTCAAAGCAGCTAATTTTGGTTTGAGGGAAGAGGAAAGGAGAGTAAACCAGGCTGGGGGACAGTTAATGTCCCCAGAAGGGCCAGGCGAGCGGAGAGAACGCAGGTGGCAAGACTGGGCTGTGAACTCGGTCGACTTCTCTTTCTCATTTTCTCCGTAGCTACAACAACTACAGGCTCGCCATGTCCCAGGCACCGGGCCAGATGTTCTACCTAGATTGCAGCACTTCCTGCGCACAATTCATTTCTTTGGGCGACTCAGATTTTCCACTGGCTAGAGAGGGAAACCGAGGCTGGATCAAGCAGTCACACAGTTGCCCCTGAAGCAGCAGCTGGGCTTGAACATGGTGAGCATTGCTCATCTTATTAACCTGTGCTAGCAGGGAACACGCTATCCCCAGCCATCTGGGTCTAGGAATCCCTGGGAAGCCCTGTGAGGTGTGGAGTAGGGGAGGGACTCCACAGCCCCGGGACATATGGCCCCACACTTGCAAACCAAGAAATCGAACTGAACAATTTATGTCAGGGTTCAGTTGAGCATGTGTAGGGGTGTGTGTGTGTGTGTGTGTGTGTGTGTGTGATTGTGTGTGCGTGTGATTGTGTGTGTGCATATGCAGATGTATTTGTATAGAAGAATAGGATTTCTACAGGGGGCAGTCATGTCCCTATGCATGTGACAATGGCCTGAGGAATGTGTCCCAGTGTGCATGTGGCTAGAGATGTGGCAGGTTGTATTCCTGGGGGAGAAACTAGAACTGGATGACACTTTTAAGGTGTTCTTCTTCAGGGCAGGAGAGAGCCACAGCAATCCGAAAACTGGTCTAGGAAATGAGCCTAGGGCTTCATGGATCAAGGGACAGGGAGTCCCTTGGAGTTGTTGTTCAACTGCAGATTTCTAAACGCCATCAGCATGGAATTAAGAAGTCCGGTGTGGAGGCCAGGACTCTACCAGACTTCTAAGAAATTGTGCTACAGTCTCCTAAGGATGTTGGGGAGGGTGTGTCCTTCCAGCTGCAGGAGTCAAGCAGACTCCACCTACCCGTGGAACCTTCTGGAAAGCCTGGATGTGAGGACAGGGACATACTCCCAGAACTGGAATGGTCAGGTCTCTCAATGAGTCCATGCTTAGTTACCAATCTGTGTTTGCGATTCTTCAGGTAGGATCCCGGGGAACAATGAATGTATGCCTGCCTCAGAGGTGGTCTAGAGCTAGGTCTTTGTTGATTCCCAGCAGCTGGAGTCGGCCTCTAGGGACTTAGGAGAAAGGCGGAGAGGCATGACATCTGTGGCTTAGCTTGGGGGCTGTGCATGTATAAGAAATGCCCATGTGAGCAAAACAGAGGTGCATTTGGTGGCAGGGTATTCCATGGGCTTTACCCCAGTCCTCCTGGCACTGTCCTCTGAGCACAGCCTCTGGCATCCCTGATCTGGCCTTCGTACCATCTGTTCTATCCCAGATGGATGGGGTTGGGTGGAGGCCTCTCTCCCTATTGTAGCTGCCTTTCCGTCTTTCAGTCTGTCTGTCTCTGTCTCTCTGTCTCTGTCTCTGTCTCTGTCTCTGTCTCTGTCTCTCTCTCTCTCTCTCTCTCTCTCTCTCTCTCTCTCCTTTTCTCACACACAGATTAGCTGGGCATCTGGGATAGCAGCAAGGTCTGTGTCTGAAGGACAATGGGTGACTCCATGTTTACTCTCCCCACAGTCTTTATTCGAGATAGTCCTCTCCATACCCTGGTGAGAGATACCCATGCACACACACACACACACACATTTGCAGAGCTTCAGGAGTGCCCACCCAGGGAGTTGGATTCATCTTTTCTGTTTTTTTTCATGCACTTGGTAGAAACTGTAGTCATAGACGTACACACAATCTGTCACTAAAAATTGGCCCAGCTGAGCCGTCACAGCCCACACACGCCTGCATAAACTCAGCATGTATGAACGCACATGTCCACACAACTCCTTGCCTGGGTCTCACAGGCTGAGACTCGCATGTACTCATATGGAGGAGGCATGGCTTCTCATGTACACGCTACACCCTCTATGCAGGTGTCTGTATACACACACACACACACACAGACACACACACAGACACACACACAGACACACACATTAATACAGCTACAGTGGAGGGTTCCATTTTTTTTGGAACCCTGCCCAAGATTCTCAGTCTGGGGACTGAGGTGGTCTTGGCATGAGATGTACATAGTCCAAGATCTGGACTTTCCTAGGCTAGCAGAGCTTTGTACATCATATGCCCTCTACACACAACAGCAGAGTTTGTGCGATGTCTGAGGGTATAACATGAATCCACACAGGATGTCTTGGAAGACATGTCCCAGTGTACTCTGCCCGAGTGCCTAGAGGCACCTTCTACCACACAGCACTCTCACAGCCCAGTGAGGATTCCCTCTTACTGCAGCTGGATTGAATCATTTACCAACTGCATTCTTAAGGACTAGCAGGAGCCTCACAGACTGAGAGCACCCTTAGGCGACCACAGAAGACTAGTCATGAGTAAGGGACCGTTTCCCAGGCTATGAGCCATAGCAGATGGCCGTCTATGATGGTCTTCAGGACGATCTATGCCTGGGGACCCCCACCCCTTCTCAGTTGCCACCACTTTTGCTGTCCAGGCACTTTTCTTTACCTCAGAGAGGGCTACTCAGAGTCAGTTTGTAGAGGAGTCTGGCCCTTGGGAGATCTGGTTTAAGTCTTTCCAGGACCCGCCTTTGGTGTTGGTCAGATGGACAGAAATCTGCCCTAGATCCAAAGACTGACACAGTCAGAGGATGCAGAGGGAGTGCCCTTTGCAATGGCCTTCTGAGCCTTTGCTGATTTCTAATGAGGCATTGGTCTCAGGCTTCGTGATACTCCTGGGCTGTAGGGAGGGGACTTTTGGCCTCTAGTTGGGCTAGAAGGGAACTGAGGATCCCCCTGTACCTGTTTTCCCTCTTTAATATGACATTTTCGTCACTTCTCCAAACCAGCTAGCTTTGTTTCACCTAGCAAGTTAGATCATTTAGTTGAGCGTGTGCTTTTGATTAAGTTTTGTTATTAGAGATGTGTGTGTGTGTGTGTGTGTGTGTGTGTGTGTGTGAGAGAGAGAGAGAAGGTCTATGTGTGAATCTCTGTGTATGTGTTTTTTCCAGTCTTTGGATATTTTGAATTAATGCTCGTGTGTGTGTGTGTGTGTGTGTGTGTGTGTGTGTGTGTGTCTGTGTGTCTGTGTGTCTGTGTGTCTGTGTCTCTCTGTGTGTCTGTGTATGAAGGTCTCTGTGTGTATTTCTATATGTGTTTATTATATCTCAATGTGTATTTAGGAGTGTTTCTACACGTGCTCGAGTCTTTGGATATTTGAATTAATGTTTCCTTGTGGTGTGTATGCATGTGTGTGTGTGTGTGTGTGTGTGTGTGTTTATTTGTAAGTGGGTGTGTCTGATTGTGTGCCCCTGTGTGTGCTGCATCTGCAGGCAGCAGTGTCTGTGTGTGCTATCTCGATGCACCCAGGAATGTACGCAAGTCCCCGCGTGCCTGCGTTTTCTGATCATCCCTGTGAAATGGCGGGCAAAGGCTCGAGAGAGCATCAGCGGGTACATTGCCGGACCCCCATTCTCTCCTCGGCAGACGTGGGGGATGGCGATGGCCCCTGACTCCTGTGAGAGGAAATGCCGACGGTTGAGAGTGCGGCGGAGTCGGGTGTGTGAAGCTGCGGCCTCGGGGCTGCTGCTCTCAGGGCTCTCGTTGTCTTCACACTCCAAGGGGCACAGTGACACTCCGGCCACTTCTGACATGAGGGCTGCCACACAGTGGGCACAATGCCAACCTTCTTCCCCATCTACCTGTGATGCTCAGGGCTCCCTCTTTTCTTTGTATCCTGAGGACAGCCAAGCCACTTAGTGTTCTGAGGGAGCACCAGCCTGTAAGTGGAGCACCAGCCTGTAAGTAGGAGCACATACGCCTAGAACTGTAACTATGTGTGACCATCTTACCCAGTCCCCACAATGACCCTAAAAATGAGTTGAGCAGGTCCACTGTGATGATGTAAGTGGGGGTGGGGGAGTCAGTGGTAGGGAACGGATATGTGCGTAGAGTGGTTTTGGAACACCAGTTCCCCTGTATCAGGCCATGCCAGGGTACCAGGCTCTTAAATATCCAGAGGCCCCATGAGACCAAGGACACTTCATAGGTGTACAGCCTGAGCAGAGGATGATGTTCACAAAGCCCTGGCCCAGCCAGACTGTGAATCAACCATCTGCGTGGAACCAGGGGCAACCCTTACAAAAGGTGGCCACTCCCAGAGACGTCTCTGGCAACCTGCACGAAGCACTTTCCTGTCATCCAGGCCGTCGGCTGGGGTTATGGACAGCAAGACAAGACTCATTAGCCTCATCACCTAGCTTATTTGCAAAACCTGGCCCTGGATGACATGCGCTGGTTCCCATAACCACTGCAAGGCGGTGTGTACTATCTTCAGTGGGAGACAGGGAGAGCACAGCGATATTATGGAAGGAGACAGTTCTACCAAAGCACCTTGGAAAGGGGTACAGCCATTTTCACTTTCAGTACAGGGCAGCTTTGTCAGGGGAGATCTTAACTGACATGTGGTGGGTGCTCTATAGCCAGAGGCTGTGAAGCAAGCTAAGCCCCAGGACTCTGCCCGTTGGTCCAGCAGCCCGCCGTTGCCCCGGCTTCCCCAGGTCCTCCATCCTATCTCACACATCCCCAAGCGCAACGGGTCTGTTCATCCTGGCAGGATCTGTCCAGGTTGTAATTTTCCTTCATCATTCCATTTTCATATTTTTTTTTTTTTAAAAAACAAGATAGGTTTAACGTACCTGGCTATAACAGATCTGAAAAGAAATAAGATACAGGAAAGCGTGTTGTGTGGTAAAATGTCGTATAAACGGAAGGCATATGGTAATAATATCACAGCATTCATAAGGATGTCTATGATGCAGTGTGTAAAATGACATGGGACTTTAAATGACAAGAAGGCCTCCGTGTGCAGGCTGTAGGTGCGCAGAGAACACACGACTTAATGTGGCAGATGACGGAGTTTATGGTATGTTCTGCAACTGGTAGGTTATCTAATATTTTATGGCATATCCTGTTTCCAGATTCACTAAAACTCAATCAAAATCAGTTGACAGTAGGCTTTTTTTTTTTTTTTGGCACAAGCCCTGGGAAGATTTTGCCATTGGCCGGCAATGCTTACACTGGGTGGAGGTGAGGTCTGGGGAAAGTCAGAATACCCTGGCATGGACTGGCAAAGGGGTGGGTGCTGCAGATGGGGCCCGCCCGGGAGGAGGTGGAGGAGCCGGGCTTGTCAGCGATTGCTTCTTCTATTTATGAAGCTGGATGAGGAGCTATAGGGCTTGCGGTGGGCCCGGTGTCTGTTGATTAGCTGGCGATTATATTGATGATGTAATAAAAATTCACTTTGTCTATTAAGTTTCACTAGGACAATCAGAGAGAGATTAGATAAAAATCAGAGGTAATGAATAACAGAGCAGAGGAGGAAAGTCACGAGTCTTATCCAACCACGGACCCTCTCTTCCCCCCATTGCTACCCCGGGGTGGGGGCGGGGCATAAACAAAGATACCCCACCCGCCAGCACTCCGGACAACTAGCTGTTTTAGAAACTTCCCAAGCAGAGCTTGTCTCTGGAGGTATGTAGTGTTGCAGGTATGACACTGGTTTAAATTTGCCACCTGCATTTAATATTTCAAACCTTTGGCATAGCTGCTTGCCCTGATTGGGGACCAGAGTGATGGGTGTGGGTCCCTCTGCTGCTCTAGTCTTGTGGGCATGACTCTATGTGAACTGAGCCATATGCAGACTCATGTTACTTAGAGACCTCTACCTGGCACGGCCTCTTCTCCCTCTGGTGTGGTCTGGGTTGATGCAGATACTTCTTTTCTTATAGCTTGGGCTATAAGGAGGAGGTACATGCCATGATGACGGTCACACATGAATGTCCATTAGCCACCAGGGACATTTCTGCTCAGACTAATCTGTCAGATCAACAAGAGGCTGGACTCGGAAAGGACAAGAAAAAGTCACTCTGGGTTGGTGCTCATGGCCCGAGAGAGTCCTGGGTTCTGGGTTGGTGTGTGGGGATTTAGAGTTTGGAAAATGGGCGTGGTCAGGGTGGAGGAGGCAGAGTGACCAGGAACTGGAGAGGTTCTAGGTGAACAGGATTGGTGACTTCCATATCTTTCTGGGTAACTGAAAGCCCCCAGTACTTCCCCAATAGCTTAGAGTGAGGACTAACCCAGAAGTTTAATGAGAATCCCTGCTCTGGTCTTTTGGGATCAGGGTCTGCAGGAGGGGGCTTTCTCTTCTCTAAAGAGCTGAATCTGAAGGCACTCACCCCATCCCTTCTATCTGTTCTGACCTGATTTTATTCCCCAAAGGGTGGGAGAAGCCCCTCACGGCTGCCTGGGAGCCCCTGGGACCTACTGCTCACAAGGAGAGAGGCACTTTCTGGCTCCTGTAACGATTCTAACAACTGCAGGACCAGTGTCACTCCAGGAAACTGTCCCCTGCCTTCCTGCTACCTCCTTGGCTGCTCTCCATCTACTCCGGCATCAGGGAAGGCACAGAGGAAGGATGAAGTGTGCAGGAGGACGCTAGCCCCGGGACCCACTGTGTATGTGACTGGAAACTCCCTCGAGGGAGCCTTTGTGGGCAATCTGAATGCCCGAGTCGGTTATGGGGGGGGGCGTGACTACAGTTTACATATTCCGTGAGTAATTTCTTAGCCCCAGTGGGTTGCAGCTGGTATGGCTGAGGGCTGCTGCAGCCCCAAAGCAGGTGAGGAGTAAGGGCGATTCTGGCAGGTTCTGTGCACGCACCTGACTTCCCCGAAGCATCTCTAGCCCACCCATCTTTCCTTGGCCCACTCACTCTCCCTGAGCCAGGCGGCTGGTGGTTCCATGTTTATTTGAAATGAGAAATTCCTTTGCCCACCAGCCTGAGAATGAAACTTCGCTGCAGTGGGACAGAAACCAAAACAGAATGGAACGAAACAGAACACCCTGACCCTCTGCCTTCTTGCTGTCTGTTGCTTTGTGATGTTTGCTGTCCCTTCAGACCTGAGGATGTGGCAACACCCCGGATATCTGTACTTGAGACCTCCTCGTGAGGAGTTGCCACATTCCTCCCCCGAGGCATTTTCCTGTGGGCAGCTTAATGTTTGTGAGGTTGGCATCAGCATCCCCGTGGTTATTTTTGTAGTGTGAACATGGGTGTGCCCACCGTCTGAGCTCAGGACCCGACATTCAGAGAAACTGGATGGCTTGTGTCTTCCCATCAAACCCAGGGACTTCTCAGCAATAGGACAGGTCATACCTCCCTACGGGCCTCCTCGGACTCCTTTGAAGAAGCTGTCTGTACGCATTGCAGAGGTAAATGAGGGGAGGGCTGGGACACCCCCTGGGAGTGCTATAGTTGCATCTGTGACACTCCTCCTGCCCGCTGATGTAGGGGGACGCTTTCCTTCTGGTTGTCTGGCCTCTGCTGTGAACCAGTATTCCTAAATCACTGGCTCATTGGAGACAAGGTCAGAACCATTGAGGTTATTGTTTGGCAGAGAAACTTGAGAAACTAGAGAGAAACAAGCCAAGGCCGACCAGGAAGGGTGAGGGCGGGACATGACTCTCATAGGAGAGGCAGTCTTGCTCCAGTCCCAGGGGTATAGCCTGTTTGCTTGGTGTCGTTCCTCACTTTGATTCAATGAGGGTCCCTGGAGTGGAAAGGTATAGGGATTTTTGGAAGAAGAGTCCCTGCCCAGAGTACACTATTACCCATCCATCTAGCAGTGATCTTTCAGCCTAAATGCACCCTTTTCCCTTATGGAGACAATCCATTCACCTGCTGTTCTTCTCTCCTCCCTAAGGATCCAGCTTGGTCACCCCGGTCCAGGGTCACCCTTCTCCCCATTCTCTGTTCCAGGTGATCTTCAAACTTTCCCAACAGAATTGAGGTGGAGTCAACTCTAAGATAAACAAAATGGTTTGCGTACTGCAGCAACACAGGGACAGCGCTGAGCCTGTCTTAGTTTTTCCAATAAGATGACTGTTAATTATATTTTTCTTAAGACCAGAAAAGAAACTTAAGCCCTCACCACAAGCCAGAGGCAGTTTCTTGCCCCGTGCCTCTGCAGCTCCAGCGAGACAGACTTCCTGTGCTGCACGGAACCTGGTGACTGGTGGGTATGTAACTCGATCCCTAATCCGTCCTTCGTGGATTTGGACGTGGACAGAGGGTGTGCTGGCATGATGTGAGCCTCTACTGGGACTTCTTCTCCCCTCGAAGAAGTCCAGGATGATGGCGGTAGTGTGGAGACAAACCACATCAGGCCCTAAGTCCTGACAAGATTTTGGTTCTTTAGCAAACACAAGGAACCTCCGCATCATGTGTGATTAAAAATCAACACTGTACTAAACCAGGCAATCATTGCTTCGCTTTGAAGTGGAAATAAAGCTCACATAGGTTGAGGAATGATAAATAAATACTCTCTGGGTTTTCTGGTTACTCTGTGAGTCCTTATTTAGTTCATGCTTCAGACCCAGAACCGACTTGCCAAGAGAGAAAAATATCCCTGGACGCTGTTATCTACGCCCACGGGGAGACCCTTATGCTGGGGGAGTTGCACAGCAGTGCATCAGCACTTCCTTCTTTCCATGAGGGGGGGCAGGGCTGAGTTCCTGGACTGTGGAAGGTTGCTCATTTGCAAGGGGGCATCGGAGGTGTGTGAGTTCTTCTTCTCACCGTCAGAGGGCAGGCGACAGCCAGAAGAGAGGAGCCCTCCTCCACAGTTTGGGGACTCCTCCCCACTCTCCTGCAAAGGGTCTGAAGCAGAGGTGAGGCTCTGATGCTTGCTACTGTTCTCTCTGAAGCTGCTCGAACCTGTGACTTGTAACTGAGGGAGGGGTGAGCAGGGGAACATCTGGGGACATCTAAACTCTGTCACCGGGACCCACCTTTCTCTCTTGCCTTCTGAGACCACTTTGGGAGACAGACCGGAACTCTGAGACCTGAGAGGGCTTAGTGAGAAGGCTGACTGATGAACAGGATGGAGGGAGCTGAGTCTGGGTACTGAGTCCTGGCTACTGAATGAGATGCAGAACAGCATGCCGCTGGCTTCCTGTGGGCGGGAACAAATATGTTCGGGATCTGGTGTGGCCAGTATGCTAGGATCCGAGCACTTGTTTATGTGAGAGAAGAACCTTCCTCAAGAGACCCCTCTCTCCACTCATCCACAGATGCTCTATATCTTGTTATCCTTTACAATCTAAGGCATGCCCCTGCTCTTTCCAGGGCCTCTCTCAATTGTCACTTCTGACACAGACCTGGGTGTGAAGGCAGGCTCCCTCAAAGCTGTCTTGTTGGCTTTGAGAAAAGACAAAGGGAATGAGAAGATATTCTTTTGGGTCTGGCCCGTGGAAGACTAACACTGGGGTTCATCTCCTTTGCTTCCAGTGAACACTTCCAAGGCATCCAAAGACCACCAGGATGAGCCAGGGCTTCTTTGGTTTTGGTTGGGAGAATAAAAAGTTTGGGTGAACCCCAAAGCAATGCTAAGGTCAAGGAAGCCTGACCTTTTCTTTCATCTCTCATTGCAAGTAGAGGTAAACCTAGGTGTGAGCTAGTTTTCTAGATTCCAGAACATTCTCACTTTGTCATCAATGCATACAGAGAACACATGCATCTTTGTTCCCAAGAATGTGCTTAGGTGATTGATCCAAACAAATCTTTTTCCTCCTGGACCAAGTTGTGGTGTGTGCCCTGGCATCTCCAGGGCCCAGTTCTTGACTGTGCTAATTGCTTCAGGGGCCACTGCTTCAGGCTCTCCCTGCTTCCTTGGAGATAGACCTCTTCCTACAATTATGAGGAAGACCATGGATGCTCCTCATGTCACACCCAGTGAGACCAAGCCAAGTATTGATTTGGTATAAAGATATGGATCTGTTGCATGGATAACGGTTAGGGGATCTAATTTCTTCCTTTTCCTGTCCAGAGAACACCTCTCCTCCACCTCACCCTGCTGGAAAGCAGAGGACAGACAGAAGATGGAAATTGTTATTACCAGTTACCCAGGAGCATCCCAGGAGTTTATGAAGCCTCTGGGAACAAGGTCTCCCTTTCCACTATATAAACACTCCCAGCATCACCACCTCCCTGTATATTCTTAGAACCAGTCAATGTGATTAATTTTACATGGGCACAATTTCCTGCTTTTGTTGTGGAGTCCTCCTGGCCTCTGCCATCAGCAGCAGCACGATACCGTTTCTGGTTATATTGGTCAACCAAGATATTGATATTATTAATAATGGATATCTATATGCTAACCTTTGTCCACACAAACTGAATCACTCTGGGCTGGCTGTCACATTTCTTTAAAAGGTATTGATAAGCTTGTTACTGGAAGGACATATACGTTCTTCAGTGGGTGTTCTCTATTTCAAGCACCTGTGAAAATCCACCTACATTGGAAAAGGTGGGAGGGGGCAGGATGGATGTTGTTTGCAAGATGAGATCTGTGTACATATGCTTGAGGGGTGTGTGTGTGTGTGTGTGTGTGTGTGTGTGTGTGTGAGAGAGAGAGAGAGAGAGAGAGAGTGAGAGAGTGAGAGAGAGAGACAGAGAGAGACAGAGAGACAGAGAGAGACAGAGAGACAGAGAGAAAGACAGGGACAGAAAGAGTCTGTCTTGAACACTGGCCCTTTTAAAGCGGATCAAATAGAGCATTACAGGGAGGTAGGAAGACCCGACAGTCCCTACAAATACACTGTGATGTCGTGTTTGATCTTTGGATGCCTCTTCTCTCCTAGGACTTTCTAGAGAAGGTTTGACTTTATAAAGATGTTATTAGGTTGATGCCTCATTCTCTTAATTTACCTGCCAGGTGAGAGATGGCATTCATTGTCTGGCCAGCACTAGCCACAGACAGGCACATCAAAGGCCATTCTACAGGCTCGACGACGTGAGCAGCGTGCTTCCCGGCTGACTTGTTTTATCTGTGCATAGGCAATAATAATTCATCTGGCTGTACTTTCTTAAGGCCAGAAGCAGGGAGGCTGACTCAGCTCAGCCTCTCAGTGCTCTGCACCAATTCCCTGGTCAGAAGAATGCTTGGCAGGCCAGCAGACCTTGCTGATTGTTATGCAGTGGTCCAGCCTTCTTCCTTCTGGAAGGGAATGGGTGCTGGATCTCTGTGACTGAAGGCATGCTCTCTCTCTCTCTCTCTCTCTGTGTGTGTGTGTGTGTGTGTGTGTGTGTGTGTGCGTGCGCGCGCGCGCGCGCACGCGTGCCCAGGTACCCAGACCTCACTCCTGGGCATCTCTGCGTCTGCTGTCAGGCCTCCCTTCATGGATAGGGAGGTGTCAGAGATCACGTCTTTGCCAACTACTACAGTGGTCCTATCCTGTAGAGGCTCACACATACTTCTTTGTAGGGAGTGGCCTTTCACTTATCCCTGTGCAAGGAAGCTGACTAGCTAGAGAAATCTTCTGGATCTTCAGATACAGCACACGAGTAAACCAGACATGGATTAATTAGGTGTGACTGCATCATTAAATTAGAATAACGAACAAACAGTCACGTATGTCGTCCAAATCTGCCTAGAACAACTCCGTGGGCTAATTTCCACGAAGTCACCTGTCAGTTTGTGGGTCTGGAGGACTCTGGAAAGTGAGGTTCCTCTTATAACCTGAGCAGTGGGTTCTCCAGGCACTACCTACCCCAGATGAGGCCTATCCTTCACTGGGTGCCCAGCACCCACACCTGCATCCAAACAACAAGGTTCAATACAGCATTGTCTATGCATGCTTCAGCTGTGCGTATTTCTCAGCATGAAATACAGCAGAGGCACAGGTGCTCAAGAGATGGGAAAAGAAGGTAAGAGGTGTGGGCAGTGGATGGGAAAGATACTGATTCCATGATATTTATATGGCGGTGAACCATGCTTTCTACATGTGCTTACATACACACACACAGACACACAAACACACACACAGACTTACACACACAGACAGACACACAGACACACACAGACTTAGACATACACACAGACACACACAGACTTACACACACACACAGACACACAAATACACACACAGACTTACACACACACACACAGACACACAGACTTAGACATACACACAGACACACACAGACTTACACACACACAGACACATAGACACACACAGACTTGCACACACACACACACACACACACACACGCACGCACACACATAGACTTACACACACACAGACACACACAGACTTAGGCATACATACAGACACACAGACACACATAGACTTACACACACAGAGACACACAGACACACATGGACTTACACACACACACAGACTTAGGCATACATACAGACACACAGACACACACAGACTTTCACACACAGAGACACACACACACAGTCTTAGACACACAGACACACACAGATTTACATACACAGACACACAGACACATAGACTTACACACACACACACACACACACACACACACACACACCTTTTCTAGTAGCTCTGTTCCCATGGCTTCTATTTTTCTTCCACCAGTACACTCTCCATCGAGATTCATAGGTGAAATGAGTTTTAGTTGTATGATTTTAGAAACAGCTGTGGAAAGACAGCCCCAAGTCCTCAGTCAACACCACCAGTCACACTTCCTGTCCTAGGACAGACAACTGTGCAGAAAGAACCCCGTTGGTTTTTTTTTTTTTTTATAACAAAAGAGAAAATCAACAGTCAGGGAGGGAAGAGACTGGGAAGCTTGGTGGCCTCACTAGCAGGGGATAGTGCAGCCTGATGCCTGGCGGTGGAGGTAGTGAGGTCGGTTAAGTGCGTAGGAACCTTTGATCTATGGCCTTTTCTAACAAAGATGATAATTAATTAAAGCAGAGTGTATTGCGATAAAGTAACATTGCGGTCAGTTTGTGTAGGGCTGTCCAGAGCCAGGCTTCCGGAGTCGCTCTCAATTAAGCCCTTGCAACAGCAAGCCAGCTCATTATCAATTTTTTTTCCTTCTGAGTTTGATCACTATTTTTGGTATTCCCAGATCTAGGACTGTGTCTCTCTTCATGAGGGCACCCATTTATTTATACTTGCAGACGGCTACGTAGGATCTGCTTCTGAGCTGAGCTTCTGGGAATAACTGTCTTAGAGCCTCAGTCAGCTCGTGCTGGAGAGGAGGTACAGCAGGGAGAAGAGGAAGGAGATTTGGATCAAGTGGAAGGGGAGAAACCCTGGGACTGCATAATCCTGGAAACATCTACTCTTGAAAGACTCAGAAACCAGAGGGATTTCCGGGGTTGGTAGAATTACCCCCTCCATGTCCGTGGAACAAGTTCCTCGTGGCCCCTGAATGGGTGCAGTGGCACAGCTCTAGCTTACCACAAGCTCCACAAGGACATCAGGTGGAAGCCTGTGGGTGGCAACCCTGGTTTCTGAGTCTATCAGGAGCAGGAGCTAAGGACTTTGGCCGCCTCTACCTTTCTGTCCTGGCACCTTTAAGTCCACATTTATGTGGTCAGTTGGAGCATTTGCCTCCTTCTTCAGGCCCCAGTTTGGGATTGAGTAGACTTCTTTAGCAACAAGGATGAGGAAAAGAGGGAGAGGAAAAGTAATGGGTGATGAAGGGGGCATACATGAGCCAGGGGGGAAGGGAGGGTCACTGGTCCAGCCTCAGAACTGATTGGACAAGACAGGATTCTTTTTTGTCATTTTTGGAAAGACCACGAATTTAAAAGTCTTGGAAGAAAACAGAATTAATGGGTCAGGGAGAAAGAAATGTGTTGTCTTGTTATAAAGAACTCAAAAGGAGGGTAATTGGGTGTCTGCTACACCCTGGTTGCATTTAGAGAGAATGCAGCTCGGTGCTCAGAGGGCCTGTTAGGACTAAGTGAGCTTGTCTTGTGTGTGTGTGTGTGTGTGTGTGTGTGTGTGTGTGTGTGTGTGTTGAGAGGGAGAGAGAAAGAGAGAGAGATTGAGAGAGAGGTGGGGAGGGAGAGAGACAGAGAGGGAGAGAGGGACACAGAGTGAGAGAGACAGAGAGACAGAGAAACAGAGAGTGAGGGGGAGGAGGAGGAAGGGAGGGGAGGGGAGAAGCAGAACGAGAGGGAGGGGAGAAGGGAGGAAGAGAGAGAGAGAGAGGGAGAGAGGGAGAGAGAGAGAGAGAGACAGAGAGAGAGAGAGAGAGAGAGAGAGAGAGAGAGAGAGAGAGAGAGACAGAGACAGAGACAGAGACAGAGACTGAGACAGAGACACACAGAGAGAGAAAACATGAGAACATGACAAGAAAGTAGGCTGGGATGCCAGGGCAGTGTGTGGGGTAGGGAAGCGGTGGGTGGGGGAGTCAGTCCTGCAGAGAGCTGGTCCGGTCTCTGTGGTGGCCTTCTCAGATCCCAGATTGAAGGTCATTTCTAAAATGAGTCAATGGGTGAGGAGAAGCAGGCCAGACTTCAAAGAGTGGTGGGTGGGGGATGATGATGATGGGATTCTCTCCCAAGGCTGGACTTCTGAGTGGAAAAACTAGCCAAATAAAAAGAAGCACACCTCCACACTGCGACCTGGGCAGTGGCAACCCAAAGCCGCAAGTTCTGAGGGGGAAGATGTAGATTAAAACGAGGGCCGCCCTTCTCTCTAGATTATTCTTTCTCTATTACTCCTGGTGTTGTTCCCTTCATATTATCTCAGTGCTACTTGTCTCTGCCATCTCTTTCCTTTGCGTGTGTGTGTGTGTGTGTGTGTGTGTGTGTGTGTGTGTGTGCGCGCGCGCGCGTGTGTGCATGCACATCTTCCTGCATTCCATCTTCTGGTACTCACAAGCGCACTGGCGCTCACACCCTCTGTCTCTTCTTCTCTGTGCATGCCACATGGGATTCCCTCCCCAGCTCAGAAGTCACTTTGCTCTCAACCACTGTCACACAGCACACCGAGATTCCAGCCGGCATTTGGACTCTGTCGTGTTGCTTTTTTTTTTTTTTTTTTTTTCCCAAATTTCTGCCTGCAGTGTCAGGTCCCACTCACGGTTGCATCTCCCTCTCTTCCACACCCACACCGTGCCAAGCCCGTCTCAGGTAAGATCACTTGGTCAAATTTGGAAACTGACCCTCTTCCAGGGACGAGGAGGTTGTGAGCTCTTTGTGATTTCCTTAAGTCTGTCTTAGGCCAAGTTGGAGCCAGCTCTTTTCTTACCTATGAGGTCGGTCTTCTCAGACATTCTCTCCTATCCTGGTTTGTTACCCAGAGCAAGGAGGGCAATGATACTAATCATGGCAATGGCGATCTGGTATCAGAAATGTCCCTGCAACCGGGCTCTTAGACAAACAAACGGGCGAATGAACAAACAAACAAACAAACAAAAAACCCTGAGAACTTCTCAATGACTGTTTATGGAGTTGTAACCTTAGAATGCACTTTCTAATTGTTTTCAAGCCATGTCTTCATTCAAGGAAAGCCTTGAATTTTTTCGTTTTGTGTTTGAGAAGCCACAAACCCAGGTCCACTGGAGGAGGTAGTGGAAGGGGTGAAGGGAACTTTAAGGGGATTTCCCCCCCCAAAAAAAAAAAACTTGGAATTACCATTACAGACTGGGCTGTGCGCATGTTAGCACGTCTCTGTTGAACTGCGATGAAATCTAGGCCAGCTCCTCTCTTGTTACATGTGGAATGCAGCTAAGCATTTTGTACATAGATGGACCTTTATGCACGCATGCATGCATGCTAATTTGCCTGTGAGCTGAGTTAAAGAACAATTTTAAAGATAAATAAAAACTATTCTCCAAGAATAAATGACCATCAGCCTTTTAAATAAGCCAACCATTCCCCTAGTTTTTCTTTGCCTTTACATAGGACGTGTTAACAACTAGAATCTGGAAGCATCTTAATGGTTAATGCTGCTTTGGCCTCCAGTAGTCTCCAAAGGATCGCTGCTGCTCATTCTGGTTTTGGTGAACATTTTAGAGTATTTTTCCTGTTTTCTTATTCACGGTACCCCATTTTCCCTCTCCCCGACAAGGTGAGACCTTTCTTTCAGCAGTTGTAGGTGTGTAACAAGTCATCCAGCTAGTCTTTTTCCTCTGGACAAAACTGAATTTTTATTTTTCAAAGCAATTTTAAAAAGTTCATCTTCGTTCAGCTGACACACATGCTGATACTAGGCTTTTCTGTTTTAAGACTCATTTTGAAAATGGAAACTAGATAGAGCCTTACAGTTTTAATTCACCTATAAGCACTGCATTTAAAAAAAAAAAGGCCATTTTGGCTGAAATCAAGAGGTGGGAATTTGATGTTCTGAAAAATGCTTGTGCCTTTAAATGAGAATATGAAATGTAATTTTGTGAAGATGGTTACAGATTAACAGAACATGACTAGAACCTCCATTTCTCACTCCCACTTATATAACAAATCGAGGGGCTTCAGGTGTTTCCTACCTAGGTGCAGATAAAATAAGAGGTTGTGCAAACGATGGCGAAGATATATTAAAATGATACCCTCCTTGGAGACAATCCACAGGAGGGTCTGTTCCTTAGTCCACACCCTTCTTCTGCATGGAGTACAACAGTACAGGCAGCTGGTGCTCCCCCAGCTGTAGTGCCGAGGTTTGAAGCCCCTGCCCTATCCTGGTCTGTCACTAGAGTAAATTGTTTGATCATGCAGTAGGTAAAAATCTCAAAGCATAGTAGCTACTCAGGTACAGAGCTGTTCTGACCAGGTAATAAGAGGGACTCTTCTGGGGACTTGGCTGTTTAGATTAAAATGTATTGCAGGCTCTCAGAAGAAGCACACGTCAGTCGTAAAGGCAGTTTAAACCTTCGGGGACAAGCCTATGTTTAGATTGCATTAATTCATAAATATTATACTAAACAGCACTTAAATTGGACTTAAATGACTTCAAAGATAATGCATTATAATATGGCTATCCAGAGACCACTCACTAGTCTTCACGGCTCTCAGTAACTCAGTCTTTGCTGCCTCCTATCTTGCTAGACAGGACCAAAGTTATGAATGGATTTCTGGCTTATTCGTGTGTGATGCAGTGATGTGTGTGTGTGTGTGTGTGTGTGTGTGTGTGTGTGTGTATGCGCACATGAGCGTGTGTACACATGTGTACACAAGCATGGATATGCATGTGGGTTTATGCACTTTCAGTCACCATCTCTGTTCACTATGAAACGAAAAGGAGAGAAGAGAAGTAAAAGAAAAAAACGGGAAAGTGGGTGACCTGTTCCTTTTTTTTTCAGGGAAGAAAAATCCTACAAAACAGGGTGAAATTGGCCCTCAGCTCATTTCTGCTGCTGTCCCGGGAATTGGCCTCTCTTGTTTGATCAATACTACGATGTCTCTCTCTTTGGAGCCTGTAAAAACAATCTTTCCAAAAGTGCTTTGAATTGGGGAGAAGAGAAGCTTCCAGTTTGCGGGAGTTTGCATTACAGTGGGCTTTCTTCTGTGTGTATTGTTTTTTTGAATCTTGATTCGGCCCTTTTTCTTTCTTTCTTTCTCTCTCTCTCTGCCTACCACATAGATCCCCTTCCCACCAATTGCTTGCTGGTCTCTAGGGGGCAAATTTACCTTTACAGTAATTATCCCACTCCACAGCTGCTATCTGCTGCTTCCCAATCCAGCAGCCTTTTCTGGATGTGGGGGTTGGGATGATCCCCAACACCCACCCACTCCCTCTTCCATGGGCTCCCAGTTTGACTGGAGTAACTGCCTTCGAGGGTGCACTCACTCCACACATGGCAGGTATTCCATTAACCCTTGGAGCTCCTCTCTCTTCGGTTACCTGAAATGGCAGGTGGCCAAGAAATGGATACCCACCTGAAACCTCACGCATATCATCTAGTCTTTACCGATTTTTAAGAACCAGGATTGTACACATGCCACCCACAATGGAGGTCAGTGTCTTGTTAGGTCTCACAATTAGATCCCATCACAATTCATTAGAAGTTGGACACTCAGGAAAGGGGGAGAAGGGACCACAAATATGCCCTGAAACCAGGCTTAACAAAGGCACGGTTCCTTCCTCAGCCTCACGCTGTCAGTGTAGAGAGTGGGAAGATGTAGAAGCCAAAAGCAGCGTTCACCCTTCAAGCCTCATCATGCTTTTTCACTTAAGAGTAATTAATCACCAATGGCAGACAAGTGATTTTTTTTAAGGTGGCCAGAGGCTTATTTTTTTTAAAATCAGGATTAGCTAATAAATCAGACTGCATCATTGAAGTAGGAGTTCAAATTCTACTAGGGTTGAATAAAGCAGCCCTAAGAAATGCATGGATTCACACAGCTCTCTAGGAGATTCTCAGGACTGACTGTCAGGGACATGGTGGCCCAACCCTGACTCTAAAAATCAGAAGGACAGAGAAGCAGGACCTTTCATAAGGAAAAAAAAAATATGACCAAATTATGAAAGGCAAGGGACAACAATGGGACACTCAGTATGTCAGAGCCATCAGTCCTGCCTGTCACAGACTGAGCCAGTTTGTAAGAAGAATTATTTGAAAAATAAAGTTTTGCCTATCCCAGGAATCTTGTATAAACACGTAAATTATATGTGTGTGTATGGTGTGTGTGTGTGTGTGTCTGTGCTAAACCTTATGTAGTTTCCTGATGCAAGTAAAAAAATTCTTTACTATAGTATGAGAGTTCAAATTACACTAGAAGCAAAGTGTTGGCCTTAGCAAAGGATTGCTGAGGAGAAACCGTAGAGCCATGTTAAAGTTTATCTGCACTGGAAATTGAGGGGCAACACAGTGCTCCAGTCCATAGAACAGCCAGCTCCTCACAACTGTCTTTTGCCTCTAGTGGGTTCTGATTTATTTTTTTTAAACTTTGAAATATTAAATTACTACAAGAACTGATTGTGAAGACGGACAGCCTCCCTCCTCTGTGCTGTTAAAATTCTATCATTACTATTTTTAAGACTGAGGATCTATTAGAATGACAAAGGTTTGATACAAACCTTGATTAGCTTCCAGGGAGCCTGATTGGAAAGGGGAAAAAACTACAAAGACATGGTTGCCTCCGGAGGGAGGGAAAAGAAAGTATTTCTTCCCCCCCCAAATATTATTTTGAAACCTGCCTCCCCCATCCCCCCTTCCCCCTTCCCCCTTACAATCCCTCTTCTGAACAGACATTTTCTCCATATTGGATAAAGGTTGCTTTCTCTCTCCATGGCAGGCCCCCTCTCCTCACACCAACAAATCTAGTATATTTCCGTTCTGCTGGGTTCTTTGTGCTACTCAACATGTCATTAACTTTAAGATTTACTCCTCAGCATGCAAGCTGGAAGATGCTAAAGCCAATAAAAACTGCTCTCTGGGACTCCAACTAGAAAGACTTTGGAGCTCTGTTTAGTATTCACATGGAGGGAGGGCTGGGAATGAGGGTGGCGGTGGTAGTGGAAACCCTCAGCTGCTTAGAGAGCCGCTCAGCTCTGCGCTCGGCACCTAATGTGCCGGAGGATCGGCTCTGTTCATAGCCCATTTGTGGCTAAAGATGAGGCTGCTGCCTGTGTGGAGGTGTATGTGTTGTGTGTGTGTGTGTGTGTGTGTGTGTGTGTGTGTTTTCATCTTCAAAAACCACCAGCTCTAACACAGCATCTTCTGTGGCTCTTCACACTACTGTTCATTAAAAAAAACGGAACGTCCATACATCCCCACAACTTCCTTAGCGCCGTACTCCTTCCCTGCCTGGCCATCAATCTCTCTCAGAAAGCATTTAACTTGCCCACACAACTCCAACACCGATTAATCCCTGGTGCACATCCTATACATTACTGTTAGGGAGCAGAGCGCTGGGCTAATTTCATCACCCACAAGACACCCACACACATTCTACAACTGAACTCATTTGGGGGCTCCTGCCTTAAAGATAATAAAACAGGGAGAAAACAGGCAGGCTGCAGACAATCGCATGACCACTTTCCTAAAAAGTTGTTCGATTTTAATTCTTTGATTATTCCGTCCCTGCCTTCCATAGGTACTCACTAACAGTGATTGCTTCTAGGGAGACACAGTGTACTGTAAAGCTCACAGTATGGTGAGTTTTGGATAAATGAAGGCTTACCTTTCAAAATGCACCCCTTGCATGCATAATATTATTTCCCATATCTCAGCCTCACTGGGGAAGGGGGTCTGTTCAGGTTTTCTAAACCCCTCACTCCACCCAGGGGATGGCTCTTTCCTTGCTAATTCTTGCCTTGGTTTTTTTTTTTTTTTTTTTTTAATCAATCCTTCCAAATATTGAAACCAGCACCTTCTCACCAGTCACACGACAACCAGACTACTGAGGCACACATCTCGCTAGGGAGAGTTTACTGTTAAATTGATAGCAAAATAAAAATATCTCTTTGAATTTGTTACCCCTCTCCCGTTTAGACGGCTACACTCTGCTCTTCTGGCCCATGCAGAGGAGAGCAATTCCTGTAGTGTTTTCAGCACCACGGACAGCACCCCAGATCCCAGGCAAGCTGAGCGCCGGGCAGTCCGCTCAGTTTTTTTGGGGGGGCTTCCCGGGAGCAGCTGTCCCCATCCTAATCTTTCAAGTCTCTGGATCCAAAATCCCCAGCCTTGTTTGCTACCCCCCATCCCTCCTTTCTTCCCATCTCCTGCCTCTGTTGCCCTCTCTATGGCACCGCTTCCATCGGCTGTTCGCCTCAAGAACCCAGCCTTGTCCCGGCGAACATCTTCCCCACACATCCCAGCTCGGTCTCTCTGCCGGAGCGCCTCCCTCCTCGGCGCCCGCCCGCGGCTCGCTTTCGCCCCGTTTCTCTCGCTTGCCAGTCGCTGGCCGGCCAGTCTGCTGCCCGCCCCGCTCCTGCTTCCCGCAAAGTTGAGAGGGAAAGGTGCACTCACCTTTGTGCATGCCTGTGAACCTGTCCTTCAGAACCGTAAGCTCGTAGATCTTGCCGAACTCCTCGAAGAGGGGCTTGAGGTCCTTCTCATCCAGGTTTCGGGGGATCTGCCCAATGAACAGCTTGATGGCATCGTGGTCCTTCATGGGAATGGTCGACGGGTTCCCCGGGCTGTGGCTTAATCCGTTCATATGCCCGGCGCTGCCCGGGCTGCTGCCTAGCCCGTTGGTACTGAGGCTCGCGTTGTCAGCCTGTCCGTTTGCTAACGTGGCCATCTTTATATACATAGAGAAAAATCTTTCCTTTTATTCTTTCTCGCTCGCACTCTCTCGCTCCTCTCCCTCACTCGCTCGCTCGCGCTCACACACGCACACGCACACACACACACACACACACACACGCACACACACACACTCTCACACTCTCACACACACACTCACACACACACTCACACACACACACGCACACACACACACACACACACTCACACACGCACACACTCGGGTTCTCTTCCCTTTGGTTTCCTACACCTTGCTCTGCTCTGGGCTCTCGTTCTATTTCTCTCTCTTCTCTCTCTCTCTTCTCTCTTCTCTCTCTTCTCTCCCTCTTCTCTCTCTCTCTCTCTCTCTCTCTCTCTCTCTCTCTCTCTTCTCTCTCTCTCTCTCTCTCTCTCTCTCTCTCTGATGTGATTTTTTCTTCTTCTTTTTTTTTTTTTTTACATTGAACAGACAGGATCTCTGTCCTTTCGGTTTAAACAGGCTGGACCGGTTCAAGTTCCCTGCCAGACCAGGGGTGGGGGGCGGCGAGGGCGCGCGGTAGGAGGAGGGGGAGCGCGGGGGCCAGGAGTGGGCGCGCTGGGGGGCGCACGGCGGCGGGCGGCGGCCGGGGGCAGGGAGGCCGGGGCGGCGCCGGCCTCGAGCGCCTCCCCCGTCGGCGGCCCCGCGGAGCGGCAGTGGTACAGTCCGAGACGTCCCCCCGGCTATAAATAGCGCCAGGCGCATGGCTCTTCGGGAGGCGCTGAGATTCCGGGCCCCGCAGCCGCGGGCAGCGGGTGCCTGTTAGCTCCCGGGGCTCTCGGTCTCTTCTTTTTTTTGCCTTTTTGGGGTTATTATTATTATTATTATTATTATTATTTGTAATAGCAGCAGGTGCAACCTTTTGTATTTTCAAAGCATTGATTTTCATTTTCGTGTGGGCAGGTAGGGGGGCGTTATCCACTTAGCTGCGCTCTGTTAGGGCGACAGGCGGGCTAAGCGAAGGCAGGGAGGGCGGGCGGGCGGGGCGGCGGCGCAGGCGGCGGTGGAGGTGGAATGGGCGCTTTTCTCTCCCATCTGGCTCCATTTATTTATTTATTTAGACTAGAAAAAGCCAACCGGCTTGGAGGGAGTCCGCCCAGACATCTGAGTGTCCATTGATCACTGTCGAGAGAAAGAAAAAGCTACATAAATGTATATTATGTGGCTAGATCTATAGTCCGGAGCTTTATCGCGCGCTCTTTCTGTATCTCTCTCTTTCTCTCTCTCTCTCTCCCTTTCTCCTTCTCTAATTCCCAATCTGCCCGAGCAGACCCCAAATTTCTCCTTCCTATTCTGCATCCACAGACACCGGATCCACCCTGAGAGCATGGGGCTAGGAGAGCAGCCCAGGCTGCGTCAGAGTCTCAGGGAGTAGAATTCGGCTTGGTTCTCCGCCCCAGCCCTCTGAGAAGGCGGGAGGGAATGTTTCAGTCCCGGACGACTTTTCCCGTCCAGAGAGCGGCAGCCAGTGCAGCCGGTGGCTGGAGGGAGGAAGGTAGGAGCCAGGCGTGGGGGGGTCCTCCCCCGGCCGGCTCGGGCGGCGGCTATGGAAAGCTCTGGGTGCGGTGGCGGGAGAGCCAGCTCCGGGGAGCGGCTTGGTGTTCGCCCTCGTTCTGTTTAACTGTGGCAAATTGGAAATTTCTTTTCTTAATAAACTGTTAAAGAAATGGAGCGCCCCCCACCCCACCCCACCCCATCCCATTCGCCAACCCAGCTGCAGCCGGCGGTAGACTGGCGCTGCTGCTGCTGCTGCTGATCCTGCCCTGCACTACCGGATCCAGAGGTGCGAAGCTGGAGTCTCCAGCGCTGGCTCTGGCTGCCCGGATGGCTCAGCGCGGAACTCCAGCCCGGCCCGCGGGGCTAGAGAGCATCAGCTGCGCGCGCGAGGGAGTGGCAGGCGCAAAAGCTGTCCCGCCCCTGGGGGCGAATAGTGGTAGTGAACTTGGCTAGGGCAGCCGATTTTCATTCTCAGCGTGTTTACCTGCACCCCCATCCTCCCCAACGTTTGCTTCTCTAGGCTTCAGAAACCCGGCCAATTAAAATAACGCGCCATACTCCCTGAGGCTGCAGAGCCCGAAGCTGGGACAGCAGGCAGAGCTGCTAGGCTACTCCCCCCTCTCCGCCCCCCTCCCTGCCCCAGGCCACCGCTGGCCACTTTCCGCTTTTCTGTTCATAACCCTGAATTACATTGCTAGACGTTGGGGCTTAAATTTTAATTTAAAGAAGCGTTACCCTAACAGCCTTAGTAAAACAAAAACAAAAACAAAAACAAAAACAACACACACACACACACACACACACACACACACCAGGCAAGCAGTTGCTACTACTAGAAGGCTGAACACTGGAGAGGCAGGTTTGGTCAGAGGGCCCAGAGATTTTCAGCCCCGAGGGTGACAGCCCCAGGTACAAAACTGACTCCAGACACTCCCTTCTGAGGCTGGGGTCCTGAACCCAACAGCAAGAACAATTCTGAGAAGGGCAGAGCTTTGTTCATTTAGAAAGAACCTTCCATCTTTGCTCTTTGAAGCTTTGTGTGTGAGTTTCCTAGGTGTCTATTATCTCGTCTTAGAGAGACGGGTCTAAGAATCGCTGAAGTTGGTGAAATGAGGACCCTTATCTGCAGAGGAGAGCCATGTGTTTTGTGTGCCTCTGATATGCTAGAATAGTGTGCGTGGGTCTCTGGTAGGCAAGCTGGAGTGTCAGTATGGGACAGTGTGTGACAGGTGTGTGCAAATGTGTGCTGTTTGTATTTGTCCTCCCCCCTTTCCCCCTCCCCCCCCCCCGTGTGCTCATCAGGATATCTCAGGGCACATGAGCAGAAGATAATGACTATTCGCATTCACCACCCAACAGCATCTTACCGAGCTTGGCTCTCAGGAGCTCACTGTGGAGTGGACTGTATCTTCTTCCCTAACAGGAGAGTTAATGAATATAATTTCTACTTGAGGTTCCTTCCTTTTTCTCTGCCTGCCTCCCATCTTGCCAAAGCAAAACCTTGGGGATAAAAGGAGCCAGCCGAGGAAAAGGAGGAGGACCCCAGAACAGTCACCATCTTCTTCCTAAACACCGTCCCAGGTCCAAGGAAATCATTCACACGTGTTAAGTTATTCATGCCATTATTATTATTATTATTATTATTATTATTATTATTATTAACCACTGTGCAAGTCAGAGCAGTGGTGTCTTGGCAGGAGTGAGTGAAATAATTGGGGGAGGGTGCTGATGGAAGGGGTCACCTGGATATTTCAGAGTCACATGCTACACGCTTCCTTCAGGACTGCTCCTCTGTGTCCTGTCTCTTCCTGTGTCTACCCAAGGCTGGAAAGAATGACTTCTTACTTTAGGAGAGTGTCTGCCTTTCTCTGCAGTCCCCCCCCCAACCCCCATCCCAGATGATCGTGATACTGTTTGGATTTGGTCTGAGCTCTTGGGTGTGCAGGGCATCTGTTATCCATCGCGTCTCCGACAGGTGTCTACGGAGTTACCATAGGTCTCCTCAGAAACATCCTGGACGCCAGGTTCCCCCTCGTGTGACAGTGGCAGTTGGAGAGGCTTCTGGCAAAGCACTGCCGTTTTAAAGGTGCCAAGCTGCACCCGTAGGCTTCTGGTTTTCAGATGCAGGAGAGTGTTAGGGGTAAAAAAAAAAAAAAAAAGATTGCAGTTGGGTGTCTCGGAAGAATGAATTGAGGAGCAAGACCCTGGGAAAATGTACGGCATGCTTTTAGGTTGGCTTCTTGGTACCCTTGTTTTTGATAGTCTAGGAAGTGTTAAGTCCACCCCCCCTCCATTAAACCTCAGATCATCAAAGAGAAATGTAATTAGAGGAAGATAGTGGCAAAGTGTTATTCACAGTGACATTTAAGTAGATCTAACCCTTTTTCTCCAACTGCTACTCCATAGCCACAATTATTCCGTCCACCGAGAGAGAGAGGAGACCCGCAAACAGAAGGGTACCCTGGGGCAGGAGCCTTTCGTTTTCCTTCTGCTTCAGGGGTGAATGCTTTGTTGCTGATTCATCTCTGAGGATGTCAGGATGCCCTGTGGTGGTGACGGTGTTTGAGGACAGATAAGGTCACTTACCTCTGCTCCTCCTCTCCTCTTTAAGGGGAGATTACATTTCCTCCCGGCACCAAATCCTCCTAGCCATCTACCCACGGAACCACCCACAGTCAGACCTGCTTTGGCTCTTGTGCCTGTAGCTTCCCCTGATACTTGGCGAGAGCACAGGAATCCAGTGCCTCCCATCCGTGTCACTCCCCGCGACAGATGCTCACATACAGGTACTCAAGAGAGTGCTCACTGATACATTTAACTTGTGTCCATTCCCCTCCTCCCTTAGAACAGGGGGCCATGGCCCCAGGTCAGCACTCTGTGGGAAGGATTCAGGGTCATGTGTGAGACCATACGGGAGCACAGCCTCCCGAATTTGCCTGGCTTATAACCACTCGGCCATCCGTGCCTTCATCCAGCCCCTCCGATCTCCCACGGGAAAGGTCGGAGAAAGGACAGGTCTGCAAAGAACTCACTCACTGTCTAGTTAGAGAGCAAAGTCACACCAAGCGGGGGGGGGGGTTTGGAAAAAAAAAACAACTCAGAACAGCAAACTGCAACAGATGGTTAAATGTCTTCCAGGCTTGAGGATTTCCACAAGGAGGAAATAGAAAGCAGAAAGCATGCAACTTGAGGGTGAGAAGTGGGATGAACTAACTGTGAGGTGGCCAGTGGCTTAGAGGAGAGAGAGGTGCCTGCAAAGCAGGATGCCAGGGGGTTCTGCTGCAGAGAGCTAGAGAGAGCGACCTGCTTAGACCTGCAGAGGGCGTGGAGCCCAGTCTGAGAGCGGCTCCCTTCTGTTAGTGTTGTTTGGGCAGAGACCGACTCAAGTGATTGCCCAAGAATAGAGTGCACCCAGAGACAGAGGAACCCTTGGAGAGGGTAGAGCTGTGTAGACAGTGGCAGCCAAGGAAGACTTCCTGGAGAAGAGGGCCGTGATGCGGTCCTGTGGGAGAGACCATGCAGCCTGGGCTGAGGCAGTGGTTGGAGTGACCCAGGATGGGAGTGGACATTCGGTCATCTGTGGCATTTCCGGCAACAAGAACAGGCCCCCAGAAGCTCCCTGTAGATTAGGTAGAGGGTGAGGAGGCAGGGTGGGACTTGGAGGGCTCAACCTTTTGTGAACTGAGCCATAAGCTCAGAGTTTCCTTGCCCTTGAATAATTTGGGGGGGGGGAGCTCTGTACTATAAAGCTCAGTGAAGAAGAGGAAAAAGCAGTTCTCACCACCTCTGTTAATTTTAGTAGCATCTTGTCACCACCCAGAGACCTCCTTGTCCTGTTCTGAGCCCATAGCAAACCTAATCAGGGAACCAAATTTATTAGAGGGAAGGAGAAAACAGAAGCTGTGTGTTTGTTCTCCAGGGCTCCTTAGAGGGACAGGGACACTAACTAGCGCCAGGGCTGGTAGACAAGGGTCCTCTATGCCATATTTTTCTTGCTATCTGAATCTGAAGGACACACTTCCTTGGTCCAGCGAGGTCACGGGCTCTCTAGCGGTACTCACTGACAAGCTATGCCGCAGTCTTTGGTCAGCCCCTGTTAACAGGCTTTTACCCCAGTTCCTCAGTCTTGTTGATGACAGGGTGCCATTGAAAGGACCGCATGGGAACAAAGGGGTTTCAGGTCTAGGATGGGGACATCCTGCACCACGTGCCCACAGAGTCAGATGTCGCAGAAGGTTATATCATCTTCTTGGACTTCAGCTTTCCTGTCTGTAAAATGGAAGCAAAACATCCTCTCCCCAGGCCCCCTTTCCTTCCTCCTCCCCTATCTCAGAGACAGTGATATGCCTATGGCTTTCATGTAAACATTTATTATTAAAATGAGAACGTAGGGATTGAGGTATAAACAGGACATAGGAGAAGGAATATAGCCTTGATGATCTCCATTGCAGCGCAACCATGAGCTAAGAGCTAGCTGATTATCTTCCCCAGAGTATGACTATCTCTTGCAAGAGGACTGTGCCCAGAACTATAGGAGCAGATGTCTTAACCTGCTAGCTTCAAGTCCTGCCTCTCTCCCTTATTAGCTCTATGACTTTGGGCAGGATATTGAATGTCTCTGTGGCTCAGTTTCCACATTTGTACAATCAGCAGAGAATAGAGCCTGGCTCGTAGAGTTGTTGTTGTGGAGATTAAATGAGTAAGTGCAGGTAAAGTGTTCAGATCAATGTCTGGACAGCCAATATTATTGGAGCATCACTAACAGGCCTCTGGGGGGCTGAGGGAAGGCTCGAGCCCCTCCCAACTCCTGCAGGACCACAGGGTTGAGCCCTAGAACCGGGTGCCCAGTCGTGAGGTGGATGTGTGGGTGTGCTTACACACTGCACTCTGATTTCCTTATATACCCCCCCCCCGCCCCTGGAGATGGAAATATTTAGACAGCACAAAGCTGTATCACAGCTTTCTGTCTTCTGTGGGCTTGTCCTGTGTACCTGCTGCCAGCACTAGTCTGCTTACCTGAGAGGTGTTACGGAAGTCTTTTTAATTGTGATGTTTTACTAATTAGTTTTTAATTATGTTAATTTATTGTACACGAGCCCTGAGGTTTGCCGACACTAGCTCCACGTGGAAGCTGGAATCGTAGGTTGCATTTATCACACAAAATGCTGTGGGTCCATGTCGCTGTAGCATGGTTCAGGCATGGTTTCTCGAATACTCTTGAATCAGCTTGAAAGCCCTACCTGGGCTTTCTCGTCCTAACGCTTCCCATGGCTGCAAGGCTCCTGCAGTACATGGTCCTTCATCTAGTACAGGCGTTGAGAGATTCAACACTGTCAGGCTGAGGGGATGGGATAAGGAGGGAGAGCAGGGTGAGGCTAGGATGACACTGGGTGGGGCTTAGGAGAGTGAGCCTTCACCAGGCCAGGTTTCTAAGGGTGGCTGTGTGGGCCCTCAGACGTGCTCACTTTGGTAGAATTCTCCTGGACGAGCATGCTGAAACTGGTACTGCTGCAGACATGCCTGGTGTTCTGACCGCACAACACACTATTATTATCTACAAAGTTTACGTTTAAGAATCATGCAGTGGAGTTTTTTTTGTTTTGTTTTGTTTTGTTTTTAAATCCCAACAATATATCACACAATTCTTTTAAAAGTAAGTTTATGATTTTTGTGTCAGGCTACATGATAGCTATTTTCAGCTCCATGTGTCCTGCAAGTTACAGGCGGAACACCCTCGGTACAGCTTGTCAAAGGGCCTACAGTCATGTAGTCTGGGAGAGGCAGCGGCAGTTGAAGATGAGGGTAAGGTATGCATGGGCAGTCAGGGGCCTGGGGGCATAGACAGAAGCAGGCTTGTGTTCAAAGTTGTGTATAAATGTGTGGGGTTGGGCATGTAGGCTTTGCAGCAAGGCTGTGGGGATTTTCACACCATGACCAGGAGTTTATTGTCCAAGGATATCATAGAAAAGTATACCCAATAACACGGGACTGAAGGAGGAATCAGGAGTTCAGGAAGACAAAAAGAGAAAACACCTCTCTCCGAACACATGTGCAGAAAGGTTGGGTCACCTTATGGGATTCATCTATTCCAGGTCACTTCCACTGTCAAAGAATAGAGCCCTGCTGCTATAAGGGATGTGTCAAAGAAGAACCCTCCCTCAACACCCGCCCGATCGCAGCCTTCTTTTAACAAGTTTCACACCCTTTAGACCGTCCATACAGAGTTGTGTGCACAAATTCTGGTCCCTTGTCCAATGCACACAGTAACGTAAGTTTGTCTCAGAGAATATATTGGAAAGAAATACACTCTACAAATGACAGCAGAACGTTTGCTGCTTTAAAAAAAAATCTGTATCTGAGGAGGCATATATTTCAGTGCTGAATATACACAGAGGATAGGTTCGTGTCTTGTACTTAGGAAGAGAGACAGTTTGGGTTGGGGACGTAGCTCAGTGGGTCAATTTCTGAAGTCCATACGTGGGAACCTGAGTTCTGCTCCTCAGCTCTGATTCCAAGTCCTGGCGTAGGAGGGGCATGCCTCTAATTCCAGCCTTGGGAGGTGGAGAAATGTGTGTTCTTGGGTTTGTTGGGGAGTCCGTCTAGGTAAGTTGATGGTCTCCAGGTTCAATGACTCCAAAACAACAATAAAAATAAAAACGTATTAGGGCGTAAGAGATGGTTTAGTTGATAGGAGTTCTTGTTGCTCTCTCCGAGAATGGAAATTTAGTTTCCCAGCACTCACGTTGGGAGATTTGCAATATCCTTAACTCTACTTCCAGGGGATCCAGTGCCCTGTTTTGGTTTAGGCAGACACCAATGCATGAGTACATGTGCACGCGCGCACGTGCACACACAAATAACATAATACTATAATCGACGAAGACATCTAACTATGACTTGTGTTTCCCATAACCACACCACCCCCCCCCCACACACACACAGAGAGAGAGAGAGAGAGAGAGAGAGAGAGGGGGTGGGTGGGAAGGAGGAGAGGGTGGTAGGTGGTGGTCCAGACAGCTTTACGCATGATGTTCTCAGAGCCTCAGTTTCCTCATAAAACATAAGGGTGCTTCCTTTGTGTGTGCAAACATTAGAGGAACAATATTCAGTGCCGGTCACATAGCAGGGTATATAACACCTGTTATCTATGCTTACAGTCGAATCAAGAGTCTCTCTCCTCTAGACATGAGCTGGTGCAGAGTGCCCACTGGGAACCTGTGCCGGGGCAGAAGGTTCTGTAAGAAAAAAAGTTAGTTCTGGCGTCTTTGGAGCAGTCTTCTCAGTGGTATTGGGCAGATGATAAGGATAATCAGGGGGAGCCCAGTGTTCCTGCGTCCACCCTGGAGCTAGAGGAAGGAGTCTCTAGCGAGGTGTGAGGGGCGTGGAAAGGAGGGCAAGTTCTCATCCCTGAGGTTTGTACCACCATAGCTTAGACATCCACACCTACATCCGGACCAAAGGAGGGCTTACGGCAGTGCATACAATCAGCAACCCCATCTTTTAGTGGTCCCCCACTTGACACCTGCACACACGGTCTAGGGAGACCTTTGCCCAGGTTAACTTCCATTTCTTGCTACAGAGGGTGCTCTGGGGCTGTACAATTCTCTTGCTGGCCCTGTGACTTCTCGTTGAGTCACAGTGTAATTGATCCCTCTTGAGCCAGGTGGTCGCTCTCCTGTGTCCCAAATCAGGACTACTGATCCAGGCTGAATCCAAACCGTGGCTGGGGAGACCTGGCTAGAGCGAGCCCATCCTGGATGGTGGCTTGGAACCCTCTCGAAGGTGCTCCTGAAAGTCTGTCTTTGGAGAACATGGGTCTGGTCCCCGCTGACCTTCTTAGATGTCCTCAGTGGCTTTTTATCAGTACTGCTGCTGTAGATTAGCCAAAGGCATGATCTCATCTGGGAATCTCCGTGAAGAGACACCCAGGCTCTGTGCTTCTAGGTTAACGCTTGGAGGAGTTGAGAGAAGGGTCATCGCCACATCATCCAAGGGACATGTCTGTTCTTGGGGCTTACTTGGTCCTGTGGTATTTTTTTCCTACAGGAACTAAGGAAATACCAGGTATTGGGGTGGGGTGGGGTGGTCAATCCCTGAATTCCCCTGGTCTTGGTGTAAAGAGCAGAGTGAGATCACTTCTCCCAATGGCAGGTCTAGGATGGGGCCAACAGCCCCGCCTTCCCCATCCCCCCTCCCCGGAGCAGCAATGGGATGTGCAGTGGAGCGCACTGACTGTCGTGAACGAAGGAGAAAGTTGTTTTTGCTTCTGTGACAAATGCATGGACACTGATCTATAAATGGGTAGGCATCTCTTCTGTTCTAGAGTGGTATCTCGGGGAAAGATAAGGCTCTGAGAGATAATCCACTATATCCTTGTCCCCTGTTAGCTGGGATGACCTGGCTGGGGTGTTGTGCTTTTACACCTTCAAACTACACGCCTGCTCCCAGTTCTCAGAGAGTCCCTGCTCTCTTTCACACCTGCCCACTCAGGCCATGCCCTCTCAGGAACGGTAACCTCTTTGTCTTACCCAAACGACAAAGGGAAGGCCTGGGTCCTGAAGGACCCCACCGAGGGCTCCTGAGTCACTGCTTCCCCCCTGGACCTCAGTTACCTGTTTTACGTCCTTCCTCCTTGATCCGATGGCTTGTGGGATGAGGAAGGAAGAGAAGGGACTGGTTTTTAGGTACTGTGCAGGAAACACACTCCTCAGTCACCAGCCTGTCCCCTGTCCCCGATGCGTCCTCTGCCCTGTCCTGCTCCTGACCCCAGAGCAGCCCCGAGAACGCCAAGAACAGCTCAGCTAGTACATCCTTCCTCTTCCTCCCCATTAGTTCTTCCAATCACACTTAACAGCCGCCTGGCTTTTGGCCGCAGCATGGTATATAATAACCTGCAATTATTGTCCACTTAAACTGTCCCCAGGGCCTTGTCTGTTGCGCTGCCTGGCTCCTACCGCTGGCCTGCTGATTTTCCTGTCAGAGTCAAAGCCAATGGGAAGAAAGTCCCTGACGGGGCCAAACTGACAGCCTGTTTGGCTGCACATCACCTCTGTGCCTGTAGCTTCCTTAGAGACAGGGCCACCGAGGAGACTACGTCCAGTCACATCTTACGTAGCCTGGAGCCCCATGCTTGTGGGTTATTCCCAGCCTTCCTCATCTAGTCCCCGCTCCTCTCTACCCAACGCCACCCTCTAAGTCTCAGTACCTTTGTTTACCCAGTGTATACCAGCCTTTTATAGGCTATGTTCTTTCTTATATCCTTCCAATGAAGGCAGTGGCGACTTACACACAGACATGTTGCAGAATAGAAAGGTTTGTTGTCTTTTAAAGGCCACAGAAACAAGAAGTGGCAGATCAAATGCAAAACTCACTTATTTCCTTCCCCCTTTGCTGGGTACCTATCTCTCATAGTACCAAGTTCTCCACTTCAGTGGTTTTGCTCCAGCCTCCCAACCCCAGGAAATCTGTCTCCGCCAGGGCCGCGATAGCTGTCCTGCCACTCGATTCTTGAAGCATCACTGCATGCGGATACCTCGCTATCACTACTTACGACTCCTCTTTCTTAATGCTGCCTGCTGCCATGTGTGTGCGCATCCCTGGGGCCCAACATTCATAGCCTCGGACGGGAACGGCAGTCGTCTGTGTGGTCAACCAGTGGACCATGTCTATGTGATGATGGTGATAATCAAAGATTTCTAGGATGTAGAAAAAACGTATGAGTCACCATTGGGGGATTGCAGAATCTGAGAGCATCTGTTTTTACACCACCCCACCAGAGAGAAAAAAGAGTGGATTCTGAGGCTCCCTGATGGGAATGTTGATTGTGGTGTGGTGGTGTGTGCACACCTGCACAGTCCAGAACACAGGGGTGATGATGTTTGTAGAAAGTGGAGACCATAGGGTTGTGAGAGGTAGAGTCTTCTGACTTCCAGGCCAGGGAAAGCCCGGAGCTGGCAGCAGACTGAGACTCTGAAAAGCTCTGTGTAGGGAAGGTATTCCAGGCTCCTGTTTCTCTGGCAAACCCTGTATAAGGAGAAACAGAGACTCTGGGTCACTTTGGGTGAGTCTACCTTCAGGCCAGTCCCCCAGCAATGACCTGAGAACGCTCTCTTCTGGCCTAGGGCATTCATCACCAGACACAGCCCTTTTCAATTCTTTGCTTTGCAAAGCCTTCTAAACAAGCAGCTTTGCCAGAACGTAGTTTGGGGGCAGCCCGAGGCCTGCTCTGGTCCAGGATATGTTACAGGTTAAGTTCAAGACTGACATGCATGCAAGCTGCCAAGGGGTAGGTGGGACCTTCTGTCTTCTGTGTCACTAGAGTAGCACGAGGCAGGTAAACGGCCTGTTATCTCAAGGTGCCCAGCGCCCACCCTCTTGCCCCCCGACTCCCATTTTTCTGCTTTTAGGATATATATGAATAGCCTGCTCCTTGACTCTTGGCCTTTAGAACTGGATCAAGGCTCTTGAGCAAAGCGTTGGGCAAGGAGTCCCCAATAGGGACAGCTACCAGAATAAATGCCTGAGAGAACAGTAGACACGCAGTGTGCTTCATTCCCTTCCGCCTCCCCCTCCTCTGCCTCCCACCCAGGCCCAGGCAAAGGACTTCATTCACACTTGCTGCTTTAGGGCCATGCTAAGGGTTGGGGGTAAAATGCTGGTATGTCCATGCAGGCTTGCATGTCTGAACACTTGATCTCCAGCTGGTGGCACCGTTCTGAGAGGTTGTGGAACCTTTGGGAGACGGGCCTCGTTGGAGGCAGTGAGCTGTGAACTTGGTAGGGAGGGCCACCTGCTTTCCAGTCAGTTTGCTTCCTGTCCTGTGCAGACATGAGCATGCTGCCCTATGCTCCTGGTGCGACAGCCACAACACATGCATGTGTGTGTGTGCGCGCGCTCCTGTGTGTGTGTGTGTGTGTGTGTGTGTGTGTGTGTGTGTGTGTGACTTCCACCTAGTCTTCCTGCCTATAATGGACATACCAAAGGCACAAAACAAAATGAAAACCACACAGCAAACCCCCTCCTTCCCTTAAGTTGCTTCTTGCCAGGTTATTTTGTCACAGGATATGGAAAAGTATCTAACACTCAAGCTGTTTTGCTGTCACCCGATTTGCTACGAACAAACTGTACTTAAAGAGGTCCCATGGCCACAGTCTAGCTGGCCTCTGCGGTATGGGAAGCTTCTTTTTCAGGTGTGGGTAGGGATCGTGGGCTATCCTGCAGCCTTGATGGGATCTATGAGAGATGCAACCCTTTTCTCCATGATCTCTATTGATTCTAGTCAATAGTCCCTGGGTACCAGGTCGCCACTTCTGGGCCTAAGCGTCTGTGACATCTACCTACAATCTCTGCAGAGAGGACCTGTCCATTTCCTCTAGGTGTCCTGGAGCTGACTCTGTCTTCTGGTTTTTCCTACTCAGAAAGGCAACCAGATAATCTCTGAAATTTCCTCCCTCCTCGGCAGAGAGGATGGATGGAGAGATGCCAGGGGCCGGTGCTTACGTCCAGCTCTCTGCCTAAGCTCACTATGCTTTGGCACCTTGACAAAACCTAGGCTGCTCACACCCACCCCACAGGAGGGAGTGCTCACTCTGCAGCTTTGAGCTTCCTTTGGCATCAGCCCCTTTCTTTTCCCATACTGACTAGGCACAGCTCTTCATGGTTCCTTCTGAAATAGAAGGATGAGGCTGCCTGGTGTGTAGCTCCTTACTGATCTTCCCTTCCTTTTATTTAGATCAGCACAGCTTCTGAATGTCTTTCCCCAATGTAGAGGACCCTGGAGAATGGTTCTACCGTGCTGCGTGGGTGCAACTCCAGCTGGGGGACATGGAACAGAGTATTGAGAGACTTGAAAACCAGTGCTTTGGGGAGCCTTGTGGTATATCAGAGTTGTCAGTCTGCTCAAAAAATGTACAACATCAGAAACTTTTCAAGGTAGTTGGTACAGCAAATTTTGGTCATCTTGGTCATCCTTAATGATGAAAGCTTGACATCTTAAAGCAATTCATTTGCTAAGTGTTTAGGTAACTTGCAGTGATCATCCCCCCCCCCGCCCCGTACCATGAGAGGGGACTGCATATGGGTATACTATGGTACTTAGAGATGTGTGCTGCAAAGCCACACTTACTTTCTTTGTGTTTACAGGTTGCTTGTCTGTGATCAGCAGAGATGCATGTGTATATGTGTCTACGGACACCTTCATGGGGGCTTATTGTATTTTCTCTGTGTGGCTAATGTTTTTGGCCTCTGGGGGTGCTCTCTATACACAGATACACAATTTGAGAATCAGGATTTCCAAGCTGCAAGGTACCCTATGCATCTTCTAATCTTCTTTTCTTATTTTTTTTCTTTTGGCAATTAGCAGCTGGAGAGATGAAGTGATTTGCTCAGGGTCAGATATTTCAATCAATCAATCAATCAACCAATCAATCAATCAGTCCTCCTCTTCTAGTGTACTTGTTTGATTGCCAGTCTGTCTCTTTCCCTCTCCATCCCTCTCTATCTCCTCAGCCAGAGCTGATCCTGACAGGTAGTAGGGATGCTGCTTTCAGGAAGGCTGTTAGAAGTAGCACAGGACCATGGAGGTGGGGGGGGGCTCAGCGAGTACCAGTCTTTCCTGTAACTCTGGAGTCCAAGGGAGTGACGCTTTGCTCTCTGGATGGAGCAAGGGGGAAGAAGGTGGAGGCCTGGCTCCATTGTTACAAAACCCGTTTTCAGCCTGCTTCTTCCCTCCTGGGTTCCTCCTTCCAGGTGGTGACCAGGAGTTGAGTAGTCAACTCAGGGGGAAGGAAGGAGGTGGCCCAGTGGCATTTTCCTTTCGGCATCCCTTCCTCCAAATTTAGCATTTAGACTGTGCTTCATAAACCCTTTTAGGGGAGGAATACATGCTATTGTCTTGCATCTCAAAGGCACAACAGAATTCTCCCTCTGATCCTGCTCTGTGATGCTGGAGTTTGGCACTCAGTTCCAAAGGACAGAGTAGAAGTATACTGTTTGACTGATGTCATTTTCCATGGAGGAACATTCCTGGGTTTGGAATGACCTCAGCATTCTCTCCTTTACTCCTGCACTCACTGGAGGAATCTGTTGTCCACAGTCCAGAAGGTTCTCTAGTATGCTTAGTTACCTTTGGCAGAAGCGAACCCCTCTCTTCATATGGCGGCCACCTGTTTCAAGAAATCTGAATTTCTTCCCCTAGGGACAGCTCCTTGCCTCGCTTCTTTGCTTTGCTGTAGGGTTGGAAAGAGGCAGCTGCCTTGGCTTGCTCTCTGAATTTTGTTCACTCTGGTTTTTAATACTATTAGAGCCGTTTCCCCCACACTCTGTCCATTTCACCAGAATTATTCTTATTAAACTCATCAACAGCTTCTTGTAGCTCTAGGAGCCGCCTCTGGTCCTCCTCCGAATGCTGTTAGCCACTCCTCTTTAAAGGAGTCTCTTCTTCCAAGAAAATAGTTTACTTTGTCCACCTGTCACTTCCCACAGTGTCTTCATTAGAAAATCCTTTCTTCCCACGGTTCTTAAATATTGGGGCAACTCTGGCTCTGCCTTGAGCTTTTCTTCTTTTCAGCCTTTACCTGCTAACACAGGGGGTAATCCTCTACACCCTGATGGTCTAAATGAGCATGTCTAGGCTCTTCTTTATCATACCTTCTAGAAACTCCAGCTCATCCCATGAAAGCCTTTCTTCCATTATTATTACCCACTCGTGTGTGTGTGTGTGTGTGTGTGTGTGTGTGTGTGTGTGTGAGAGAGAGAGAGAGAGAGAGAGAGAGAGAGAGAGAGAGAGAGGGAAAGGGAGAGGGAGAGGGACAGGGGGTGAGAGTGAGTACATGCATATGTGTAATGGGTGTTCATATATGTATGGACATGCATGAATGTATGTGTGTGAGTGTACTTGTATACATATATGTGTATGTGTGGAAATCTAAAGAGGCAGATGAATCTGGAACTGAGCAAATCAAGCTAGTCCAGATAGCCGGTATGCCCCGGGGACAGAGATTGTGCCTCCTGAGTGCTGGCATATAGGTGGCTGCCATATCCACAAATCATATGTGTAGTTTCTGGGCATCAGAACTCAGCTCCTTACACTTGCATGACAAGTACCTTATCCACTGAGCCACCTCCCCAATAACCAAACTCCTTGTTTTGAGAAGTGGTCCCATCATCGAAGCCACACCCTTTCCTGGCCATAGTCTTTCTCTCATTTTGGAGGCCAGTCTCACTGAGACCTTCGGACTCCACCCCAGCCTTTTCTTTCTCCACCAACCCTCTCTCTGCTTGCCAGTCTGCTGAATGGTCTCTTTACTCTTGGCCCTATTGTACCTGACCCATATACACTTGTTTCTGGGCACAACATGGAATTTCTAAAAGTCTGGCTTTCCAGCTCCATCTTCAACAGCTTTCGGAGGCTCCTTGCTGTCTCCAAAACAGAGCTCACTTACACCCACTTGTATGGCTTATGACCAGATGGGTCCCATTTGCCTTCCTGTATGGACCCTTCTTCATCTCTCGTTTTCTTTTCTTTGTCCTAGATAAGGCATGTGCTCTATGTTTTAGACGCTCGTTTTCTCTGCTCCCATTGGTTTATAAATATCTCACCCATCTTCCAGGAACCCAATCCTACTTCTTTACTAGGTAACTGGTGTACAGTGGTCACCTCTCTGCTGATGTCAAGGCGGCAGGGAAGTGTCTTTTTGTCTGACCTCACAGGCAAGAAAGCTGGAGCCTTTGGTGTCTTGAGGAAATCTGTCCTTTACCTTCCATTTACGTAAGTGTACTCGCTAATTGTTTGCTGCTAATTTCTTTCTCTACCCCAGTAGACCCCAAGCTCCTTGTAGGGTAGGTTTCTGCTTCCTTTCTTGCTCAAGCCTAAACACTTAGTGCCTGACATGGTGTGCTCAGGTAATATCCACTGGCTAATTAAATGACTGAAGAATGCCTGGATGTCAGAGCCAGTGGGATCTTGATTATGTAAGATAGTATTGGAGTGGTGAAGGTTGTCCCCAATATGGTAATGACCCCAATTGATGGCTTAGGTTTAAGAAGGTTGGCAGAGGAGCTGCATACAGAATGGAGTAGGCATGGAGCTAGCTATCAGGGACTGGGGCTGAGGTGCATTTTCCACTCCCATCCCATATGCTTCCCATGGAGTCCAGGAGATAGAGGCAATTCATGCATAATTGAAAGCAAACCAAATCCAAGAGTGGGTTTATAATAAGCTTGTCGCGAAACTGTGAAATGACCTCACCCTACTTTGGGGAGGCAATCATCCACTCCGTTTTCTAAACCAGCTCTGACTGCTTTCCTCCGTCCTCCTCCACCTCCTACGAAGGCTGAGCGCAGAAGAGGATGGTGGTCTCTGTTTGGAATGATACTCCTATCTGTTTGGAAGCTACATTATTATCATCATTAATCTCTGAAATACATGTGTAGCTTTCTGATGACTTGTCTGGAGGTTTCGACCCCTGGGAAGAAGAAAATTACAGCTGAGAAGAGTTCAAAAATGGACCGGGTTTTTAAAAGTTCAGACCGGCTAAATTGGTAGCTTATCCCAACTCTAATTTCTGGCCTAGGAACAAAGAGCATCCTCACATGGCTCTGTCTCGCCTGACCCATGCTCTCCAGCACAGTGATAAGCAGGGGTGTGCTGTTTTTGCTCTTTGTTATACTGGGTTCTGCCCCATCTCTCTAAAGAAATCTTATAAATCATTGATGAGAATATTTCTATTTTTGTCTTAAATATCCCAGCCAAGAAAGCCTCATGAACACTTTCCAAATCAAAAGCTGGCTTTGCGTGATGGTTCCTCTTTGATGGCAGTCTCATTTCATTGTTTTTTCCCCCCACTTTTGGCTCTGCCTTTGGTGGCACCAGTGCCAAGACTGAGCCCGAGGGTGTGGAGGCAGGGCTGATTCTGATGCTGAACTCTGCATGGTCTTTCCCTTCCCCCTCTGTCTGCCACACACTCCTCTTCCTAGCCAAAATGATAGCTAGTATTTGTTTTCAGGGAGGCTTGTTCCTACCATCCCTCTGCCTCTGCAACCTGCACTGTGCTTAGGCAGTCAGTTCGGCACACTACCAACCTGTATGTACAAGGTTCAGCGGAAAAAGTCACCCCACTACATGGCACATGCCAAATGACAATGGGTCATCAAGACCATGTCCCACCTGTTCCCCACTCTGTCCACATTAGCAAGGGGAGGTGACTGGCACATGACCAACAATCTATTGCTTCGTCGAGTGAATGAGTGAAACAAAGGCCTAAAGGATTTGGTACATTGCATGCCTGTTAGGTCTCTTCCATTCCCAAAGCCCTCTAGACTTGCTACCCAAAGGTGGTTTAACGCAGCTTTTCTGAGACTTGGAAATTATGCCCTGTGGAGAAGGTAAGATGAAGGCAATGCCTTTTTTCCTAGTGATTTTTTAACTTGTTGGCTTTGACTCTCCATTTGGATTCTCTGCTTTCAGAGCAATACTTGATATCACCCGCCCTTTGCTTATGAATTGTTTCCTTTAGTATGAACTCTCTAATCCAGGTAAGACTTGTTTTCCAGACCAGTATAGAAATACATGGAGGAAAAAAAAGTGTCTATTCAATAGTAGTCAAATGTGCAGACTCCATCCAGCAGGTATTTAATACAGGGTTTTTTAACCCGTTTACCAGGGCTTGACTCTAAGACTATTTTTATTTTGATTCTTTTAATTTTTACATTATATATATATATACATATATGTATATATATATATATATATATATATATATATATATATTCACTTTCTACCATGAATCTGTGACACTGAGTGGACACTTGATGGGCTTAATTCTATCCTTACACTGTCTGGATCACAGAAATCGAATTTAGGTGGTCAGGCTTGGTGGCAAATGCCTTTACTCTTGGAGTCATCAGGTAGGGCCCTGTTTTTATTTTATTTTAGTTTTTAGTATTACAGGTTAGAACCTGAGTACAAGAAGCAATAAACAGTATATTTCCACCTTTCTTTATAAAGATCATAGTTTGTATAGTCCTTCTATAGAAGGCACACAGTGTTATGGATTTACACACCATTTTTAATTGCATACACATGCAGCAGAAAAAAACGTTAGAGAAATCAAAATTATCCAGAGGACTGGGCAATTTTTATTATGCCTTTGTAATGATTAGATGCTTTAGAGAATTCACTCTTTGGTATGTTGATGACTGTGGAGATGGTGTACATTGTGGTAACTTATGTGCCAATGGGAAGTGAGAAGGGAAAGTGGTGGAACTGCCCAGTAGTCCTAAACTGCCTGGGTTGAATCTCACCATGACCACAAGTGCCATACTCTCTGCACCAAGGAGCAGACCATGCTGGGGGTAGGGGTGGGTGTAAGCCTTTAGTTCAAGTCCAAATACAAACCCCTGAATACACTTTGCTCTCAGATGAATTGCTTCCCCTCAGAGACTGGCTCTCACCTCCTGCAGAAGGTGGCATTTGGACCAAGCGTTGAAGAAGAAGGCTGATCTTACAAGCCAGGATTGTGCCTGATACCTAAAAAGTGTTCAGCAAATGCTGTTGGCAACCAAAGAAGAGACTTGTGTTCCCGGCAGACGGGAAGACTGAGACAGAGGAGGCAGGAGGAACCAAGCTCATTTGGGATGTGGTGAGTCATATTCTGGGAGTTCATCACAAGCCTGGGGTGTCTGAGCCAGTATCCGAGGACAGATCTGGTTGTCTGGATGGTGGCTGAGTGTGAAAGTCCTTGAATTGAGCTGAGGATTTTAGACTTTAATCAGAAGGCGGTGGGAATCCCTGAAGGTGTTGGAACAAAGTCAAGGCACGATCCAATGTTGGTGAGAGGCTGTGTGGGGCGGTGAGGGCAGGGAGCAGAGCGAGCTTCGTGATTGTGAGTAGCAGAGCCGTGAACCACACGCGTGGCAGAGTAGCCGTGAGTGACAGAGGGGCTTTGTGAAGTCAGACTGCAGTTCTGGGGGCTCCCTTTATGACATTTTTTTTCCTTCCCTGGGAGCCTCCACTTCTTGCCCTTCTCTGTTAATCTGTGTTCCATTATATCAGTCCCTCCAGGGGGTCTGGCACCTACACCTCCCTCCAGAGGACACTCTCATTCAGAGGCAGGATTGGCTTGAGGCTGGAGTGTGTGGATAAATTTAAGATCCTTATTTCTTTATAAGTTCTTACTTCATGCCTTCTTATAGATCAAAATGATTTGAGTTATACGGGTGTGATTGTACGTAAATGTGTGTTTCCTCACCCAATGGGCCTACAATTTTATAGGCAGGGAGGAGAAAGGCTATAGAATAGATGACCTGGAGTTGAGCCTGACTCTTTCACCTGCATGATACATGCCAACAGGCAGTTTCTAGTCTGCCTCAGGCTTTAGAGTCCATGACTGTTGAGCTGGTAAGAACGTAGTCTACTTGTGATTTTATTGTCTGGGTTAAATAAGATCACACCTTCTGAGTGCTTGGAACAGTCCCCCGAGCACCAGAGGCAGCCAAGCAGTCAATCCACACCACTATTGCTATTAGTGCTTCTTCAGGCATTAGTGGTCGGGGTGGGAATCCTACCTTTCCTAAGCCCTTGTCAGTTCAGGCCACTTTCATTTCTCCCAAGGTTTGTCTTCTTATTTGTTTCCTAGTGTTCATCCCCTCAAATCCTTACCACCTTTTAAGCGCATGTAGAGAGTAGTGGTAGGTGATACAATTACCTACATGTACACCCGAGACAAATTCACTTGCTTTCCCCTATAAAGGCCTAGAAGACAACCCAACACCTGACCTCTGCTCTCGGGGAATTCCCCTGGGGAAGGGGAGGCAGAGTATACTACAGGGAAAGCTAGAACAAGGGCAATGCTGTGTTGTACTAAGGACAGGCATGTGCCCATTGGGAGCAACAGCCCTGTCAGGGTCATAGATGGGAATGGACTTCCTGGACTCTCTCTGGTAGATCCCTGACAACTTCCCTGTCATCAGCCTCAGCCAAGAGAAGGAGAAGTGACACCTTGAACCTATGGAGTCAGGAAATCCATGACATTCAATACTTTCCTTCAAAGCAAATAATAATAATAATAATAATAATAATAATAATAATAATAATTGAATATTGCATACAAGTGCCTGAATGTGTGAATGCTATGAAATCATACTATGGGCACTCGTCCCCGCTGAAGAGGAAGCGGGCAGTGTTGGGACACATCGGTCATGAGATTTGCAGCTCCGGTACCTGTCACTCTAAAAATCAGTCATAAATAAGGCAGAACGTAGACGTGGATATCCCGAGGGACTTAGAAGTTTAAACCAGGACAAAGTTTAATTTGGGAAGCTGCTGCATTCTTAACTACTTCACGGTGTTCCAATGGGATTGCTTTCTCCAGCTGAGAAACAGAGAGTAGCCATGGCGTTTGAGTCTAGCACTGGAAGGAGCAGATGAGGACCCTGCTCGGGAAACTACCTTTAGAATTAAGATACCCCGGTTGTCACATCAAATGTCTAAGGAAGATGGAAGTTGATTTCCACTTCTGTTATTTCATGCACGGGGTTCCCTGTGCATGTACGCGTGTGTAGGTGTGTGTGTGTGTGTGTGTGTGTGTGTGTGTGCAGAAGTGCTTGTGTTGTGTGCACGTATGCATGTTCTTGCATGTGTTCCCATTTGCATAGTCATTTATGTGTACAAGTGTGCAGAAAACAGAGCTTGGTGTAGATATCTTCTTCAGCTGCTGCTTCTCCTTCCCTTATACATTGAGACAGTGTCTCTCTCACTTGAAACCAAAGCTGGTTGATTTGGTTGGTCTAAGGGACCCCTTGTCTCCACCCTGTAAAGCATTTGGATTTTGCATGCCCCTTCACAATGAGAGTTTGCAGTCCTGAGCTGCTCGCTAGGCTTCCTCAGGCTCTTACAACAACTGATTGGCAGTGTGATGTGCACTTCAAGGCTTTGTCAGTCACAGCCAAGTTATGGAAACCAAAGTAGTCCTGTCCCACGCTTTGAGCTTTCATAGTTTCCCACTGTATTTCTAAGCGTGCTTGTGAATCAGCAGCTAATGAACTTGGGCAGCAGAACAGGTGGGCTGTGTCCTGGAGTCGTATCAGGGAAGCCTGCATTAAACAAGAAAAGGCATCAACTCTGACAGGGGTGGCCTTAGTTAATGGTGCTGGAGTCCTGCAGACCTGTCTGGGCTGAGACTTTACAGGAAGATGGGGGTACGTTTCAGAGAATAGTTCCCATCTGAAATTCAGTTGTCTGTTCAGCCATAAATTTCCTAGAAATTTTGGCCCTGTACGAGGGAAAAAAAGTTGTGGTCTTATTGTTTTTCTAAGGCCACCAGGAACTCAGGAGAAAGGAAACACACATTAAGTTATTTTTAGCACTTGCTTTTCAATAATATTGTTACTTAAAACATTTATGAATGTAAATAGTTATTAATTATAAATTGTGGATGATATATGCACAGTGATGTGAGAGCCTTTGTAGAAAGTAAAGAGAGCTTCATTTTTAAAAAGCCCATCTTTTTTTTTTTCAGAATTTACATCTACTTTAGGTTCGGACGGAACTTGCCAGGGGACCTGTGACAGAAGGGCAGTTGTCAGAAGCTGCCCGGAAATGCTTCTCTGTGTTTCCCATCTAGCCAAATGGTTAAACAATCCTGTGGGTTCCGTCTCTTCATTGCTTATATGGTCTCTAGCTGTGCTCTAACTAACACCATACTGAGGATTGCATTTTTCTCTCTCCCGACTTAGATTTAAATCTTGCAATCACTGCTGGGAAGTGAGCTGTATCATCTTGAGAAATCAGACTACAGAGACCAGCCTGCAGCTGGCAGCCAGGGTCATCCCTAATCACTTAACCCTTTGTTCCAAAGGATGGCTGGGAGCAGTGGATTCCTTCCCTAAAATATGCTACTGTGCATTTTATCAAAGAACTTTGGAGAGTGAGCACAGCAAGCCCTTGCCTCATAGGTGGACATGGTGGACAGACAGGACAGATTGTGTGTATGTCTCCATGTGATTCTTTCCCTGGGGTTTTCTGCTGATGTTTGAGTGCCTATGTGACTGTGGTATGATTATGCATGTGTTTTTATTTTATTTTACTTATTCTTCACTCATATAATAAATCCCTACTGCAGTCTCTCCTCCCTCCCCTCCTGGCTCCCCCTACCTTCCTTCTCACCCTCCCCCCACCCCCCCACCAAGATGCATTGCCTCTCCATTTCCTTTCAGGAAAAAGTAAGACTGTGTAATGCCTCTTCTGTGCCTGTGCTGTTGTGTGTGTGGCCATAATGTGTCTTTAGGTGATTATTTCTGTGTCATAAAATAATGCCATTTGAAGCTGGCACAGAAAATTATTTGAAATAACAGCTGAAATGATTTTTTTCCTGTATTTATACCTGGGTACCAGCACCGCCCTAATCATGTATTTGGTTGGCCATGTACTTTTCTTTGGTCAGTAGTATATTACCAAATTGGACTCAGAGACCTAATAAGAAATTGAAATCGTCTTTAGTTCCTTAAAAATATTTATTTTAAAACATTATGTATATAAATGTGTCTGTGGTTGGTTATGTGTTTGTGTGTGTGTGTGTGTGTGTGTGTGTGTGTGTGTGTGTGTAAGTGCAGGTAGTAGCAGAATACAGCAGAGGAAATAAGAACCCTGGAACTGGAGTTACAGACAGTTGTGAGTTGACTGACAAGGGTGCTAGGAACCAAACTTTGGTCCCTTAGAAGACTATCAAGTGATTATAATAGCTGAGCAATCTCTCTAGGTCCTCTTCTGCAATTTTTAGGATTCTGACCAGCCACAAATGTCATTGTACCTGAGCTAGGTATATCCTAGCATGGCTGAACTGTCACCGGAGATGAAAGCCACCACCTGAGGCTATCTTAGACCTAAGCTTCCATACCATATAAAGGTTATGTGGCATATATATGTGAGACCTAGGATTCCCACAAAAGAATGTCCTTGCTGAGCCTTGCCCAGATTTCCAACAGGTATGTTCAGGGGTTTTGCAATAAATGATTAATGTCTCACATCATTAATTTTCTGGAGTGGTTTACCCACATAGACAAGTCTAACTAACCAATGAAGTTGGTAATAGGAGGGAAGTCTATCAGAGGAAAGAGTGTTGGTGAGAATTTGTGGGCATGAATTATAGGAAGTTATGTAATACCATGTGTAAATATTTATAATCCTGGTTGTACCTATGAGTTAAAGAACAGAATATTGTTCTATTAATTTTCATGCAGAGATGCGCACAGTAATGAGACACATACACATATGGTTCCATACTCTACTACTTGACTGAAGAATTGAGAGTTTTAAAAATGTACTTTCTGTTGCTAATAACACAGCACCAGAGGCTGAGTAAGTTATAGTGAAAAGAAACTGGCTTAGGCTCGCGATGTTAGTCCAAAGTTGAGGACAACATCTGGTGATAGACTCATGGCTGATAAAATTTCAAGATGCCCGAGGACATCCCACAGCAAGAGATGGAAAGCTTACACACACGTGCACACACACACACACACACACACACACACACACACACACACACACTCCTCTATGTTTGCCTGTCTCTTATTCAAGTGTGATGACTGTTTAATCTTAGTCATTTCCCAAAGGCCTCATCTCTAAACATGGTAGTTGGATTAAGTTCCTTTTCAATGTGTTTTTTTTTAATTTTCATGTGCTATACCTACATTTATGTGCTTATGTATGGAGGCATATGTGTGCAGGTATGTGTGTCTACATGTGTTCACGTGGGGACCAGAAGTAGATGTGAGGTGTCTTCCTTTGTTCGTCTCTATTAAGAAAGGGTTTGTTTCTGAATGTAGAGTTCACCTGTTTGATTTGGCAGGATCAGCTGGCCAGCCTGTCGGGTGCTAGCCATCTCTCTGGATAATTGGCTCTAGGGATGATTGCTCTTCTCCAGGGAGACTGCCTGTACTTCCAGGGATAAGACCTTTGCCTTTCCTACCACATGTGGTATCAAGATGTAATTATCATCCCATTCTGTGTTGCTCTCTTATACAGAAGATATATACAGAAGCAGATTTTGGGTGAGAAGATTCTTTGTGTGTGTGTTTGTGGGTGACTGTGATATCTTCTTTATCCATTCATCTCTGAAAGATATTTGAGTTGATTCCAAACCCTACCTGTTGTTGCTAGCGTTGCTATAAACATGAGCATGGCAAGTGTCTCTTAGATACATCAATTTATGTTTCTTTGGGTCTACACCAGTAAAGGGCTCCTGGGTCATATGGTATCTCAATTTTTAATTTTTTGATGAGTCACTATGATATGTTCTGTAATGTTTTTGTGACTCTGCATTTTAAATTGCCTTCTTTTTTTAATTTCTAGGGAAATTCCTCCATTCTAGGTCTCACAGATAACTGGAGTTCACGTATCGAAAGAAGGAAACCCATCTTCTTGTCTTCTCCAGTGGGTAATGCCATAGCCTGCATACGTCACTCAAAGCCCATCTCCCTCCTACATCTGTGTCACACAGAATCTGTCTCTGTGGGCTCTGTGTCCTGCTGTGTTGTCAGTGGGATAGTACCACAGTATCAGTATAACTCTATAATAGTAATACAATATTATAAGATTTGATATAGGTGGTACAATTTTTCACGTTCCTTTTAGTTTTATCTTTGAACAATTTTGGCCTTTTAATTCTCTCACATAGATTTTGGGATCATCGTGCATAGCGTCACTGAAAAAAAAAATGCTACCCAAAATTGAATTGTAATTGCACTGAATTTATATATTAAGTTGCATTCGATGTATGTATTGTTTATGTGACCAAGCATTTCCAACACCGATTATAGTGCATTTGTTTATCTGTTTTGTTTATTTCATGATTTTCATTAATATTTTGCTAATATTGTTTCTTTGTAGATTAAAAAGTAATTTATTCTTCTTAACTGGGCCACCTTGTCTGGCCTCAGTGGGAGAGGATGTGCCTAGTCTTGCAGAGACTTGATGTGCCAGGGTGGGTTGATATCTAGAGAGGGGGGGGCGCTCTCCCTTCTCAGAGGAGAAGGGGTGGGGCTGTGTGGGGGTGGGGCTGTGTGGGGGTGGGGCTGTGTGGGGGTGGGGCTGTGTGTGTGGGCCCCTGAAAGAGTTGGAGGGCTGTAACTGAGATGTAAACTGAAAAAATAAATTAATGAAAAATATTTAAAAAATAAAGAAATAAAAATTACTTATGTTAAATATTTATTTTTAGTTTTGAATGTTTTGCTGCATGTGTACGTGTATGAACCATGTGCATGTCTGATGTCTGTAGGAACTTAAAGAGATCCTTAGATTTCCTGTAACTGGAGCCCCAAGCTTTTCTGAGCCACTACGTATGTGGGTGCTGTGGGTGCCCGGGTACTCCGCAAGAGAAACCAATACTCTTAACCAATGACTCATTCCTCAAAACCCTTAAGTTTTGTTCTTAAGAAGTTTACTCTTTTGAAGCCTGATGTGGTGACACCTGCCTTTAATCCCAGCACTTGGGAGTCAGAGGTAGGGAGATCTCTGTGAGGTCAAGGCTAGTTTGCTCTACAAAGTGAATTCTGGGACAGCCAGGGATACGCAGAGAGACCATATCTCAAAACAAACAAGCAACACAAAACAAATTTTGTATTTTTGATTTCATTTTATTATTTCATCAAGTAGGTATAGAGGGACGAGTTTATTAGCGTTTAAAGATTTTCATTTGTGCACAAATCAAGGTGTCACTGGAGAGTCTGTCTCAGTTGAATATTAGTCTTGTTTAGAGCCACGTGAAAACTTATTTCTTCTAGAAAAAATATGCTCTCCAGATTCCCAGTGGATGCATGACAAAGGCACCCCAGTCTCAAGACATATAAAGCAGAATGATAAAAACCAGACAAAACAAAGGATGCCTTCACTCTTTGCATGGAATAGAAATGAGGAATTTCTACATATGTAAATGTATACCAAAAGCAAAGATAGTAGAATACTCCTTGTTGATTCTTGTATTCTTTCTAATCATGCTGTTATTACTTGCAAAGACATGGGGTAAAAATGCCTTCTGCAATGTTGAGAAAGCTAGGTGGCAATTCTTACTTATCCTTGAGCACATCCCTGTATTTCCTTAGCACATTTAGTCACTCTTCCAATCCCACTATACACCCACCTGCTACACCAGAAAAAAGGGCAGGAGAGCATCAGGATCATGCCATGTTATATCCCTAGCAGGAAAGAACTGTTTCTTTAGACTCTCCACTGTCACTGTCTCATTGTCTTTGCTCTGGGTCATCAAATGGCATGTTAGGAAGGGAAAGCCTCCGGGGGGGGGGGAAGGGGCGGTGGGGGTGGGGTGGGGTGGTATTTCAACTCTAGCCTGACATTCAGTAGAGCCTTTCCTTATTGAGCTGCAATCTCCTTTCTCGTTGCTATTTCCTCCTTATTTCTGTAGCTATATAAATCATAAGTTTCATTAAAATTACCCAATATGAAATGACTTCCAAAATATATTTGGTTCACATATTTTAAAGACAGTCTCGTATAGTCCAGGCTGACTTTGAACCCACTATGCAGCAAGATAGTATCAGACTTCTGATTCTGCTCTCACTTCTGAAGTGCTGTGATAACAGGCATGTACTTACTGTCCATCCTGGTTTATATTGTGCTGAGGATTGAACCAGGATTTCATGCACACTAGGAAAGCCCTAACTGAGATATTCAGTTACATCCCCAGCCCAGCGCTTATAATTTTTTTTTAATTTTTATTTTCTATATTCTATGTTTACATTCCAAAGGCTTTCCCCTTTCCCAGTTACCCCACACCATATGTCCCATAATTCCTCTCCCCCCCTGCTATTCCCCACTCATTCCCCCCGCAACGATTTCTCTGTTCTGGGTCTACAATACTGGATCCAATCTTTACAGGCCCAGGTTCCTCTCCTTTCTTCTTCTTGGGAGTCATTTGACTTGCTAATTGTGCCTTGAGTATTTAGGGATTCTGGGCTCATTAATATCCACTTATCAGTGATTGCATTTCATGTGTATTCTTTTGTGATTGGGTTAGCTCACTTAGGATGATATTTTCCAGATCTAACCATTTACCTACAAATTGCATGAGTTCATTATTTTTAATTGCTGAGTAGTACTCCATTGTATAAATATACCACATTTTCTGTATCCATTCCTCTTTTGAGGGATATCTGGGCTCCTTCCAATTTCTGGCTATTATAAACAAGGCTGCTATAAACATAGTAGAGCATGTGTCTTTATTGTATGCAGGGGAATCCTCTGGGTATATGCCCAGGAGTGGTATGCCAGGGTCCTCTGGAAGTGACATGCCCAAGATTTCCAGAGCGGTTTTACCATTTTGCAATCCCACCAAGAGTGGAGGAGTGTTCCTCTTTCTCCACATCCTTGCCAGCACCTGTTGTCTCTTGAGTTTTTAATCTTAGCCATTCTGACTGGTGTGAGGTGGAATCTCAGGGTTGTTTTGATTTGCATTTCCCTGATGACTAATGATGTTGAACATCTCTTAAGGTGTTTCTCGGCCATCCGAATTTCTTCTGGTGAAAATTCTTTGTTTAGCTCTGTACCCCATTTTTTGATAGGGTTATTTGGTTCTTTGGGGTCTAACTTCTTGAGTTCTTTGTATATACTGGATATTAGCCCTCTGTCGGATGTGGGGTTGGTGAAGATCATTTCCCACTTTGTTGGTTGCCGTTTTGTCCTTCTGACAGTGTCCTTTGCCTTACAGAAACTTTGTAATTTTATGAGGTCCCATTTGTCAAGACCCAGAAATGAACCCACAGACTTATGGTCACTTGATCTTTGATAAAGGAGCCACAACCATCCAGTGGAAAAAAGATAGCCTTTTCAACAAATGGTGCTGGTTCAACTGGAGGTCAACATGCAGAAGAATGCGAATTGACCCACTCTTATCTCCTTGTACTAAGATCAACTCCAAGTGGATCAAGGACCTCCACATAAAACCAGACACACTGAAACTATTAGAAAAGAAACTTGGGAAGACCCTGGAGGACATGGGCACAGGGGGAAAGTTCCTGAACAGTGCTTATAATTTAACTAGAATTTTCAACTCCATATTCAACAGAACGCTTTATCACTTCTTCACTTTTACAGTGCTCGGTAAACAAAATGAATGGGCTAAGTTTTCTTCCTTTACCCCCTTCTCTCAAATATTTTGAATGAAGCACAAATCAGCCATTCCTTGTAGATTTTTAAGTGATTTATCTTTAAGTCTGATGATAGATGGTTTTGTTTTCTGGGGGGGGGGATGTTGATAAATGATCACACCTCTTTAGCAGTTACAAGGGCAATCAGGCTTTCTATTTCTTCTCGAGTCAACTTTAGGAATTAATATTTTTCTAGGAAGCTTTTCATTTCATGACAATTTTAGGGTGGCTTCTAGCTAGGAATATTTGGAGCTGCTGTTCTCAGCCACAGTTGCTGAACTGTGCTTTTATGGCCTTAGTTAATAGGTACTAGTTTATATTTTCCTTTTCTCTCAGATTTCCCCCTACACATCTTGCTCCAGACAGCTGGCTATTATCTCTCCATGGGCTCCTTTTGCTCAGATGGAACTCTGTCCCAGACTTGATTTCACACCACGGTGGTGGTGAGTGTTCCATTCCACATGAGCTCCTTGGGGATTTGTTAACCAGTACAAGCTGGATTCCAGGACAATAGGACTTCCAACCTGAGAGTCTAGAGACATGTGTTTACTTAACCTTTCAATTTCCTATTCTTTTCCTGCTGTTATTTCTGAGAGAAAGATGATAGAGAGAAGAGAAAAGAGAGAGAGGAGAGAGAGAGAGAGAGAGAGAGAGAGAAAGAAGAAGAAGAAGAAGAAGAAGAAGAAGAAGAAGAAGAAGAAGAAGAAGAAGAAGAGAAGAGAGAACACGCACATATGTGAGTAGGTGGGTATGGTACTAGAGATCAACTTTAGGTGTTATTCCTCAGGCACCACTCATCCTGTTTTATTAGAAAGGGTCTATAACTAGCTTAGATCTTGTCAAGTAATCTACACTAGCTAGAAAGCTGCAGAGATCCACCCATCTCTGCCCTCAAGTGCTAGGATTATAAGTAGGCAGCAATATTCCTGGCTTTTTAAATATTTGAGCTTTGTGGGATCAAACTCAGATCTTCTTGCCTGTAAGAGAAGCACTTTACTTATCAAGAAAGCCCATGTCCTCCCTTAAATACTTTATTGGTAGCAGAGAAGGTTATTATAGTAAGGATTCATGAAGCCATTTTAACCGGAAGCCTCTCACCATCCTGCCATTTTAGCACTAAACTACGGGAACCTTTTAGTTAGCCATTCCCTTCCACATTGGTTACAAAGCAGCTAGGAACGATGTTCTAGTCAGTGTTCTGATCCTTGGATGACAGCCATGAAGTCCCTTTTGCTGAGATTACCCTTGCTCTGCCTAGACTTTAAATCGGAAAAGTGGTCAAATAATCAGTGTGTGGGCATCTCAGCCCTTCCTCTTCCCACTCCTCAGTGCCTATTTTAGAGATGAGAAAAAAAAAAGGTTTATCAGAATACAATTGCTGATCTAAAGTTATTCTAGCCTATGGAAGACATGAGTCCAGAAATTCTGCTCTCAGATATGATTATTTTCCTGTGGGTCAGTTGTTCTTGGCTTAGGTTACTCCATTAGTTATACACGAGGGATATTTTGTGTTTTCAGGTACATTTGAAACACAGTGGGATTGAAGAATACCAGGCACTCAATATTCTTTCTCTTGCTCAAGCCTCTCTACTTAACCTTCTATTGCTTTGTTTCCAAGGGGAAATTTTACCCTGTAAGTGAGATCCATGAGCTGATTCAACATTGCCTTTTCTTTCCCTTTTTAGATACCCTGCTCCTATGCACATATACATATACTACACACACACACACACACACACACACACACACACACACACACCTTGTTTTTGCAGTGTATATGTGTGTGTGTATGTGGAGGCTAAAAGACAACGTCTTGTATTTTCACCTTATTGAGATGTGGTCTTGCACTGAACCTGAGGCTTTCTGATTGGCTTAACTAGTCCTTGGTTGGCCAAGCAAGTCCATGGGATCTTCCTGTCTTTGTCTTCCCAGTGTAAGGATCACAAACTCATACATCTATGCTTGGCTTTTATGTGTTGCTGGGCACCCACATTCAGGCCCACATGCTTGTGAAGTAAGTGGCTTCTCAACATCTTTCCAGCCCACCACCCAGCCTTTTGATAACTATGATTTTTGGCAGAGCATGCCTTGAAATGTCTTGATCATCATGCTAATAAATAATATGGCTTTCTGAGAGCAACTCACATTATGCTTCTTTAGTTTTGATGAGACACCACCACCCGGTTCTCTCACAGACACATGCCAAATGGGCAAGAGTGGTGTCATCCCACATTTTCAGAACTTGCATTAGGGTTAGGTTTCCTTTCCTGATACCCTCTCCTTACAGTCTGTAGAGGAGGCTCTGCGTCCTTCTCTGTGGGTGTTTATGACATCATGAGCTGCAGAGAGCAGCCAATACCTTTTCCTCTCCTCTGCTCTGCAGTGTTCTCTGCTCATTGCTTGGTTCCCCAAGGAGCGCTAGTCAGATCATCATCATAAACTTTAGAACACAGCCTCACAATTTATACACATTCCTAACATTAAATTGTGTATTTAAAAAATTTTTTTTAGAAAAGAAAATCATTCATCTTCTAATCTCAGTCCTATTGTATTGGCAAGAGCCAGCCACATTGTTGTATAAAGTTGAGCTTCATTGGTTTTGAGTGTCTCCCAATACCTTACTGTGGAACTCACCAGAATTTAAGTCCTCACTTAGACTATTTCCAGGTTCTTGTTTCTGAAAATGGTACCACAAACATTCTGGTGCTTCCATACTGTAATGTATATTTGGAATTTTTTTCCTAGAGCTAGATACACATCCATAAGTGGAAATATAACGATGTAGGATATACAATTGTTTAACTTTGTAAGGTAATGTTAGATTCTTTTCCAAAGGAGCTTACTAGTTTCTTAATCACTGGGTGCTGTGTCTTTCTTTGGTCCCTAACACTCCGTGATGTTGCCTTTCTCAGTTCTGGCAGTCAAGCAGATATCAGAGGCAGCTCATTTTGCATTTCCTTCATATGATCTCAAATGCTTACTGTTCATATGAGTCTTCTGCAAAGTTATTATCCATGCCCTTTCCTCTATTATTTGGTTTGCTCCTTTTAAATGGACTTATAGTAATTCTTCACATACATTTTTTTAATATCAGTCTTATCCCATTTGGGTATATTGTAGAAAATATGTGAGACCAGAAGAGTTTGGGATGGGATGTTTTTGGCACATTTGCAAACACATTTTGAGATATACTGGGGACAGAATCCAAGTTTAAACAAATTTTATATTTCATACACACCTTATACACATGGCCGGAGAATAACATACTTTCCAAGTTTGTTTTTTTTTTAAATTATGTGCTTGGATGTCTGATGTGTGTACATGTGAATGCAGTGGCTCATGGAATCCAGAAGATGAGATTATATCCCCTGGAGGTATAGGTGATTATAAGCCCTGTGACGTAGATGCTGGAAACTGAACTTGGGTGCTCTTCAAGAGTAGGGCATGGTTTTAGTGGCTAAGCAATCCCTCCATTACATCATACTCTCTCTCTCTCTCTCTCTCTATCTCTCTATATATATATATATATATATATATATATATATGTATATATGAATGAAGTACTTTTTAGGTATGTGGCACAGATTCATGATATAGAATTTCAGCTTGGAGTATTATACCAGTGTTCAAAAAGTTTTAGAGTTTGGAGACTTTTAAAGTTTTGGGTAAAAGATGGTTAACATTTATATAATACAAATATATATATTTCTGGTTTACAATTCCTAATTTTGCAGGAAGACTGTAGCTTGACACTTTATTAAGCCTTTTTCTGTTATCTCTTTCCATCTAGTACCATTGGCTATCTCAAAAAAAAAAAAAAAAAGGAAACAACAACAACAACAATGACAAAACCTCAACATAGTTTGGTGTTCACTTCCTAACATATTTGCAATTTGATTTTTATGTTCTCAAATAATTATATGTTCAACATCTATTGAAGTGCTAATGGCAGATGAGGAACCGTAAGGTGTTTTCTTTATGTTTTAGTAGAAACTTTAACACTTTGTGGCTTTGCAGTGGAAGTGTATTTCTGAGCAAAGAGACCACCATCCCTGAACTCCCGGGGTCACACCTAATGTTCTATGTGCCGTGGAAGTATGCAAAGGACCCTGACATCTTATAGAGCTCACATGAAATACAAGTCCCCAGAAAGCCATCACTTTCCTCCAGGAGGGAGACTCCTGCTCCTCCGTAGTTAGAGACGAGTTTTGCAGTCACCACTCTTTTCCTATGGGCGAGTTTCAGCACTTCATGTGTCCATCACGGAGCTGCATGATACGGCGAGCACGAATCCATTGCCTCTGCTATTGTCGTAATCAAAAGGCGGGGCTACAGTGAAATATTAGCTGTGCGTCTGCATATCTGTTATCCGAAGGGCCCTTTAACCTAAATGGTGTTCTTTCTGTAATGCCTTTGGTTAATGAATGGGTCTGTGAGGGCCTCAGAGCAGTGCAATGTGGGAAGAATGCTATAATTTCTTTTTAACATGCAGGAATTCTGAATACGAGAAAATGCATGCCAAATTTTATTGCTTCTAAATCTGAATAATTGTATTTCTGGGCTGTGCATCTGGGTAGATAATAAAGCCACAAAACAATTTAATGAAACATATAAAAAATAAAATGACATTACTAAATATTATAATATGAAGAAACTATTTTTTGCATATTGTCACCTAATCTTTCAACCATATAGCAACAAATAATGTAGCCATAATTGAAAGTTTTATTATCCATCTGAGTAAATTGAGCTCAAATTTACCTTGTTCTCGTTAGTTGGTGGGCAAGCCTATTGGGGCTACTGACAGAATTTCATTTTCGTAGTGGATTATTTTTTTCTCCTTTTCTATGAAATCTAAAATGGTCAATAAATAGCCCTGCTGCTTAATCGATCCTGAACTCAGCTCTTCAGAAAGCCACTCCTTGGTGGCCTTGTGACCCATGCTGGCAGGCAGCCCTTGTTTTAGAATCTGACTGCATAGATGATAGCCCTTTCTGGTCCTAAAACCCCACAGATGCAGGAAGATGCCTAGTATCTTTACTCTATTGCCTGACATGTTTTCTGACCTCCCTTCTGGCTCCAGAGGGGGACGCTCTGATCATTAGAAGGTGAATTTGACAGCAACTCTGGAAATCAGTTGAATGATTCTGGCCTGTTGAAAACATCTGTCTTTCCTAAAAATTCCTTAAACAATTTCCATGGCCTGGGGTAAGGTGGAGGCTGCAACATGAGAGGAAAAGCCTCCTTTGTGATCATCACAGCTATGTGATTGATCTAGTGCTAGAACGGGAGGCCTTGTGTTCTTAGACTAGGCTGTAGGGTGTGGGGGATGTCAATACCTAGAAGAAGATAGCATGTTTTTCAGCACATCTGGGGAGTTGTGAGAAAAATCTCTACTGTTCTCAAACAGCAGTGTTAAATTATGCTCATTATAAAATGCATAGCCTTTTCCTGGAGCCCTGACTAGGAATCAGCCTACCTTGCGATTTCCCAGCACATGGTGGACCCTTGAGCCTGTCCAGCCATGGTATCCTTCCATGTAAGTGAAGATAACTCTTAGCTCACAGCAACTGTGCTGGTTGATTTTTTTGCCAACCTGATGTAAACCTGAGCCATCTTTTAGTGGGATGCTCAGTTGAAAGTTTTCTCAGATCAGCTTGGGCTTGCGATCATGTTTGTGAGGCATTTTGCAAATTTTTAGTTGATTTGGGAAGACTCAACCTACTGTAGGTGGTGCCATCCCTCGGCTGGTGGGCCTGGGCTGCATAAGAAAGATTTCTGGAAGAAATTCGGATGGCTGAGAAGCACCTTAAGAGATGTTCAACATCATTAGTCATCAGGGAAATGAAAATCAAAACAACCCTGAGATTCCACCTCACTCCAGTCAGAATGGCTAAGATTAAAAACTCAAGAGACAACAGGTGCTGGAGAGGATGTGGAGAAAGAGGAACACTCCTCCACTGTTGGTGGGAATGCAAGATGGTACAACCACTCTGGAAATCAGTCTGGCAGTTCCTCAGAAAATTGGGCATGACGCTTCCAAAGGACCCTGTCATACCATTCCTGGGCATATACCCAGAGGATTCCCCTGCATGCAATAAAGACACATGCTCCACTATGTTCATAGCAGCCTTATTTATAATAGCCAAAAGCTGGAAGGAGCCCAGATGTCCCTCAAAGGAAGAATGGATATAGAAAATGTGGTATATTTATACAATGGAATACTACTCAGCAATTAAAAATAATGAATTCATGCAAATTGTAGGCAAATGGTTGGATCTGGAAAATATCATCCTAATTGAGTCAACCCAATCACAAAAGAATACACATGAAATGCAATCACTGAGAAGTGGATATTAATGAGCCCAGAAGCTCTGAATACTCAAGGCACAATTAGCAAGTCAAATGATTCCCAAGAAGAAAGGAGAGGACCCTGGGCCTGTAAAGATTGGATCCAGTTTTGTAGAGAAACCGTGGGGGGAGGGGGAATGATTGGGGAATAGTTGGGGGGGAGAGGAATTATGGGACATAGGGAGGGGGGGACTGGGAAAGGGGAAAGCCTTTGGAATGTAAACATAGAATATAGAAAATAAAAATTTAAAAAAAAATAAATAAGGCTGCTATGAAAAAAAAAGAAAGACTTCTGGAAAGACTTTCTGCATAAGAAAGCTAGGGAAAGCAAGTCAGCATGGAACTTTCCTCCTAGTGTCCACTTTACTTTCTGCCTCCAGGTTCAAGCTTGAGTGCTTTTCCTGGCTTTTCTCAATGGTGTCCTGACCATACGCTGGAAGATGAAATAAACCAAGTTGCTGTCTGGCCATGGGATTTATCAAAATAATATAAAACCAACCAACCAACCAAAAACAAACCAGCAAAGAAGCCCAGGCTGTGGGCATTAGAATCCTCATAACTATGAGTTATTCCATTCTTGGTGGCCATCTGTACCAGGTACCATGTGTTAATAGGGAGACTTTGTACTGGGCAAGGGGCCCTTTGGCTATTGCTCTTCCTCCTTGCCAGCAAGGCCTGAAATAGTGTTGGAATTGTCTTCTAAGAGTCACAGTCATTTCAGGGACCTTGCTGTGTTTTTGCCACTTGGCCTCAACCAAATACATTCTAGTCCCAGAGGTGTATGAATATCCTCATTCTTAAAGAAAGGCCTGGGAATTCCATCTACTCATCTACATGGACCCAGACCCATACTTTCAATTTGTAAAATAAAAAAAAGAAATGACTCAAAGGAGCAAAGGAGACTCAGTTTCTTATTGCTGATGACCCCAGGTCATCATACTTCCTTTCCCTTCCTGGAGCGCACCTCTCATTGCTGATTCTGTCAGGGTCTGAGCTTCTCCTTTCAACCTTAGCAGAAGTCAAGGCTGATGTAAATCCATGTCCCATTAGGGCCAAGCAAAGCCCATCAAAATCAAACCTTAGTGCCTGTGTCAACAGCAAGCTTCTGATGGGACTTTGGAAGTAGTTTTCTTCACAAAGCCTGCGAGAGATGTCACGGTACATGCAGGGTCTTCTGGATCATTCCTGGATCTGCAGAGAGAAACAGATACAGAGGAACAAGGATCGGTGCAGGTCAGTGAAGTGGGAGTCTATATGACTTTTGCTCCAGAATATTGGTCCAGGTGAATATATCCATATACCTTCTAGCTCTCATGGAGAATACGTGCTACTCGTTACACAGGTCAATGGATTCCTGTCCTGTGGTCTTCTCCTCCGTCTTGCTTCCTTTCTTGGAAGATGGAGATGAAACACTGTGGGGGGGGGTCCTACTGATAGAAGGTGCTGAGTTCAGGTCCTTGATCTCTCTCTGCATAGAGGCAAGCTGTTTGCAGGGTTTCAGCTCCCATTTTATTTCTATCATGATGTGAAGAGCAAGAGCAGCTGTGGAGACTCAACTTTAAGGATTTTATTAGTCACTTATGTGATAAAATACCTTTAAGGTATCTTAAAGGAGGATGGGGGATATTTCGGCTTATAGTTTAAAGAGAGACATAGTCAGTCACGGCCAGTCAGGCATGACTGCAGAAGCATCTCTGGTCACATTGCTCCCGGAATTAGCAAGAGGAAGTTGGCCTGAGCTATAAACCCCTAGTAACTCACTTCCTCCAGAGAGGCTATACTCCTCTTAAAGGTTCCACAGTCTTTCCAAACATTACTGTCATCTGTGGACTAAATGTTCAATACATAAGCCTGGGAGGGACATTTCACACTGAAACCACAGGAGGAGTAGAAGACTTACTAGCTTACTTGATGGCAGGACTGAAGCCATCCTGTGTGACTGGGGATGAGGACCTTAGGTTCTTCTCTTCTTGGCCAGTCATGTCCACCACTCTGTGTACTCTCGGGAGGGTCTTAGCAATATGCCTCACGTTGCACAAGAGAAGGAAATGATCTGGCTTGGAGATCTGGAAGCAAAACCGAGAACCAGCAGCATTCTTTCAGAAATAATTTTTTTTTCTCAAAGGCATTATTGTTTTTTGTTTTTTTTTTAAAATTGTGGTAAAATACACACAACATGAAATTTGCCCTCTTCATCACATTTAACTGCACGGTTGGACAGCGCTAAGCACATTCACGTTACTCTGCAGTCGATCTCCAGAACTCTTCATCTTGGGAAACTGAAACTCTGCCCATTAAGCTACGACTCTCCTCCACGCCAGCGCCTAGCAACCATCCTGCTTTCCGTTTCTGTATATTCGGTATGCCGTAGATGTGGACCAGGCAGGGTTTATATTTATGGCTGCCCTATCTCACCTAGCAGAATGCCTCAGGATGTGTTAGAACTTCTGTTATTTTCATATTCCATTTATTGATTTACTTATCTGCCAGTAGATAGTTGACTTATTTCCACTTCTTGGGTTATCATAAACCCTGACACTGTGGGTATGACCATGCAGGAATTTTTGTGACCTGGCTTTCAATTCTGCTGTGGGTCATGGTTGGGATGTGTCCCCTGACGTCCCTTGTGTTTGTCAGAATCTTTACTCCCAATAGGATGCTTAGACAAATGTGTTGTATATCATGAGAGCTCTGACCTCATCAGTGGTCTAGCAATGGGTGGTCTCATGATTTGGTATCATTCATCAATAGAGGCTGAAGCTTAGAGGTGGCGTCTAGTTGAAAGAAGAGGCTACTAGGTATCTGGTGCATTCTCTTCTGCCTGCTTACTGGCTGTCTGGAGGTAAGCCAATTTCCCCCCATCACATCCTTCCCACTATGATGTATGGCTTCAGCTCAGGTCTACGAGACCAAGTCACCCTGGAGTTCAAACTGAAAGTGTGAGCCAAAAATAGAACTTAGCTCAGCCTTGTGTCACAACAGATCAGTGGGTACACTGGGTAGCCCTCTGGTGCCTCTCAAAACCCAGTGCAAAACTACTGAATCATACATAGAGTGATTCTGTTTCTGAAGATGTACCAGACTGCTTTCCACAGCGGCTATACTGACAGCCACTCCCACCAACACACAGATAATATATATGTATATGTTCCAGTGCCTCCGTTTTCTTACAAAACTTTGTATTCTTCCAGTGGTGACTGAACCCAGTGACCTACACGTGTTAGACAAACACTCTATCACCTAGCTACAGCCCCCGTCATCTTTGCTTTGAGAGAAGGTGTCACTGAGTTGCTTGGGCTGGCCTTGAACTCACTCTGTAGTTCAGTATGTGAGGATGTGTCATCATGGTTTTGATTTACATTTTTGTAACAATTAGAGATAGGACTATTTTTTTCAATGTGCTTCTTGGCTGTGTGTAGACCTTATTTTGAGAAATATTTTCATCCTTTGTCCATTTCAGTCAAGTAGTTTTTAATGGAGGAGATACTTTTTGTACTCTAGACATCAACCTCTTATCAGATAAGTTCCTTCCAAATACTTCATCATACTGTATGCACTGTCAGTGTGCTTTATTGATAGTATTCTTTGGTGCACGGGAATATTTAGATATGAGAAGTCTAGTGTTTCATCTCCAAGAAACCTCTGATAGATGCAATGTTATAAAGCTTCTTTTCTGTTGTCTTCTAATTTAATAAAATAGTTCTAGGTTCCATAATTTGGGGCGAAAGGCCTAACTTGATTTCCTCACTGTGGATATTCTCCAGCTCTATGATATTTCAAAAATATATTTTATTAATTCTTTGAACATTTTATACAATATATTTCCATACTCACGTCTTCATTCATAATCATCTTCGCCTCACTATTCCAACTCCTTTCAGATCCACTCTTCACCTTCGCCTCGCCATCTTACCAACTTCTAGATTTCTTCTTTGTATTCTTAAACCCATGGAATCCAGTTTGCATTGCCTAGCTACTTTAGGGAGTGAGGACTGTTCCAGAGTATGGTCAGCCTACCTGGAGTCACATACTTAAAGAAAACTACCTCCCTCTCTCTCTCCTAACATCTATCCGTTGTTAGTAGCTCTTGAGTTAGGGGTGGGACTTCGTGCACACCTCCTCTCCACACTGGGATTTCTTTTTTTCTGGTTTGAACATGTGCACGTCTTCAGCACACTGTCACATATACTGTCTATTTCTGTGACTACCTTCCTATGTCTGGAAAACACTGATGACTTGAGTCAGTACTGGTTCTTGTACCATTTCTGCCCTCTCTTCCTAGGAGAAGGTTATGGAGCCTGGGACGGAGGTCACGATAGGCATGCCCCATTTAGGACTCAGCACGTCAGTCTCTTATTCTCGGGGCTGTACTTTGAAGAGTCTTCGATATCTCCATTGAATGGTCTTAGCATTCTGGTCCAAAATAACTCAGGCATGGGTATGAGATGTTTGCCTGTTTAGATGTACAAGCATCCTGTGCAGGGCTGGTGTCTGCCAAGGTCAGAAGAAGGCAGTGGATCTCCAAGGAACCAGTTACAGGCTGCTGGGAAAGACCCTCTGCAAGAAGAAAAAGTCCTCTTGGATGCTCTTCAGTTCCTGCTCTTAACCACCTCCCCAGCCACATCCCATCTTAAACACGAATACATAAGCCACACATGGTAAGATTATTAAAAATACAGAAAGGTAAAGACACCGATCTCCACCTTCTCTCTGGAGGGCAACAGCTAGGAGCACACGGGGCATACGATCAGTGTCTTTGCTCTTATCTTTCCTCCAGTTCCACAGTGTTTGATTCCAGTAGTTTTGTGGTGAGTTCTGAGAACAGAAAGTGTAAGACTTTCAGTTTCTTCAAAGTTGTTTTGGCTGTTTGGATTCTCCTTCTGACGATATAAAGTGAAAAATTTCTATTTCTGTACAACATTCCACTGAGAGTTTGATATTGATAGTGACCACATTGTAAACCTGTAGGCACTTTGGGTAATGTTAGTAAATATTGAGGCTTTTGTTCTGTGAACATAAGATGCATTTCCTTTGACCAGTTTCTTTAGTTTCTGGGATTTTTTTTTTCTTTTGTTTGTTTTGTCTTTAGCATGCTAAATCTTTTGTGCCTCCTTTGTGAAGTTTATTTTCAATTTTCCTTCTCTTTTTTAATACAATAAATTGTCTTATGGCTTGCGTCTTAGTCAGGGTTTCTATTCCAACACAAACATCATGACCAAGATGCAAGTTGAGGAAGAAAGGGCTTATTCAGCTTACACTTTCTACAGTGCTGTTGATCACCAAAGGAAGCCCGGACTGGAACTCTGTTGCAAGATATTTCCTATCCATTCACACCGAGGCAGGGAGAGGCCTGTGATTGGAGGGGAGAGAGGAGGAGGAGCTAAGGGAAGTGAGGGGCGGGGAGAGAGGGGGGGAGGTTGAGAGGAGCTGAGCAGAGCAGGAGATGGCTTCAGATGCATTTCCGTTGATTTGGAGAGGTTAGAAATATTAGGATTATACTTTATCTTTGTAAATTGGCATTATGTAATCGAAGTTCTATATACATAAAAATATTTGGTTAACTATTCAAGTTTAAGAGTCATGCCTTACCAGCCACTTGGAAGGGGTGGGTGCTGGGCAGAAGCGTGGGATTCCCGCTGTTTACAGAGTCTATGGCGGAGAGGAAACACAGCTGGGACGAAGTGAGAGTCCTCCAGAGCGAGACCCGCCAGGACATGGTGTAGAGGTCTGGCAGGGCCTGGCGGGGCGGCCTCTTCATTAATAACCGTTACAAACCTCAAGCAGGTCAGAAAGCAGGAGCAGAGACCATGGAGGTATGTTCCTTACTGGCTTGCTTCCCCTGGCTTGCTCAGCCTCCTTTCTTATAGAACCCAAGACTACCAGCCCAGAGATGGCACCACCCACAAGGGGGCCCTCCCCTCTTGATCACTAATTGAGAAAAATGCCTTACAGCTGGATCTCATGGAGGCATTTCCTCACCTGAAGCTCCTTTCTCTGTGATAACTCCAGCTTGGGTCAGATTGACACAAAACCAGCCAGTACAATTTGCTTTTTGACTTGCTCATTGTTAGTGTGAGGAAATGCGACCCACTGCGTCTTTTTAGTACATAGAATATGTTGATTTTCTAGCTAACTTGCTGAGTTTATTGGCACTAACAGTTATTTTTGTGGACATCTCTAGTGGTTTCTACATCCACAATTATTTTTAGAAACATTTTAACAGTATTCCATAAACAAATCCTCTCCTGTTTGTTCACGGGTCTTCTTATCCCTCCCCGCCCCCCTCCCCCCACCCCAGTTCCCCTGGGCTTCCTTCCAGCACTCATTGGCGCTTTCTTTGTGTCTGTTCTTGCCATTCTCTCATTTCGGTGGCTTTGATATTTTCACATAACCTCAGGGCAAAGTCCTCACTCTTTAGTGGAGCTCAGAAAGTTCTTCAAGATCTGACCCAGTTCTACAAACTCCAGACTACTGTAGCTTTTCAGCATCGTTTGCTCGTCTCAGGATCTTTGGACTGCTCCCTGCCTGGTGTGCTCCATCTTCCCACCTCTGTCTTCCCACCTCTGTCACTGGCTCTCAATGCCAGAAAGCCTCTGCAGAGCTAGCTTAGGAGATCACGCTATTACGGTCCTTGGAGGCTCTGTATCCATCCAATGCCATTTTCACACTTTTTTCCCCTGTATTATACATCTTTCTAAATAAACCATGTTTTTGCAGGAAGGGAGATATAGGCTTCCTATTATTGCATTCCTAATTTTTTAATGTAATAATGGGCTCCCAAAAGATACTGAGGCAGGATGCATGACAGGAAGATTTGGAGAAGTGCTACATTTCTTTTTTGTAGGAAAAGGGACAAAACTAGGTAGAAATCAAGGGATCTAGAGAAGAACAGATTGGCCCTTATCATCTATTAAAAAGATTCACCAACCAGGCAGCATGCAGATGATATGAGGCCTCCAACACATATCCAGCAGAGGACTGCCTTGTCTGGCCTCGGTGAAAGAAGACATGCCTAACCCTTGAAAGACTTGAGGCCCCAGAGAGTAGGGAGGCTTGGCAGGGCAGGGGACATCCTCTTGAAGTTAGGGGGAGGTGGAATGGGGTGAGGAACTGTGGGTGGATGGAACGGTGTGGGGGTAATGACTGGAATATAAAAAAAATAAAAGTAATGAAAAAAAAAACGATGACATGCAACCCATAGGAGGAACAACAATATGAACCAACCAGTACCCCCAGAGCTTCCAGAGACTAAACCACCAACCAAAAAGTACACATGGATGAACCAATGGCTCCAGCTGCATATGTAGCAGAGGATGGCCTTGTCAGACATCAGTGAGAGGAGAGGCCCTTTGTCCTGTGAAGGCTCAATGCCCCAGTGTAGGGGAATGTCAGGACAGGGAAGGGGGAGTGGGTGGGTTGGTAAGCAGGGGGAGTGGGGATAGGATAGGGGGCTTTTGGAGGGGAAAGGAAGAAAGGGGATAGCATTTGAAATATAAATAACAAAAATATCTAATTAAAAATGACGACAATTATAATAGTTTCATATATTCCACTCAGCATAACCCATTGCTTGAGCGTAATGTTTACAGAAAATTGACCGTGTTCTTCTTTCTTTTGACAGCTAGGATGGAGTCGAAAATAAGGTAAGAACCATCATTTGCCTGTACATTGGTTAAGATGAGACAGAATTGGAAGGAACAAAGGACCAAGAGGATGCACCACACAATATACAGAGAGCACACAGGACAGAGAGAGAGTATAGTAGGTGCAGGCCAGAGGTTGTGTGGGGAAAAGAAAATGAGAGTGATTTGTCAGTGTCTATGCTGAAGGCTGCCACATGTCTGGGGCTGGTTCACCAACCCTAGAAGATGAGACACTCTTTCCTCTGCTCCAGTATCTTCTCAAGGGGAGAAGCTTCTGGAGAGGTTAGATACCTCCTGTACAGACACATCACTCATAGTGGGGGATCAGAGCTTCAGGAGGGGAACGCCCGCTGCACTGTGGTTCAGTGAGCTGCTCCTGGTGGCGGGTACGGTGCTGGCATGTTGAACGGCTCTCTTACCGCTTTACCGGAGATGTTGGAAGAACCAAGCCCATGAGGGGTGGAGTGTGTGGCCCCTTCACGGTGGTGTACCTCCGTAACAGAGCTACATCAGCTGCCCAAAGCACTTAAGGATAGGGATTTGATGACTAGTTAGAAGCTGAAGGCAACTACCTTTAAAAGAGATTTATTTTACTTTTAGTTATGTGTATGTGTGTATGTATGGGCATATAGGTGCCAGTACCTGCAGAGGCCAGAGGCTTTAGGTCTCCTGGAGTGGGGGATACAGGTGATTGTGAAATGCCAATGTGGGTTCTTGGAACAGGACTCCCACCAACTTGAAGAACAATGTTTTCTGCTAACCATGGAACCTTTCTCTCTCTCTCTCTCTCTCTCTCTCTCTCTCTCTCTCTCTCTCTCTCTCTCTCTCTCTTTCTGGGACTGTGAAGGATGCTCCATTATGTAGTCTATACGATGCTCAGGCTAGAGCTCTGGGCTTTGTGCGTTCTAGGAAACGAGTCTACCATGTAAGCTGTATCAAGCCTTTATCGTTAACGTTTTCAAGTCAAGCACAAAGCATCTTCTTCCTCCATGCTATGTGCATCAGGCTGTGTTTAGAGGTTTGAGAAGAAGAATTCATGAGATATTCTATGGTTGAGTTTTATAGACTGTTGATGGATATATTTCCCCACAAGAAGTTTAGCTACGACGCTGCTAGAACATTATTGGTTTATGACTATATTCTTAGCACCAAAAAGGATGAAATAGATCTGTGAGCTGGTTAATACTGCTTGCCAACTTGACAAGGTCCAGAATCATTAGGAGTCAACTTCTCGGCATGTTTCTGAGGGATTATCTAGATCTAGATTAGGTTATTTGGCATGGGTAGACCTTAACTTTGGTAACTATCCCATGGAACGGGGTCCTGTACTGAATGCAAAGCAGCAAAATAACGAACACCATTCTTTACCTCTCTGCCTTCCCATCGTGGCTTGGAGGGCCAGCTGCCTCAGACTCTTGCTGCCCCGTGCTTTCCGCTCACCCCTTTGATCTGGAAGTTGAAGCCGGCTCTCCATTCTCATGTCGGGTATTTTTGTCATAGCAATGGGAAAAGAAATACAGGACTCGAGGAAAATGTATTGAACAAAACCAACACTAATATGTGTATTAAAAGATACAGCGAAAACCTGTGCAAAATACATATAAATTAGCCTCAGAATAAAGGTCTAAGAAGATTAAAAAAACAAATGAAAATGAAAAAATGGGCAACCAAGTGTGGGTGCTAATATGGACACATAGGCAGAAGGATTATAATTTTGAGGCCTGCCCAAACTACAAAGAGAATGCCGGCCAACCAGACATAGAGAGTGAGATTGTGCGAGTTGACTTTAAAACAATACAAAAATATGCCCATGTATTCCTCAAACCCCAAGGAACATGATAGATACCAGCTATCATCAATGAAGAATCCAAAGGGTTATCAGAGCCTTTTGATAAGGTCCGAGGGTACACACAGTCCCAAAATTCAGGTTAGAAACCTTAAGCTTTCATGGTATTTGGAGATAGGGTTTTTGGTCATGTTATTAGTTCACAAGCCTGCAACTCTCATGAGGGGGATTAGTCAAGGGATGATTTACCCTTGTAAAATAAGCCCAAGGGAGGGTGATGAGATAGCTTAGTGGGTAAATGTGACTGTTGCCAAGGCTAACAACAAAAGTTTGATTCCTGTGACCCACCCACATAGTGGAAGGTGAGAACCAACCCAGCAAGTTATCTGCTTACTAGCATTATGGCACATGTGCCCATATGTGTGTGTGTGTGCGCGTGTGCATACACACATGCATGCACACACACACACACACACACACACACACACACACACACACATGAAAACAACCACATGAAGCTTGGAAAATCATTCTGTATGTGAGGACACAATGAGGAGACACCACTTGCAAATTAAAGTGTGAACTTTCATAAGGCACAGGGTCTAAAACACCTTAATCTTAGACTTCCTAGCCACCAGAATTATAGGCCACTTATTAGGCAACTAATCTATGGTATTTGTTGTATCAACTTTAAGTGGCTAAAATATTCTTTTTCTGGAAGTCAACCTAGAGGTAGTCAAGGATGGAAAGGTGTCGTGGTGTAGAAAGGCGAACTTGAGGTGTGAGTAGAACCTGAGAAAACCGTGGTGGTGTGGTTAGATGCTGAGCAGGTGACCAAAAGAAGTGTCTAGAGAGTGGAAGAAACTGGTTTAGAGTGTGGAATTTGGAGTGAGAGGTTTATATCAGGAAGCCCAGCCCCAGAACTCCATCAGTGTCCACTTGATACATGCTGGTAGTTAGTAGGGAAGAAGCTGTTTGGTGGTGGAGAAGAACCAGGTAGAACCATGGTGGACATGCTTCCTCCCAGGGTTTTCTGGTTTCCAGACTTTTCCTTTCTGAGAGTCTTCTTGTTGCTCTTCTTTCACAGAGTAAGTAGTGGAGGCCACATCTATTCTGCCATTCTGTGCAGGTAAACATCAGTGAGGGAACTGCTTTGGGTTTCGTATACAGAGAAAGACAGAATACTGTGCACAAAGATCATTTTTTTCTTTACTAGCGAGTAGTGAGAAATAAGGAGCATCTCAAGGAATATTAGCATACAACTTGATTTTTGCATAGAGAATTCAGACAAACTGCTTTTGCAGACTTAAATAATCCCAGGATGAAAGGTACTGTATAAATGCAAAGTGTTATTATTATTACCCAGTGGCAAAGAAGGGCATTTCAAAGAGTGTTTCAGTACAATACAATTTTATTTTGCACGGAGAGTTCAAGGGAGAAAGCTTTATTTTATAGACTTAAATAATATCGTTATGGAGCTACAGTAAAATAAATAATACAGATATGGTGTTAAAATAAATAATACAGTTAGGAGGCTTAAATAAATAATGGTGGAGAGAGAAGAGAAATTAAGAGTCCTGGGAGAAGGCAGGGGGAGATGCAATTTTGAATTATAAGTGGTAGAGAATTGAGGTCTACAGGGTCCTAAAATATTCACGATGCATCTACATTGACCACAAAAAGAGGCACAAGAGAGGATAGTTCACAACCAGGGGCTTAGATAGCAGATTTAAAACTTGTTTTGGTAGTCACATTGTTTCCCATACTATTATAATGGTTTTAAGGCTGTATCAAAGCTTCCAGTGAAGAACCCAAGGATGGTTTACCTACTGTGTGCAAGGTCTTAGGTTTGATTCCCAGCACGACAAGCAAAAACTTTAGCTTAAAAATTAAAACGTAATGACAGTCACCATGCTCTAACCTTTACAGACAAAAATGCCTCTTCTCTCTTTTAACCTTTGTTCCATAATCTGTCCATATTTATTTGTCTACTTAAGTAAAATATGACCCCATTTTCCATAAACCCCAAGCCTCTACTTCAAAAGCTATCCCATTTTCACTGTTTCCATAGCAGTGACCACAGACCTGTCTGAACCATGGTGCTGGTGCTTAATTAACCAACTAAAAGTGCATGTGTATGCATGCTAGTGTGTGTGTATGAAAGCCATTGGTCAACCTTGGATGTTGTTCCTCCAGACACCATCCACTTTTTTCTTTTGAGGCAAAGTCTCTCACTTGTACATGGAACTCACCAGTTTGGTTAGATGGGCTGAAGAACAAGCCCCAGAGATCTACCTGTCCCTACTTCCCCAGTGCTGGGATTACAAGTGTGTGCACTACAAAATCTGGTTTTATTTTTATTTTTGTGTATTTTTTGTAACATGGGTTCTGGATATCAGACTTAGGTGTTTATGTTGTCAAGACGAGGATTTTGTTTTAATAATCCATCTTCTTGGCTCTGTTTTTTTTTCCTTTAGAGGCTAGCTTTTCCTCTTGCTCTAGGTGCAGGATCAAAACACTGCAGGACAACCAAACCTCCTCTTTTGCCATGACTGTGAGCAAGGCAATGGCTTAGACTTGAATGTCTGAGGATCAGAATGGGTTGAGTTCCACTGGGAAGAAGAAGGCAAAGGGCTACTACTAGCTTACCAATTTGTGCTGGGGGTGAGACCATAGGAACCAGTGTCTTGGATCTGAGAGAGTTGAAATCAGACGGTTAAGGTCCATGGGGCCTGAGATCCAAAGTCCAGGTGGACATGGTGGTTTTTTGAATCTTCCATACTGTGGGAGGAGGGACTAGGTTATAAAGCTGAAAAGTTGGATATGTTTGCAACCATCCCTGGAGAACATAGAGGCTCCCAAGAGTCCATGGGCTTGGCAGGCATTATCAATATTGGCAGGTACCGCTGATATGTCTGTCCTTGAATATAGTCTAGGGCTGAAGATGAGGGACTGGAGCTCAATATGGTGGATGTTAGCACAAGTCAGAGATACTCATGCATTCTACCCCAGTCCAAAGCCTGGCTGGAGGAACTTCTTTAGCTCTTGGGACAGTATTTTGGTCAGCATTATCAATTTCCTGCAGAATATTTCAGCCAGAGGTTTACTTCTCATTCTATATCCAGATAAAACATTGACAAAGAACAGTATCTTTGATGTTAAAATAGTATTTTTGTTAATTTTACAGCTTTACAGATATATATTGATCATATCCATCATCCCCTCTTCTAATTCCTCTGAGATTTCTCTCTACCCACCCAAGTTCATGTTTGTCCCACCCACTTTTTCTCTCTTCAACCTTTCTTAAAACCTCAAACTCAACTTGTATTGCACAAATATTCTGGGAAGTGGGACCTGTACTGGAGCATTGTTGACCTACCAAAGTCACATTCTTATGGAAAACTGACCTCCTTCTCCAAGCAACTATCAAATCCCCACAGTTCTTTTGTTAAGGGTGGGGGTTCATTTCCCACTCTGTGCTAGAATCCATTCTGGCTTGAGATTGCACAGGTCTCGTGCATACTCTCACAGTTGCTGTGAGTTTATTCTTGTAACAGCTGTGCTCTAGCCAGAAAATGCTGTTTCCTGGTAGTCGTTCACTACCTCTAGTTCTTATAATTTTTTTTGTCCCCTCTATTGCAATTATCCTCAAGCATTGAAGGGAGGAGCTTGATATAAAAGATGCCCCATTTCTGGCTGGTCACATCCCTTTTTCTCTGCATATTGACCAGTTGTGTGTCACTGTGTTAGCTGCCATCTAACACATGAAGATGCTTCTCTTGGGAGGGTTGAGAGATGCATTAATCTATGGGTATAACAAAGAGGCATTAGGAGTCACTTTTAATTCTATAACTTCTTAGCAGAATCACAGTAGTACATTGTCCCCAAGAAAGGAACTATAATGTATCTGTACATAGGTTTTTGGCTTCAATAATGGTATTAGGTATGGGTTCCATGTCATAAAGTGGGCTTTGAATTCAATAGGGAATTTGTTGATTGCTTCTTTGACACTCATACTACTATTACATCAGTGAGCATAAAACTTTAGCTTAAAAATTAAAACATAATGATGGCATTGTTAGGCCACTCAATACGTTAGCTCACTGCATTCACAAAAGGGTAAGAATGATTGTAGCTTTTCTCCTCCGGTTAGTGTTCTTAGCACTTTATAGCACTCAATTATAGCCAAGAGTAAATGGTGATAGTCTGGAGTATTTGGACCCCACAGACCACAATTGAAAAAAAAAATTCTTGATACTGGATTTTTTGTTTGTTAGCATGTGGTGACTAATTGGAGAGGTTTTTGTACATATATTTTTTTTTGGTAATTTTATTGTAGGTGTTTTGAATGTCAATGTTGTGATGACAATGTCAGTGTTTGGACAGGTCCAATAGACTATTGCACTTGGTGGGGCGTAGCCATGAGCTAGACACGAACCAGCGTGTTCTTTGTCTTCCTCACTTTATGCAACCACGGCCTGGTACTGAGTGAAGAATGTGGATTTGAAGTTAGGTAGAAAAAAAAATGTGGTTAGGGCAAGAATGTGGACAATTGTGGGAGTGCCCTCGTTTTCCATCTAAATGATGCTATGATGCTTTCATTGCAAGTCCCTTCTTGGCTCTTGGCATTGTATGTACAGGACATCCCCACAGATAGAGAATCCAGCAAGCTTTGGAGATTCCCCCAAGCCATGAGGAGGAGCCAGATGTGCTCTTATGTACCGTGGAAGGGAAAAGGAAAAAAAAAATTGAAGAAGCAAAATAGAAAGGCTAGAAAATATAAATAAAAAGGAGTGCAAAGTTTTATTGTCAACTGCTGCTGTCACCTCCTGGAACTACAGTCATATCTAAGAAATATGTGACATACTAATAGGAAGTAATTTACCCAAGGATGTTTTTGTGTCTGGAATTGCCTTCTCCGCTCGGCTGCGGGAACTTTGCGAGTGTCTATGCACGAGAGCTGGCTTGGCGCTTCAGAAACTTCCCAATTTGTGCACAATGTGACTTTTATAAGGCCATTAAACTCATCCCGGAGAAAGTGCCCTGGAAAACAATGATACACAGGATCTCAAGGAGCCTGCGAACGCAGACAGCGATGGCAAAATGATGACCGCACACTCATGGTTAAAGTGACTTTGAGAGCGGTAGCTGCTCCAGGCACTCCCCTGCCAGACCAGGATTTTCTCCTTTCTTTCTACCCTTTGTGTGTCTATTGAGGCCTGGGTGGACTTTGACTAGTGCTATCTCTGCTCTAGAAGACACCGTTGTTTCTTCTAGCCGTGACAGGGTAGACACTCTTGAGAGCAGAGGGTAGGAGTACCCATGCATATGTCCTGGACCCGAGACTCAGGACTCAGCTTGGAAACATCTAAAGAGCCCTGGTGGCCCCAGGACCCTGGTAACAAATCTCTGTAGTGATTACAGTGAGGCCGAGTTCACAGACAGGAGAAGCATGGGGTGGGTGGGTGGAGCTTAAGACCTGGTGAAACAGTAGAGGCCACAGAGATGAGAGAGCAAAGCAAAAAGAGTTGAAAGGAGAGATAAAAAAAAGATATGAAGAGAGTGACGGGAAAGAGAAACAAAGAACCTGGAACAGGAGAAGGAAAGGCAGAAGAGAGAAGCAAGTCAGAGCAGGTGTTGGGCGGAGACCGAGGAGTCAGGGCATGGGGGATGATGGGAGGCAAAGCCTAGAGTCCTTCCATGAGATTTCTTCCCTTGAGTGCCTTTGCCTGCTCATCCCCTAAACACAGACAAGACAATTGGAATATTAAAGGTACCAATGAACTCACGGTATCTATGGTCAGATAGGGGGATGGCCAGGATTGGCTTTGCCCTAGAGGGAAGCAGACATCAGATGGCCATGTTGAGAATGACTGTTCTCATGGTGGGTGGTGTGTTAGGCCTTTTCCCTACTGCGCTGAGAAGCTGAAGGCCGAGATCCTGCTCTCTCTGTGACTTGAGAAATTATCTGAGCTAAGGATCCATGTAGGTGGAGACAGCTGGAGTGGTGGGGGCGTACCTCTTCAGCCCTATCATTCAACTGACACCAGGAAAGGGACCTTTGGTCCTTACTAGGTGGTAGCTACATAGAAAACGGGGAAGGAAGGGGATTATGGGGCCTTTAATTTACGTTCTGGCCTGTATATATCTCCCGTGTCCTAGCTTAGGGAAAAAAAAAAAGAAATGAGCCCTTTATCAATTTTTAATAAATTGAAATGACAAATAATCCATTTAATAAATTATTAACTGAGAAAATTACTGAAAACTGAAATATCAAACAATCGTGAGCAAATGCTCGGAGCAGCGTGTTTATTAATAACTCGCCCTGCTGTGGGAGAGTGCTGATGCTATGAATCCCACACAACCGCTGGCTGACCCCATCCAGAACCTCAGGCTGGGCCTCCACAGGGGCGTGTTCTGTGTAGGCGCTCGTGTGTGTGTGTGTGTGTGTGTGTGTGTGTGTGTGTGTGCAGATTATGGGCAGCTCTTGGATAGGTGGTACCTGCATTGGACATGGAACCTTGGCGGACCCCAAGAAATTTCTAGATTCCTCTGTGTAGTGCTGGAAGAGGGCCAAAGATATTTTTACCTCCAGGGCTTAGTTCCTTAAATTAAGACCCATGTTCTCAGGTTAAATTACCTACGTGTGTTTGAAAGAGGTTGGAACTCCTTGCTCCTAATATTGCAATTGAAAACATAGTACGCTGAAAATATCTTTAATGCATTTAGCCTATGGAGTACCTTAGCAATAGAGCCCGCAGCCAGTCATTCTGAGATGCTATATTGTATTTTTTTTTTGCAATGTGCTGCCCAGGAATCAAGTTGTCCTGTTTGTTATCATCGTTTTACAAAAGAAAGAGGAGCCCCAAAGGTCAACAGATGGGCTATTTTTGTTTTGTCTTCTTGGGTTCATGAGACTGGCTTGGACCTGTGGCCCGCCTCTCAGCTCAGCCTTGCTAGGAAGAAGTTTTCTGCATATCGTGAGCTGGGAAGGAGCTCTAAATTCAGTTCTATGAATGCTTATTGTTTCTGCGGCACTATAAAAGTAGAACTGTGGTAAGTTGACCTGCCATAAGCCGGGAGTTATCTGGACAGAGGGACAGTGCTGACGTAATTGGTGACAATTAGGACTGGCAGAACCACCGCCCCTGGGAGGCCTGCTGGTCTCCAAGCAACTGGCCTGGAATGCGGGAGGAGGAAAAGGGTGGAGGAAGGAATGCGGGGAGGCTGAGCCCTGTGGCCAGCTTCTGTTAAGGCTGATGGCCCCGGACTGTCAGGCCAGTTCCAACACATTTCTTTGTTCAAGACCTCCTTTTGCCTTCTCAGAACTCTTGCATGTGGTCACAGAGACTTGTGTGACTGAGGTGTTACAGGAAGTGTGGCTGAGGAGGTACCTCACTATTTTGGGGGCTACAGTCATGTCTTCATTACCTTTGTATGTGACAGCACCCCAAATGCTTTAGTTTTTTTTCTAAAAGTAACCCTACCCTGCCTAGGCTCTTTCCTGGATGTGGAAGCCTGGGAACAACACTTCTCCATTTCAGCCCTGATGTGGGACTTGGGGAAGTCAGGTCAGCTGACCTCCTTGTGTCCTAGTTTCTTTATCTGTAAAATGGGGATAATAATAAACAGGGTAATTGGATGACTGGGATTGAAACTGTCCCATTATATAAATACAATACGGCACTTTGGGATGCCAGGCTGTATGCTGGAAGTTGGTGCTGCAATGGGTATTTTTAGGAAGAAAGGATGGGGGGAGCAATGGGTGGTTTATAAATGTTTGTTACATTAAAAATGTGCGAGTTTCAATTGTGCAGAGCAGAGTATCATTTGTTTCTAGAAAAATTCACTGCTGTGGAAATGAATTGGTTTGCGCTGAATATGCGATGGTTCAGAGAAAGGGATATTAACCCAATTTGCATTTCTTTGAACTGAAATAAATTATTGCCATGTTTGCATTAGTTGGGTCAACTGGATGTGATTGGGCAGGCTGCCTGTGGGGAGTGCTAGCTTTGGGCTTGGAGGTTTGTGGCAGGGTCAATGTGTGCAGATTGGCAAGCACCTTCCAAACTTGATTATTAACCTTTGAGCAACTGCGGATCTTTTGGGGTCTGATGACAGCAGTGTAGCATACTCACTCTGTACAAATGAATATTGTGAAATTCTCAGCAGAGCTCATCACGGTCCAGGGGCTAAATCCCAACCCCAAGAAAGGCGATGGTCACAATTTGATGTCTCGTGGTTACATCACAGCCCAGATCGGATGGAGCCCAGTTTCTGAAGCCTCACCTGATCTCTGCAAACAAAACAGGACTTTGATTCTGAAGAGGATCTCAGTCAAAGACAACTTTACTTGTAAGCTGGGAATGAAGGGCTTTGGACATTTTGTACCAACATAAAAGAAAATACAGTTCTAGTCAGAAGAGGTTGCTGGACAAGACATGCACAGCCACATCTGTCACCAGAACTGACTTCCTGGGCTTGACCCACAGGCAACGACCCCTTCTTCCTTTGTTTCTTCTATCCAATACCCTGAGAAATTGCATGGGGCATCTTTTCGTCGTCAGTGTCCGGGGCTTCTCCGAGCCCAACCTTGGACCTCCTTCTGGGAGTTTCTCCCGCTCTAAGGAGATGCTCAGCTACAGTCAGCCTGGTTGCTGATGATGTGAACCAGTTACTGCCAGAGAAGTGGGGCGCTGTGAGTAGAGACGGCATGGTGGGGGTGCAGGTGACTATTAGAAAGGCTATGTCAAGGGGAAAACTATGTTAGGGATGTACAGTGCTTTCTGTCAACTAGTTGGGTGCAACTAACTTCAGTGATTCAAGTCTCTGTTTCCCGATGGGGTAGGAGAGGCCAGGGACAGGGACTGTCATCTCATCGCCCACCACCTAGGGCAGTTAAACCTTTGCTAATTACCAAGCACAGAGTCTTACTTATCAAGGTCCCCATTTGAACACACTTTTTCATTGGGAAAGAGGCAAACACGGGGAAAAAAGAAGATGAGAGGCAGAGACTTAATTTAAAAAAATAACTCCAGGGAAAGTCCCTTTTGTCTCATTTCTCTGCTTAAAACCCATTCACAGTGTTGCAGCAATTTCTGGTAAAACCCAATTCCCTTAATTCAGCACACAGCTCAGTGCACCCCACTGGACCAGCGCCACAGAGGTTTTTGGTATTTCCATATATGTTATGTTTCTTTCTCTAAACCCCATGGCTTTGAAGGCCTTTTTCCCCCCCTTCCTTTCCTTATTGATGTCAGGTGTTTTAGGCAATTTTTTTCCGGGCTAGACAAGGCTCCAACCACTGTGATAGCACCTATCATGTTGCTTTAAGTAGAAGAGGCTGGCGCTGACAGGCAACCCATGGGCTCCTCAGGACTGAGCCTCAACCAATGCACTGTTGCACCAGTGGCTCTGTATCCAGCCAGTCCAGAGAGACTGGGGAAGCGTATCTTGACTATGTGCCTTCTTCATACAGTGAAACCACCATGGAGGAAATGGGCTAGTCTCAGTGTTCCACCTCCCACCCAATTCACTGATTACCCCATCACACAAAATATGGCTCGTGTCTCATAAGCCTCTGTCACCTGTAAGGGGAGCTCTCACTGTCTGCTTGATGGATTTTTTTTTTGAAGGAGGAGAAAATGAGTGAATGCCCATAGAAATCACGGCCTGGTGCTCAGAAAGGGTCCTGTGATTTTGGCGGGTTATCATCCTTCACAAGGGGGTTGAGAGTGACCAAATCCAGTGCTGTCCTGTAAGCAAATAATGATTCTCTTCAGGAAGTAGTACCTCTAGTGGCAACAAGCCAGTGCTTCCAGGGCACAATCTCCAGAACAGGAAGGGGAGAGGCTGGCTGAGCCTTAAGAGTCAGATTCTGGGTGTCCCATCAGGGCACCGCGCCCCCCCCCCCCCCCCCCCCCCCCCCGCTCAGGCTGCCAGGGTTGTAGGCTGTTGGGTTGGATCTGGGAAGTTGGTAGCGAGGCAGGGAGGGAAGAAACGGCCAGAGAGCCTGCGTCAGTGTCTAGCTTTACTTAAGTTAGGGGATGGAAGCCACGCTGTGTAAATGGGATGATGAATGTGTGCGTGGCCGGGAAACTGCACAGCGCTGTTCAAATGAGAAGCGTTATCGCGCTCACCTATTTGTCTTCTTTGGGCTCCCAGGGATCTTACTTACTAAGAGTTTCTTTGGAAACTCCTAGCTTGGCTTTCGATTAACTAAGGGGGAAAGAAAGGCTGAGTGCAATGGGTGAGTTGGGAGGCCTCCATGTCCCGAGCATAGCTGAGGTTCTGGCTGGGAGAAAGGGACTTACCGGCCATTGGAACTGGGGTGAGGAAACGCATCTGATTGCCCCGTTTGCAGATGGAATCCCTCTGATGTGAGATGTTTCCCCAGCTTCAGGGGCTACCCTATGACTGCTCAAAGCATCCTTCAGAGACAGGGTGGCCCCTTCAGAGGAGGAAGAAAAAAAATGTGGTTGGAACTGCCTTGGATTCCCAAGTCTATGCTTCTAAGTCAAGAGCTGGCTTGGCCCAGGACAGTGCAAGCCATTTCCAGTTGCTTTACCCATGGACAAAAGGCTGATATGAAAAGCAGCGGCTCCTGACCCCTAACACCTGTGATTAGCCCCATAACCTGATTCATTAGATTGATTGGCTTCTGCCTGTGCCTGGCATGCCCTGGCTCTCCTTCCTAACCTCACAGCCATGGCAACAAGTCTAATAAATAGGTATTTGAAGATATGAAGTCCAACCTGCATACGAGGCAATCAGCATGGCAGAGAGGTCAAAGCACCAGGTCAATTCCCAGGCAAATATCCCTTAATTTGAGGCTGAACTCAACCTGATTGTGTGTATATTTTTTTTCTGGGGCGAAGGTGACTCACCTGAGAGAATGAGTCTTAACCACTAAGATTTCCACTAAGGTGTGAGGCTGAAACCTTGGACCTCTGAATGGCTACACACCAGGACATTGTACATAACCTTTAAGGCAAATTACCTGAATTACAGACTCTTCAAATAATGCACTGGTGATTATTCATAAGCAATAATACTTAGTGTGAGGTAAGGGCCACGGTGCTTCATCCTGGTCTATAACTAATGGTGAGCACAATTTTGTTTCATAGAATATGCCAATCTCACCTGCTCACTGAATGGGAACTATGAGGGAACTATCCTATGCAAATTTCCAAGCTCTTATCAAGATAAAACCAAAATGGGTTCCATGTTCAATTGTCAGTTGATTTCATGTGGTTAGCTAAACCCTCTTGCTTTTCCATACAGATAAATATGAATCGGAGTGTGTTACTGTCAAATATTAGTGGTTAGAAAGTTCCCTGAACCAAAGATGGGCAGGAAAAACTCAAATTCATTGTCATTAAACTAGAAGGGCCAGATATTAAACTCTCAGTGTCTGAGTCACCTGTTTTGTCCAAGGTTTACTGTGTTTCCAGAAAGCCTTCATTCATTTATTCCATACTGGCTATTGGCCTCTTTCAAAGATCATTTAGAAATTATATTTAGAAGGGAAACGGGAAGAGATAGACCCAACCCACCGTCAAATGGCTTAGACTTTAGGGCCTGGAAAAATCATCTGTGAAAATTCTGGAATGATGGATGTCCCCCATTTTAAAACTTTAGACAAAATAAGGACTTCCAAGGGCACAGTCCTGGGTAGAAAGGAGACCAAGCTCTAGCAATGACATAGGTATTCTGATTATAACCAGTGCACAGATGCTCCTGCAGCATAGAAAGTATTATTGACATGACACCTCTCAGTCATGAGCTCTTCTTAAGGTACCTCCACATCACTCTCTCTATCTTGTGTCTTCCCATCCAAATCAGAGAGCAGAGGGACACCTAAATTGTTCACAAAGGGAATCATGACTAGGGGTTCTGATTTTTAGTTTGTTTATACTGTCAGGAGCCTGGGAACCAAGATGGTGACTTCAGATGGAGATGAGAAGAGAGGTAGGGCACAGGGTCTATAGTCAGAAGGCTGCCCAGTGTAGGACCTGCAGCAGTTCTCTGACAGGTCAGAAGGGGTGGACTCTAACCTAGTTTGTTCATGCAATCATTCATTTGTTGTTTATACATAAGTTGTTTGGAAAGCATCCAGCAGGTTCAACGCTCTGCAGATACACAGTGCACAAGACAGCCATGTCTGCTGCCTCATGGATCTGTGATGGGCAAGGTGGAGAGAGAGAGAGAGAGAGAGAGAGAGAGAGAGAGAGAGAGAGAGAGAATGCGTAAGTCAACAGATAGCTAATATTTGTAGATTTTAGTACATGTTGAGAAATGAATGGACTACAGTTCCGGCTGAGACTGACAACCATACGAGAGAGCTGTAAGCTCCTCGTGACACTTTTTTTTTTCTTTTAACTCCACCAACTGCTGTCTTAAATTAGAGGAAGTGGCTTTCCATTCTTCGTGATACAGTGGCCAATCAAGTCTACTAGCGTCTTCTCCAGAACTCTCTCTCATCATCTCTGCATGCTGTCCTTCCCCTCTCTCTGTAGAATGTGCACTCTAGCATTTGGCTGTGGCTGTGTCACATAGCTTGTAGATGAGTCAGCGGATGTCTGGAGCGGTGAACTGCCCCTTCTCCCTGGCCAGAAGATGGAGACCCCACATCTCACCTCCTCAAATCTCCCTCAGTGTCTCATCCACCCTGGCTTCTCTGATGTCCCCAGAGCGGGCTGCCACGGTTCCTTGCTTTTCTCTTAAAATGTCCCTTTATAGAGTCAGGGCTTCAATTAACATTTCTTTGTAGAATGAATGTATTAGGTAAAAGTTTGTGTGGGATCCAATAAAATGTCAGATGATATTGAGCATACGTCAGGCAGAGCCTTCAGCCCCGTAAGTTATTATGTGTAAATGCTACAACTTTATTTTGAGGAGAATACATGTGTACTATCAAGCTGTTTTATGGATATGCAGTGTGATTGATTACGGTGTGTGGATCTGTCGCAACAAGATAAACTCAGATAGAATAATCTGTGGATATTTAGGCTTCAGCAATTTATTATCCAAACGCAACTCTAGAAATGAGAATTCTTCCCATTTCAGCGATTTCCCTCTTCCCCTCCCCAATAAAACTACTTCCAGAGTTTGGACTTCTGATGCCAGGAGTTATCTTCTTGCGTGGGTCATTCTTCTGGTCACTCATAGAAAGTCATGTTTGTATCAAAGCATCATCATTATCATCATCATCATCATCATCATCATCTGGAAGCTAGACAGAAGTGGACAGGTCTGTGTGTGTGTGTGTGTCTGTGTGTGTGTGTGGTGTGGAAGGGGAGAGCTGAGTGGGGGCAGGGTAGAGCTGCTGTCGCTGCTGTGTTAGAGCAGTTGCTGTTTTAAGTTAGCAAACAAGCAAGCATGAAAAGCATCCCCACAATTTGTTTAGCACATGACATAGTTTGGTTAAAAATGGATTACATCAAGGAACAAAATGTTTTGTAGATCAGCCCCAAGCAACTTGTTGCTGAAAAATGACTGTATGGAATCCATCAGCAACTTTTCAGAGACTCATTTGTCTGTGAAACCAAGCATTGCTTGAAAGAATCAATCAAGCTGCGGCTCCCATCTCTTCCCCGAAGCCATCACCGAGTAGCTGGGGACACAATGACCTTCTCTGGCCTTCTAACGTGTTGGGGCCTTTCCTTTGATGAGTCACTCTTGTCTCTGCTTTGATTTCTGCTCTGAATTATACATCTCTCTCTCTCTCTGATTATTACAACTCTTATCACACATATGGAGAGGAGCTCAGGAGGCGAGGAAGGGAATTGGGGATCCAGAAAGAGAAGCTGTGTGCTAGCATCTTGCCATGGCCTTTTGCTGTTTCCATGACCTACCTACCTTGTGTGAGCTCTCCACCGTCTGAAAAGGAGAGATCATAGTGTCCATCCCAACCGGCTTGCACCCTGGTAACTGTGAGATAAGCATAGGAACCAGTTTACAAACTGAGCAATGCTGGTCAAGAAATAGTTATATGGCCACTATTGATTCAGGCACAATAATAGTTCTCTCCTTTTTATTTTCCTGACCAACAGCTTAAGACCTCAACTGCTTATATTATCAGAAAGTCTAATTCTGCACTTCCTACCCCAAATATATTTGAAGGCATATGCATATTCCCTCATGCCTTGGGACATGATGCCCTCTGTATGTGGTTCACAAAGCCTATGGTGGCTGTGAACTTTTGCCTAAAGCAGCAGCTCATAACCTGTGGGTTGCAATCCCTTTGGGGGTGTCATATCAGATCATCCTGTATATAAGAGATTTACATTACAGATCACCACAGTAGCAAAACTGCAGTTATAGAGTAGCAATGAAATAAACCACAACAGGAGGAAATGTATTAAAGGGTTTCAGCATTAGGAAGGTTGAGACGTGGCCTAGAGATGTTATACAGTTTTTTTGGAGGATGGTCTAGATCCCTCCATACTCTTACTGGGCTTTCTTAGCCTTGGGTCTTCTTACACACACACTCATACTCTGGGTGACCATTTCCTAAAGCATTTCTTCAAGGCATCTTGGAATACTGTACATCCTGAGACGGAGCCCATGTCACTAGTCACACTAAAATCTCTTAGATCCATAAGAGCTCTTTCTCACTATAGAACTTGAGGGTGTCTTGGGGACAATGACATCATGTCTGTGTCTTGTGAAGTGGAAATGAAAAATAACATCACCTCACAGGGTTGTTGCAAAATTTTGATGAGATGCTAAATGTAATGTTTTCCTTAGAAGAGCATGGGGTATAGATTTAGCTTTGCAGGTCTTGGTAGCTGTTTTCTACTTCGATTGAACCGTTTCAGATGATGGGTACTGCTCGATGTGCTTTCCTAAGAAGAGATTTATGATGCAGGGATTAGGATCTAGGTTGTTCCTCCCTTAAAATGGTCTTGGGCTCCTAACATAACAACTATGATTTAGTGCGTTGAACCTACTAAATTAAACAAGGGGAAAACATACAAATTATCCAATACCAGTAGTGAATCCTGAAAACATACTTACCAGTAACATTATATAGACTGAGCAGGTTGTATTTATGTACCCCTCTACCTCTCTATATCTATCTATCTATCTATCTATCTATCTATCTATCTATCTATTTATCTATCTATCCATCTATCCACACACAGATGCACATGTATGTGCATGTGTGTGTGTGTGTGTGGTCTCACCCCCTCACACACATATATTCATATGTAGATACATGATTGCAATAACAATGAAAACAAGACCATGGATTTGAAAGTGAACAAGGAGAGAGGAAAGAAAATAAATTTAATTTTATTAAAATCTCAAAATTACATAAGAAAAAAGTAGTCAAAATTAAAAAAAAGAAGCAAAGGGGGAAGTTTGCATCAGTTTTTGTCGAATAGCGAATTGCTACAAAAATATTGTGGCTTAAAATGACTACCACGTATTTTAGTATGTGATTATTTTATTTCACTGGTCAGTTCAGCTGGTCTCTTAGCTATCCTCGGATGTTTGATCAGCTGGTAAATGTCCTGATGGCTTGTTGACCTAAGGTATGCACATATGGTCATTGGCAGTTGATTAGTGGGCCTTAGTGTTTCTTCAGGAGACTCAATGTTCTGCAGACTAGTTTGGCATTACCCATCATGCTTTCATGGTTTCAAAGATGCGGCCTAAGAGGCTATAAGGTGTACTCAGGGACAGTCATGGAAGTTTTAAAGTCTCTCTGTCTACTCCATCACTTGATTGGAGATGCTTTGCTGCTGTCTGTGATTAACTACAGTTCACAGTAACAGTTCCATCCTTTCTTCAGTCCAATGGACTCTTTCTTAGTGTTCCCACTGACGTTCTGAGATACCTCTGCCTCACTTTTCTCTCGGACACGTTTCACTTTTTGTTTATTATATACCAACTCTGCCTCAGGCACAATAGTCTATAAAAATACAGTATTCAAAGGGGGCATTCAAAATGGAGTAAAAGTGCTTTGGTAGTTTATAGCAGGAACTTTAAGCTTGTCTAGAGAAAATACAAAGGTCCCCTAGAGTAATCAAAGTTCAGACTAAGTATTTTTATTTGTTGATTGATTTATTTTGTAGTACTGGGGATTGAACAAAGGGTCTTGTGCATGCTAGGCAAGGACTTTACCACTGAGACATATCCCCAGGCCAAGGTTGAATCAATGAAGAATGTTCCACAGTTTCACAGGGTGGAATGGAATACAAGTGTAAAAATGGAAGTTACAGCAGAACACCCCAGCAGTTCTCTAGGCTATACAGTAGGACCTCCAAGGCTCTCAAAGATGCACTTATATTTAGGCAAAAGACAGACCACAATACTGATAGCTTTGTCTTGATTTTCACATGGGACAAGATCACCAAAGAGACCGCTCTCAGTGAGTTCAGTGTGCAAAGTGTTTCCAGTGTGCCTCACTTTTATGTCTCTGATTCTACCTCCCTTGTGAAATGTCCACCACCTGCCTCCTCCTCTGACTCCAATCTATCAAAGTAAAGCTCTTCGGGATTAATGGGTGAGCAGTCGAGACATGTTTCTACTCGTGTCACTGTGCTTTCTACATGCCTGCGTGATGCTTGTGATTGTTTGTCAGCATGATAAGATCTAGGACCATGTGTTTGTGGAGATCTCTAGATAGCATTATGTGAACTGGGGAGACCTTTAAATGTGATTCCATGGAGTGGAATCTTAGATTGAATAAAATGGAAAAATAAGACGAGCACCAGAATTTTTTGATTTATTGTCTCCTTCTCCTTTTTCTTCTCTCTCCCTCTCTTTCTTCTCCCTCCCCCTCCCCCTCTCTCCTCCTCCTCCTCTTTTTTTCTTACTTTTTTTTTGAGACAAGATTTCTTCATATAGCCCAGGGTTTCCTGACTTACTCTGTAGACCAGGATGGCTTCAAACTCAGGTATCCACCTGCCTATGTCTCTGGAATGCATCCATTAAAGGTGTGCACTACCACTGCCTGGCTTGCTTTTGCTTCTTGAGAGCAGAGCAATATGACTTGCTGCCCCTTGCTTCTGCTACTCTGGTTTCCTCCCCGTAATGGTCTAAACCTTCAAACTGTGAGTCCTGATGTATTCTTCCTTCCTTAAGTGTCCTCTTTTCAGGTGATGAATACAACCCACGTGGCTGGTGACGTTCCTTCACACGACTGGCTGTACTGTGGGGCCCACCTTATCATTTGTGTTTTGTGTAGCACGTCAGGCCAGCTGTTATTACCTAGAGGCCGTAAGGCAAAATAGGGCAGACGCAGAGAGGCAGAAGCTGCAAGATCTCATTCCCACCTGGGATCTAAAACGCCAAACTTGGGAGGCAGAGAGAACAATGGTGCTTTCCAGGAGCTTGGATGAGGGGCAAAGGAAAATGCTGATGAAGGGACAAGGTATCAATAAGATCTAGGGATCTAAAATGTATGGTGATTATGCTTTATAAAAATGTGTTGTGTATCCAAAATGTCCTAAGAGAAACTTTAAATGTTCTCACCATACATATACAAAACAGTGAAAAGATGAGACAAAGGATGCCATAATTGGATTAGTAGTGACAATCGCTTTACAATATGTGTATATGTATATGCTTATGAGTATACAGATACACACAGATATACATCTACAAATTAGGTCACAACATTGCTTACTTAAAGTATTAGCAATTTTTATTTGCCAGTTAGACCTCCATACATTTTGGGGGATAATATAACTTTATGGAGTTTCATCAGATACTCTTGCTGTCTTTTCAGATACAGTTTTGTTCCTAAGAGGTACAAGAAAGCAAAGAACAATGACTCTGATTCTGAAATCCTCGCCCCTTGGACTTTGTTTAAATCAGAAATGTGCTTCATTCAGCATGCCTGGGCCCCTGCTGGCTACAATTCCCAGATGTGAATCTGGGTTATTGCCACAACCCTGAAGCCAGAGTTGGTTTCCACCCCTGAGTGTTGCATGGTCCTTTGTCTTCCAAGCATTCTCAAGCTCCGATTGGTTTCTTATAAAACTATCAGGTCGACAGATGTTTTCATTTAGGAATAAGAACTCTAAGGTGCTGAGAAGTCTGCTTAGACTAGAGTCTTCAACTTATGAGGAGTTGTGGCAAAAACACAATTCTAGGTTCTAGAATTTTCAGAGCAGATCTTCATTGTGAAATATAGAATAATAACATCTGGCTTTTCAGCAAATCAGGCCATTCAACTCTGTTGCACCCAAACACCAATCCTTGTCCAACTAGAAGCAACAATTCAAAGTATACTTATTTGAGCCTTTGCGTCTGATTTTTCTTCCCCATCATGGCATGGTGTCTATCTAGTTAGTCCTTCTAGCCATGTAAGTCTTTATATACACCATAGTATTGATAGATAGAGAACACAGGGCTGTTTTGTATCAAAGAATCCCATTTAATTAAGACTATATTCTGGGGTGGGGGGAGGATGGTGGGAAATGACTCCTCATGCCATGCCTTATTTTTACCAAGGTAATAATACTTGTACACTGCTCAGCTGGCAGACTTGATGGAAGGCAGCAGGAGCTCCCAGGAATGAGGAAGCCTGGGTTAGAATATTTGACAAGGTGCCAAAGATTAGTTTTTTATTGTTGAGGCCAGAGTGAAGGCAAACCACCGAGAATGCCAGAAAGTGACTTTTAATCCACCACAAAGAGGAACTTTCTACCCTTTTGGAGTGACCTAGAGGAGAAGACTGTCTCCTTTTCAGAGACCGTCTATCAATTCATGGGAGCTGCCAGGCCCCCAACAAGGAGCAGGAGCTGACAAGAGGCATTTTCCTTAAAAAGAAAGCCCATCAATTTTTCTTTATTAGGCCCAGCCATTGGTCCTAATTTTAGATTCTAGAATGGCAGCAAATAAAGCTAATCACTCTTGCACATTTTACAAGAGGGGCCTGTAAATGAATTTCTAATTGGTGGAAATTCAGGCATGTTTATGAAGTGGAATAAATTTCAGGCCAGTGGGAGATATTTTGGGACAGTATATTTCTTTTTAGTTCACACTTCTCTCATTCCATAAAGCTGACCAGCGACCATCCTGGTTGAACAAATGCTTGGAAAAATTCATCTTAACTTTAAATTGCTGAAGATGTTTTTGGTGGCAAGGAAGTAGAATCAGTAGGGCTTTTAAAATGTCATCTGAGTCTTTAAAAGAGGCACTTTCTTCTTCAAGTTCAGACCATGAATGAAATTGTGTGTGTGTGTGTGTGTGTGTGTGTGTGTATGTGTTTCACATTAAGGAAATGACTATGCTGGATGGTACAGGGTCAGAAAGGGGTTGTAAATAATTCCTGCACCTCCATATGCAGCTCAAGCTGGCCTCAGATTTTTTTGTCACCATTCTACCTCAGCACGCCTAGTGCTTTATTGCAGGTATGCTCCCCACAAACCTGGCTTCGAGGACACAGTCTTCCCTATAGTGAATGAATTACCTCTGCTTTCTTCTGTTGCCATGGAAAGGCCTCTGCTAAATAAATTTGTAGTATTTCCATCTTTCTGCCTACGAAAATGATTCACAAATACAATTTTTAAAAAATATTTTTCTAAGAGCCAGAAATTGTCCAATTTGAAATTTTGCCTTGTTTTCCTGTGTATATACCACCCAGTCATTCTTACAGCCTTTGGCAGAGTGAGAGAGGTTGTGTATACTGAGTCAAGTCCATTGGGTGATGGAACAATGTGGCTTCATCTTCTTAGATTTTGTATTTCATCTGGACTGGCTCTGTCTGGGCCTTCTGCCTCTGTCCTGTCTTGGTGTCTCTCAAGCTTCATTAATAGTTATCCTTTCCCTGGATTTTTACATGTTTTTCTGCTTTACTTGCCTACTTCGATGAAGACCTCTTTCTGTAGATTTGCATGGAACTGTGCAGATGAGATTTTAGAACCCTTGTTTACAAAAATGTCTTCTTTGTTCTTCACAGTTGACTTTTCATTTGGATATATATATATATATATATATATATATATATATATATGTGTGTGTGTGTGTGTGTGTGTGTGTGTGTGTGTGTGTGTGTGTATGTTGCTCCTAGATTGTGAGCACTATGGGCACTAACTGGAAGGCATCATAACATCTGTGAGGTAGAGCCTCACTAGGGAATCATGGGTCATTGAGGACAGACCTCCATGTTTGATAGTTTGATTACGCTTCCTCCATGTTGTCTACTTTCTGTTTCATCAACATGTGAGAAGACCCGCTGCATGTTCTTCTCACTATGCTCATGCCTCTAGCCATGCTTTCCCATTGATGATGGACCTGTATCTCTTAAGCTATAAGAAAAAATATATTTTCCCCTAAGTTGCTTTTTGTCAGTATTTTGGTCACAATCAGAAGAGTAGCCATCAAATAGGGTGCTCTAGGATGGACATTTCCCCACCTCCTCAGGGTTCTGATGGCACAGCTCTCCAGCCAGAGAATTCTAGGCAGACCATTCCAGACATTGGCTTGGCTTTTTTACTGAAGACTCTAGAACTGTCCTGTTTTTAACTCTTGTTAATGAGAGAGAGAGAGAGAGAGAGAGAGAGAGAGAGAGAGAGAGAGAGAGACAGAGAGAGAGAGAGAGAGAGAGAGAGAGAGAGAGAGAGAGGAAGAAGAAGGAGGAGGAAGAGGAGGAGGGGCATAGGAGGGGGGAGAGAGCAAGCATCTGCTAATGGTCTTTTGAAGCCTCAAAACCCATGCTTGGTGGCACACCTTCCCTAACAAAGCCACACCTCCTAATCCTTCCCAAACACTATCACCAAAGCTAGGGATCAAGTATTCAAATATATGAGCCCATGGAGGGGGGGGCATTATCATTCAAACTAAAATAGTTTCCTTACTCAAGGTGCCTACTTTATTTCCAGCTCCATCAATTTAGTAATTTCTTTGTTCTTTACTGTTGAATAATATTTCATTGTTCTGTGTACCATATTTTCATTATCTACTCTAAAGTGGATAGACATATATGCTGATTCCATTTCCTGCCTATTGTGAAGACACTTTTTAGTTCTCGGATACATGTGGCATTTTATCTTTGTAATTGGCTCATTTACCCACCCTCATTAAAATCGCCTTTAAAGGGCTCCTGGATCTCCTTGATGCCTGAATTCTTCAACAGTCTTTTCTATATTGTATCATATTACCCATTATATAATTACTACGTATTATTTATATTTATCCTCTGGAAGTCTGTGCAATTTTTTATGGAATAAAAAATATTTGTTCCATATTTAATACCCTCACAGTTTCTTTTTTCAATTTTCTGGTTTCTCTTTTACAATAGCCTCCTGTTCTTGTTGCATGGCTATTTTTTTTAAAGATTTATTTATTATATGTAAGTACACCAGAAGAGTGCTTCAGATCAGATCTCTTTATGGATGGTTGTGAACCACCATGTGGGTGCTGGGATTTGAACTCATGACCTTGGAAGAGCAGTCGGTGCTCTTACCAGCTGAGCCATCTCTCCAGCCCGGGCTATTTGTTTTTAATGAAGACTCTAATTAAAGTTTTTGTTTCTTTTTTTCTCTTTACTTCTTGATTCTTCTCTAAGTCTTTTAAATTTTTGCTTTACTTGTTGTTGGAATTCCTATATGTGCCATGTGGTTCTTGGTTCACATTTCAGAGTGAGGAACCAAATCCTGAAAACTTGGTCAGTCAATCCGCAACGCAGACTCCCAACGTTAGAGTCACAAATCTGAAATGTTAAATTTGTCGAGAGTGTACCTTTAGCTTTCTGTCTCGCTGATGAGGTCATCAGCACATAGGGAGAACAAAGGGAGGTGTCTCACCGTCCAGGTACTTAAGAAGCTCCTACTGAGGAGGGTAGCTCAAGAATGCCATATTTGTGGAAGAGGGTATAATGATGGAACCAGAAAAATGGCCAAAATGGCAGGAGGGAAGCATGGAGAAGACAGATGAACAGAGCTTAACTTAAGAAGCCAAAGCAGCTGACAGTATAACATCACAGTGGAAAGTAGAATGCAGTTTGGAGGACTAAAGGAAATAAAGAGAGCTCACTCTGGAGAGACTGCTAGCTGTACCAGAACCTTGCTTTTCCTTGGGCGTCCCTGGCCGGGCCGCAGTTTGCCTAGTTCAATAGCATTGAATGTCTTCTGTAATAATATGGGATGCCTGCATAACAACACTGGGAAGTGATGCACAGGAGGCAAGGGGGATTTTTAAATATATGAAAGTAAAACAAACACTTTATTTAAGGAAAAGGCAACTTGGATAAAAGAAAGCCTAATAAATAACTCAGTACAGCTGGCTTAAGCACTTTAGAGCCAGTGTCTGTGATAAGCAATGAAAACATTAATATACAATGCTTCACCATAAATGAGTACAATTCAGGCTGATGTATTGCAGCTGAGCCGGCTGGTGGATGGCATGCTTTTAAAGTGATGTTTACAATCAGGATCTTTTTTTTTTTGCTTGGGGAAGTAGAAGAAGACAGAAATGGCTGAGAGCTTTGCCAGGGCGCAACTCTGAGCCTTTGGTGTGTGGGAGCTCTGCCAAATGGCTGGCTTCCTCTCCGGCCTCTCCCCCACACAGTTGAGCACAAGGCAGCTGGGGAGGCCCAGGGCAGGGTGGTGGCAGGCTTATGCAGAGAGCTTGGAGCAGGGATCTGCTCTGGTCAGCTATGAGGGCAAGACACTGCATATTGGCGACTCTGGGTTCCCCATCTCCACAGATGTGGTCACAGAGGGTGCCTCCCAGGTGAGCAAGACCGGTGCTCCCCGGAGTCTCTTGCTACTCTCTGAGTTTCTCATTCTCATAGTTCATCCAAGCATGCGTTTTTACATTGGTGTGTGTGTGTGTGTGTGTGTGTGTGTGTGTGTGTGTTATACTAGTGAGTTTCACTAAAGCTGGTTACAGAGCATGAGCAAGGGGTGATTTACAGACACACAGGCAACGGTATACCACTGAAGAAAATGTTTCTTCCTTCTCTAGTAAACACCAATTGCTTATAAGTTCTCAGCAAGGCATGGGGCCATTATGCATCCCTCCCCCTTCCTTGATGGAATGTTGATGGTCCCGATTATGTGTAGACAATCACAGCTGCTAAAGTTGAAGACAGTAAGAGTCACGCCATTCCCAGAGAGTCCCATAGCACTTTCCTCCTTCCTTCTACTCTTGTTCCTGCCCACTCTTCCCTCTGTGCTTGCTAAGCCTTGCAGGGGTTGCTCTAGATGTCCCATGAAGAGTTGACTGCTCAACGCTCATTTGTTTTCTATACTTTGACCAGTTGTCGGTCTCTGCAGTAGCAGTTGTCCACTGCGAAAAGAAGCCTCTCTCATGTTTTAAAGTTTATGAAATGGTGTGCGAAATCCTGCCCTGTCAATATAGCCATAGAAGAACCAGAAAGGATAATCTAGATGAACGAATGCAATCAGAAACTTTATTTTTAATGCTTGGCTAGCCTGACGATTGGCCACAATGACGCATCCTACTACTGCACGGCCATGAGAAGAAAACATACACGTTTGAACAGTACTGTTTCCAAGATGGACCCAGCCCCACTTTCATCAGAAAGGCCCGCCTGGGGCCACACCCACCGCCTCATTCTTATTTTTGTTTTTGTTTTTCTGTTTGTTTATTTTGTTTTTTTTTAAATCTCCACTTCTGCTTGTGTAAACAAACCTTCCCATGACCTTTAAAGCCCCCTTCTCTCCCTGTCTCTGGCTGCCTCAGCAACCTGTCAGGATTCGGCTTCCCTCCCCTTGCCAGCACCTGTCTCTCTCCTCTAGGTTTCTGGCAGCCCTTACTGAGTGAGAAACAGGAAAATGTTCCTTTTATCTTTTTCTTTCTTTTCTTTTTTTTTCCTCTTATCACGACTTTCCATGAGGCAAATCAAAGGCCCTGTTTCCTTAAAAGATTTCACTGTCAGTCAATGCAGGGGAGACCTGTACCATTGCACAGTTAGTGATTTGGTCAGAGAGGACTGCCTAGCATTTCCTGCCGTTTTCTTAATTGATGACTCCAGTGGTCCTGAAGAAGGGGCCTCACACTCCTGACTGTCTGGGGCTTGCCTGGGGCCCTTATTGACAGCCCATGACTACCGAGCAGTGAAATGAGCATGCTCAGTCTCTCACCCAGAACCCTGGCCACAGAGTCCTATTGGACTTAGCTCCTCTGTTCGTACAATCAGATAACAAGTCAGGATGCTCCTTTTACCCTGTGGCTTGTTCCTCCCTGCACTTATGCAACTAAATGCTGTTCCTGGATTGTTGGTTATGGATGACGTCACACATTGCCATAAACATTGAGTCTTGAAACAGCACAGATTTATTATCTGATAATTCTGGTGGTGAGAAACTCAGTGCAGGTACCAACTGGGCTGTACTCAGGCTAGGTGGGTTATGCTTCTTCTGCGGGATCGATCTTGGGTAGAACCCTGTTCCTTGTGGCCTTTTCAGGCTTCTGGAAGCAGCCCCTATCTCTTGGCTCATGGTCCCTTTCCTTTGTAGAGCCATCACAGGATGGATGAACATGCTTCAGATCAGAGCTCTGATGTACACGTTGTGCCATTACCCTCCCAGTCTTCTTAAGACCCATGACTAGTTCAGTCTCACCTAAAACATTCAGGATGACTTTCTTACTCTTTAGTCAGCAGATTTGCTATGTCAGCATCTCCAATCATCCCTCTCCATGCAGTAGAACTTTTATGAAATATTTTTTTGGGGGGGGATTCAGACATAGAAATCTTTGCTTAATGAAAAATTTTTCTTTCACCCACAAATGCTTCTATTGACTTCTGACTCTTAAAGTTACTATGACAAAAAGAAGGTATCTAGAAGGATTATTTCTCCTTCAGGTACGGTTGGCTTCCTCAACTGACCCCCTACCTATGTGGACTGTGGCACAAATGTCTCATGAGTCTCTAATTATCAGCTTCTCAGATAAATTTCTCCCAACTATAAGCCTCTTTTGGGCTTTATAGATCTTTTAGAGATATGTCATTTCCAAGCCTATTTTCCAGTACTATTCTTGTTGGAAAAGCCTCTATTCAAAGCACAGGTATATGGTGGAAAACTCATGGACCTGAGCACCGTTATGTGTCGTCTTACTGGGTGCATTCACCTGCATGCATATCATGAGACTACAAACCAGCATTTGTACGAGAATGTACTCCAGGAATAACAACTGGTTATGAAAATAAGATGAACTGTTGTGGATAGTCCTGGGCTTGTATTTTGATGCTAATTCTACTCCTCAGAGGGGCTGCAGATGAGGAGTTGCCTTGTGAACCTTCTCCCCATATTAACTTTTCAAATAAAGGCTTGAGCCAATGATTGGGCAGGAGGAAGGGGAGGAGCTGAGAGTTTGGGGGAGGAACTAAGGAGGATCGAGGGGAGGAGAGGAGCTATGAGGGATCTACAGAGAGGCTGCAGAGAGAGAACCTCGTGGCCCAGAGGAACCGCAAAGTTATATGGGATACTATAGATGGAAATAGAGTAGTGTAGTGGGGGATCCGCCCAGTTTAGGCTTATAGCTGGTTTTGTTACTGATTGAGTTGAGATTTCTTTTACCATGGAATTGGGTTGGAAACAAAGTAGCAACAATGAACAACTGGAAAAAGAATGCATAGGTGACAGATGATAGATACATAAGTTGATTCATACACATGGGCCAGTCAGCTCTACAGTGTTATGACAGAATACCTGAGACAATTGATTTTTAAAATGGTAAGGTCTACTTTTAGTTCATGGTTTCAGAGGTTTTTTTTTTTCCTTGTGATTGATTGGTTCTGTTCCTTTGGGTCTGTGATGGTTCCCAATCACAGTGTGTCAGAGAAAGTTTGTTTGCCTCATGGTGTGTTGGAAACATAAAGAACCAATCGCCGGGCTTCTCAAGAGCTCTTCAAGCACACACCCCAATGGCTGATCCTCCCTCTCTTTGCTCTACTCCTAATGGTTCAAACATGTCTAAATCATGCTATTGGCTGGAGAGCAATAGTAAACACCTGTGTGGACATTTCTGAGACATTACGTTGTGTGTGTGTATGTGTGTGTGTGTGTGTGTGTGTAACTTGTAACAGGGAAGAAATTTCGTTTGTTACCTGCTATACGATGGTTTGCCATTCTGCTGGGCATTTGAACAGTTCCATGCCACATGTGTGATTGGCCAGTTCTTCTATTATATTCTGGAAATCTACTAACGTGTTACACAAAACAAACTACTTATCTCTTTAAGGCTTAATTTTTTTATTACCCCAAATGGGATATTATAATTTAAAAAGAAAATTTCATGAGATATATAATTCTCCTTTCCTACCTGTCTGGTACCTGGTTCTTTCAGCGCAGTTATCCACATATAGCTCTTGTTCTCATTGTGCCTTATTGCTTCCTAAAGGGCTTAGTAATAACACATTGCTATTTTCAGCAGGTTCCTATCATAGATATACCTAATGCATGTACACACATATGTACACACAGATGTATGTCTGCACATACACACACCATACTCATTCATGTGTGTGCTCAGGATGTGGAGCTGGTGCGCAAATCCCTTTGACTTTCTGGGTCAGGCGTGTTTTGTTAGTGGAGAAGAGCTAACTTCTTCTGAGGAGAGAACCAAGGTCACAATAGTGGTAGCTCAGATAGAGGCATTGGGGGTGGAGCATGGAGAAAGTATTTGGGTCCAGAATCATCTGAATTAGCATCCTAGAGCTCTAATGTGCCCCTCCCCCAACCAGGGCTGCTGTTTTTAGGCTGTCTCTGTTCTTCTATGGTGTGGAAGGAGGCTGAGCAGCAATTTGGACCAGGGAGCACAGTGTGGGGATTTGTCTGTGACTTACCCTGACAACAGCAATTTCTGGATCCGAATCATCTCCCCCTTCCAGAAAACTCCGCCCACAGGTGGCAAGCAACCTTTGGTGATTACTTGCTGGAATGATGCTGCTTTCTAGATCCAAATTTTAATATAGAAGCAAATAGATGTGCTCTACATGTTCTGGTGTTAGGAACAGGGTTGGCACCAGTAGTAGTCAATCTATACCTGAGTCACTCTTCATCTATGTCTAAGTACCTGACAACTTGAAAAATTAAAATCTCTTCTAGAATAAATTTGAGTAAATGGCTATGTGCCTCTTTCTTCCTTCCCAACTCACTTGTCTACACTGTGCTGATGTTACTTGTGGATCCAGGCAGGATGAATGACAGAAGGGAGGAGGTGAAGATCAATGAAGCTACACAATTTCGTTGAAACCTAAAGGGAGTTTGCATCTTCAGTGCCCTTGTGACTGGATGCTTCAAGACTGGTCCCAGCGTTCTATACTTACTGGTGTCACAGGTCCAGCATGGGCTAGATCTGTTAATGTCATCACAGAAGTGATGGTCTGTCATTATATTATAAGGTTATTATGTTAGTCTGTGTTGCTAGTCACCAGTTACTATAATCTGGTAATTTATAAAGCAAAGAGGTTTACTTGGGCTTATGATTGTAAGTCCAATATACAGGGTTACACGTGGACATGGCTTTCTTGTTAGTGGAGTTCTTGGGCAGCTCAGGACTTCATAGAAGAGACAGGAATACCATGAACCTATGAGTCTTTTGGTTTCTCTTTTTAAAATAAAAAAAACTTCTCTCATATATTATATCCAGATTGCAGTTTATCCTTCTTCCCCTAGCCGCAGTCTCTCACCCTCCCCCCCTCCAGGATTTATCCCCTTTGGTTTCTCTTGTTATGGTGCCTCCAGGATTCAGTCATCGACACTTTACCCCCAACCACTTTCTGTAATACAAATCAAACTTAATGTTAAGATAAAGTTTCTACCTTTTCAGTATTTAATACTGAAGATTAAACTCCTCTCTAATATACATTGAGAGATGTCCACATTCAAACTATGGCAGTTAAGAAAGAGTGCTTTTTGTCTCGCTAGCATTCTTTGTCTTCCCTGGCTTTGATGAAACAAGCAGTCATGGTGGAGAGATCACACAGCAAGAAACTGAGGGCAGCCTCCAGCCATTAGCTGGAGAGGCACTGAGACCCTCAGGAATAACCCAGCAGCTTGTGAAGAACCAAGTTGTGCTGACAACTATTGTGTAGCTTAGAAGCAGATCTTATCTATTTGGGCTTTGTCTCCAGGGGACATGTGGTTGGGAGCTTGTGAGAGATGCTAAATTAGAGGACCTAGTTCATCCATGGCTCAACTCCTGACACATGGAAAGCAGAAAATAATAAATAATAGCATAGTATGGTAAACTGCTAAGTTTTATGGTATTCTGTTCCACAGTAAAACCTCTCACATTTTTTGGGTCTGTTATTTAAAGGAATGATTCTCACCAGTCTACTTCAGTATGGAGGAAGGGGGGTGGTATCATCACATACTTCAATGTTGAAACATTATTTTGGCTGTAATATTAATTGTAATAATTGTAGGAAATGTCACAAGTATGCACTGAGTATGAGTTATGACTAGTTGCTATGTTGGGAATGTGGGTTGTGAATATGGCTATAACATGTCTCGTTCTCTTGATAAAGTCATGATCTTCAAGAGGACACTCAGAGGAAGTCTGAAAACAGAATGAGACACATTATGTTATGTGTTTTGAAATAGTCACAAAACATTTTGGGAACCCAGATGTATGTAGCAAAAATTCTCACCAAAACAGAGAGCATGTGTAGAACTCGGGGGATCCCTCACTCTATTCTAGTGAATTCCAACTCAGTTCCAACAGGGAATGTCACTCAGCCTCTCGTGTGTCTATGACCAGATTCTTAACAGGAAGCCATGTAGGGGAAGAATTTATTTTGGTTTAGAATCTGAGGGCGGTTCCTTGATGGGGAAGGAATGGCAGAGGAAGGAGCACATAGGTGTGCTGGCGGGAAAGTGAGCAGGACCAGGAAGTGGGGTGAGGGAGGAGGAAGGGCTGCTATAATTCCCACTGCTGGCTGCACCCAGTCATGCGTGTCTTCATGTCTATTGTTGTGATAACTGCTGTTGTCTGATAAAAGTAAGCTATAGGAGGAAAGGTTTATTTTAGTTCACAGTTCCATTATAGTCCATCACTGCAGGGTAGTCACAGTGGCAGGAGCTTGAGAACTGACTGCATTGAATCTATAGTCAAGAAGCAGAGGAATGAACTGATGAATTCATGCTCAGCTTGGTTTTAGCTCCTTTATACAGCTTGAAATCTCCTCCCCAGGGAATGATATCATCCACAGTGGGCAGGATTGCCCAATTCAAATAACACATCAACATACTTCCTCACAGATATACCCATAAGTCACCTTGATCTAGACAATCCATCCGAGACTCCTTTCCTAGGTGATTGACTCTATGTTGTTCCATTAACAGTAAAAACCAACACCCCAATAGATTTTTTTCCTAGTTTGATTCCCACCTCCCAAAAGTTCTATACATCTTAAATCTGGGTACCAAGTGCTAAAACATGAGTCCATAGAGATGTAAACTGTAGTCCCACCTTCCCAGACATTTAACCTTGGTCACATGGTGAACAGCACCTGCAGCACGAACCTTTTTCAAATGATGTTTCTAGACATTTCACTTGACTTTAAAGAACCACAAGTTATAACTATATATTTTGAGTCAGGTGTGGTAACTTGTGCCTTTAATCTCAGTACTCAAGAGGCAGCTAGGAGGGTCTTTGTGATTTCCAAGCCAAGGCCAGCCTGGCCTAGATAGTGAGTTTCAAGACAGACAGAGCTATGTAGAGAGACCCTATCTAAAACAAGAACAAAACCAAACAACAAAAAACCCAAACCCAAATAAATGATATATTCTTTTTTTTTCATTTATTATATAGTTAATAGTCATTCAGTCCTTGATTCAGTGAAATAAAATAGAGATCTAAGGTCCCCATCAGATGAGATCAAGACCTTGGTTTCATAGATATCACAACTAGAGGCAGGGTTTGTTGAAATGCTGTTTGAGTAGTCACTAGTATTTGGCACCTGTAGTTGGACTTTTGGCTACCTTTTTGAGTTCTTATATCTTACCTTCTTTCTAATCCTTATTCTACCATTGCAACCTCCCCCCCAACAATTGGTATGAATGAAAGAAGAAATGTAATGTTGATGTCTTTAGACTACTTCCTGCTAAGGACTTTGAGTTTCCTAGTGAAAGTAAGATCTTCATCTTCAGATATCTCTAATCAGCCATCAGCAACCAGCAACCCAACAATTTAACAATCCAGGAACTAGCAACCAGCAATAAGTAAATAGCAACAGCAGCAGGGGTAGCATCAGCAGCTATAGCCTCTCAGGGGCATTTTTCTACCCTCTCAATTGTCCCCAGAATTCTAAATGTAAACTATCTTCAGCTAGCAAAATCACACTCTGCCAGAGCATGAGACAAATCACAGTTATCCACTGTGGACAATCTAAAAGAGCCCCATATCCCAATTTGGGATTTTAAATTTACATAACATTTCTGTGTTTTAAAAGAATTAAAAAAATTTCACTACAGACTCCATTCATGAATTCACAGCACTTCCAACTCAATATCACTATCCACAAAGAGGCTAGGGACACGGTGCCTTAATGATCATAGTCGTTCAGTGAAGAGGATTCATGGCCAATGTCATGACTTCATTGCTCTAATGTGAATTAGATCTGAATTGGTTATGTCCTCCCTGGCCAACCATAGTCAAGAATTACCTCTTCAAAGAACCTCTCTACCTGAAACTACTAACATTCCAGAAGTTGTAACCTTAGAGACCCATGAAAGCTTCATTCACATCCTTTTGGTCCCCAGACAAAAAAGGGTTTCTGTGCTGGTTGTTTTCCTGCCAATGGAGCTCTTTCCACATATTGGGATGGTTACTTTTTCACTTTAACTCTTTGCTCAGACTTCATCTTCATGAGAAACTCTCTTCTGCTTATGCTAAATCTGCATCCTTCTCTCTGCCAACGACTCAAAAATGTTTGGCTCACAGTCATCTTTCATTATGTGTTTTTGAGATGAGTCCATGTTGAACAGAGTCTTAGTTGCAGTCAAATACATGTATAATACAACCCACTGATTTCACTCTTTTTAGTTTGGTAACATTACATACATGACCACCACCCTAACAATTTCCAGAATTTTTTATATCACTCAATATATTAAACAATAATTTTTCTAAGCTCCATCCAGCCCTGTGAAGTCACTGTACCTCTATGTGATTACCCCAGATACCTCATATAAGCAGGATAAACTATTTGTAAGTCACTATCTATCTGTTGTATATCTGCCTTATCTTATTATTATATTTTTTAAAACTCACCCTCATTATAGCACTTCCTTCAGTAAGGCTTAATACTATGATACACATACACATTCTGAATTTTGTCTGTAGATACTTATAAAGATCCCTTTAAATGATGGTGCCTGAGGCTCTATAATGTAGAATGACAGATAAGCCTGGTCACCTCACTGTGTCTTTGTTGATGGCCAAGAATCTCTGGACTTTCTTTGTTTAGGTCTGTGATAACTGAGGAAAGTAAAAATCTTTAAATAAAAAATTACTTTTTATTTTTCAGTGTTATTGTAGAAGGTAGAACTATGGTAGAAGGTAGACGTAGAAAAAATGTAGTAAGAGTATAATACATTACATACTATATGGTTCATAAATATTGAACAAAAGGGCTGTATGCCACCAAACATTATATAGATCTTGTTTTGTTTATTGAATTGGTAACTTCAGGTTAAATGCTAACTCTTCCATCTCTTCTAAAAGGCTTCCCAGGAACAACTGAGAAATTACTTTGCTAGGAGAGATTCCCACCAAGTTTTCTGATGTGACCATGACTCAGAGTAGCTGTGGACTGAGGATCATTAGACAGCTTCATGGCAACTTGTCTCCTGCTTTCTCTTCTCTTTATCCTGGCCTATTTTGCTTCTTCCTTTTGATTTTACCTAATAAAGGACTTAGTAATGATTGACACCTTAAAGCGGATTTTTTTTTTTGTCTTTCTATTTTCACTTAGTTTGCTCCTTCTTGGATGTTTTTCGTTCCATTATAGGTATGGGTGATGCTTTTAAGACAGTGATCAAGTCTTATGACCCCTTCTGTATACTTTCTTGGAGTTTATTTCTTTATTTTCACCAGCTGCTGAAGTCTTGGTAAGATTTCTCTATTGCTGCTGGTTGTGGGTATGACCAGAAGTTCTCACCAACTGTTCAGAGGGATGGACTTGCATCTCAAGATCCAAATCATTCCGTTGGAATTCATCCATTTTATTCTTTCTCCTACAGTTGGCTTATTAACAGTTAAATGATAGTTTCCCCACAATATATCAGGACAAAATAGAAGCCAGAAAGATTTTTTTTTTTTACTCAGTTTGTCCTATCTTCAGGACAGGTTATGAAAAAAATGCCCCTTGGGAGAGGCAGGCTCTGTGGTTGTTTCCTGTGTGTGTGTGTGTGTGTGTGTGTGTGTGTGTGTGGTCTGTCTGTCTCAGGTTAGACCTCTGTGCTTGCTCTCCATAGAGCCATGGCTAGGTGTAGGATAGCATTGTGCCCTATTTATTCTGGCTTCAGCAGGCTTTACTGGGATGCCTGTGGACCTAGTCACCACACACAGCCTGGTGTCTGTGGGATGATGCATTTTGAATACTAGAAGACTGACATACACTCAAGTGTTTGGAAGAGATCCTGCTCTGAAGTTGGAGAATGCTTGAATACCACATTCACAGCTGAATTATATACAGGAATTTATTTTTAAGATGTGTGTCTATTTCTAAGACATTTAGCTTATATAACAATGAGAATTGGAAGGAAGAATTGATAGAAGTAGAGTCATAGGCTCAGTTGGGAAGGAGACAAGACACGAACATTCCTCATATAGAACATCTTCAGTTCAATGGAAGGAAGGCGGAAAACACAGAGGGAGTGCCTAAAATATTCTCTAGGATTATGAAGGCCATCCAATGTGGGTTTTCTTTTAAGTAGCACCAAATGGATATAGTTCTTAATCTTGAGACAAAAAGTTGAATTCTTCCGTGACAGGACAGGAAAGATTGCATTAAATTATAGGATTCGCCCACGCCTTCAGGTCCTCGATTTCCCTTCAGTCTATAGGTTTGGGGATTGTGATGGCTATTTTTCATGTCAGACTGATGTAAGGTAAGGTTTTCTGGGAAAAAGAACCTTAATCAAGAAAATGCCTTCGTAAGATTGGCTTGTAGGCAAATCTGTAGGACATTTTCTTGGTTGGTGATTGATGTCGGAGGTCTCAGGCCATCGTGGGCCGTGTCACTCATGGGAAGGTGGTCCAGACCTGTACAAGAAAACAAATTGAGAAAGCTAGGAGGAGCAGGGCAGTAAGCAGCATTCCTCTGGGAACTCTACGTTAGCTCCTGCCTTCAGGTTTTGCTCAGTCTGTGCTCCTGCTCATATGTCTCTCAGTGTCGGGCTGTGCTATGGAATTGTAGACCGAAACAAAGCCTTTCCCTCCCACGTTGCTTTTGGTCATGGTGTTTTCTCACAGCTGTAGAAATCCTGAGTAAGACAAGGCTGATGCTAACATGAATGACAGAGACAAAACTCAAACAACCAAAACCCATAAAAATAATGACAAAAAGTTCTACCACTGCCAAGAGCGAACATCTCCAAACAAACAAACAAACAAACAAACACAAATATGCAAGTCCATACTAGAACTCAACTCAAACAAGCTTAACCACAGCAGCAACAACAAAAATTGCTTGGAACTGATGATCTGTAGGTAGGAGTAGCTGGAAAGGCCCATGCTTGAGTGCTCAACAGCGTCGCAGCTATCTTTGCAGTGTGAACACACAGGTGCACGATCGGTTCCCTTCCCTGGTGCTGTGACAAAATATCTGCCCAAAGCAACTTATTTGGAAGAAAATCTATTTTGGTGCATGGGTTAATATCAGATACAGCACCTTAGGGCAGGGAGACAGTGGTAAAAGTTTAGGACATGTTGTCTCTTCAATCAGGAAGCAGAGAGAGGAGAGCTATGGGGTGGGGCTAAGAGACCTCATGGCTACTCATCAGTGATCCATTTCTTCCATCTAGGACCCACTTCAAGGTTTTCCCTCAGCTGGAGATCAAGTGTTATATCACATAAAACTATGGGGTACTTTTCTAGTTCAGATTGCAATAGTTGCTGCTGCATATGGGGTCCCCAGATCCTGACACCAACTGCATTCCTGTACTCCAAATGGACCTACCTACCTTTCAGGAGTCAGAAAGGCCTTTGCATGGGGCCATGTCCAGGTGCTGCTCTCTGTGAGTCTTCAGTTCTGCAAGGTCGAGATGCCCATATCCACTGACCAACAGTCAAGTGTTAAAACCACTGTTACTGAATCTAAAGATGAACCAATCTAGATTAACGTCATATCATTCTGCGTCAAGCAACTCATTTTAACCTAGTAATTTGTGGGGTTAAATTAATTAATTTCAATTTAATGACTTTAGCCTAATACTGCAAGCCAGCTCAGGTGGGACCTGAATACAATATCCCAAGCACAGGCCGAACAGCTCATTTTGGCTGGTACTATGTGCTTAGGTGTGGTAAGTTGTAAGGGTTGTTCTACCGGCCTTTGCGCTGGCAGAGAGCTGTGAGATGAATTTTCTCCCCCTCTCCAACTGTGTGTATTTTATTCATAGACAACCCTTGTATTCCAGACAAAAATAACAAATGTAAATGCTGTTGTTTTTCAGTTGTGAATTTAAAAGAGTTTTAGTTCAGATCCAGTCTTGCATTTGGAATAGTCTCGTTGGTATCCCATGACAACAAGAGAGATGCGAAGGCAAAGATTGCAGGACTTGAATTCTTGAAGAAAGTCAGCCTTCTCAGGCTTTGCTCCCATGGTATCCATATCTGCTTCCCAAGCCTCAGGGAGGAAGTCCTTCCACAGCCAGGGAGGGTAAGATTTCTCATCCAACATGTAACTTGCTTCCTTCCTTCCTTTCTTCTTTCCCTCTCTCATTTCCTTACTTCCTTTTATGCATGCATGTAGTGTGTGTGTGTGTGTGTGTGTGTGTGTGTGTGTATGTGTGTGTGTGTGTGTGTGTATGTGTGTGTGTGTGTGTGTGTATGCATGTTTGAGGTGTATGGTAAATAAGTGGTATTTATGGTGTGTGTATTTGTACTTGTGTGTGTGCTTGAGGTGTATGGTATATAAGTGGTATTTATGGTGTGTATTTGTGTGTGTGTGTGTGTGTGTGTGTGGTATGTGTGTTGTGCTATACATATGGATGCCAGACGACAACTTCACATTTGTTTTCCTCATAGGAGCCATTAACTTGTTTCTTTAGAGTGTCTTTCATTAGCAGCCAGGACTCATTGATTAGGCTAGGCTGAGTGGCCAGCAATCCCTGGAGACCTGCTTGTGTCTGACGCTCCAATCACGAATTTGCAAGCATGTTTGGCATTATATATGTTTGCTGGGGAGTTAACTCAGGTCCTCAAGCCTATATAGTGAGCACTTTACAAACGGTACTATCTCTTTAGTGTCTGGTGTTTAGCTTTCTATGCTTAACCTCTGCACAGGCACATGCCAGTTCTAATGAGGCTGGCTACCCAAATATAGGAGAGACAGGTCTGCTGACAGTGAGGGCCAGATGCCAGATAGGGGTCAGGTTTGAATACTTCCTGCAAAGCATTATGCATTAAAGTTGTTCTGGTCGCGTGGTAATAACACTTTGTTACAAAGAAGGCGAGTGGTTTGAGCAACTTGTATGAGCTAGATAATTGTTGACATGCCTCTTAACCATCAAGCTGAGCCAGTGGTGGCAGGTATGGGAGGAGAAAGAAGTTACTGCCAGCTTTAGATGCTTTCTGGACCACATTCCTCATTGATCTTGGCCCGGCAGGTTGACCTTTCTTCACCCCAGTCCTATAAGCAAATGGAGCCTGAAACAGTGTGGTAGCTACTACCCCAGACACCACTGATGTGCGTTTCCCTTAGCCTCAACACCCATCTCTGCCACCACACACACAATGGAGAAAATATATGCCAGGCTCTCTACTAATTGCTTGCCATGATCTCATTTCATCTTTGCCACAGTTTTATCAGAATGCACATGCTCCACTTTTTCAAATAAGGACTTGGATGGATGTATTGGCCATACTTACCTCACCCCCAAACTGATTCCCTCAAGTCCACTGACACAATTCCTGGAGCTATGTTTCTCTGTCTCTCTTTTTTTTCTTTTGTTGCTCACCTTCCACTTCTTTGGAATGGACAGAATGCTAAAGTCCAGGTCACTTGGTTTTGGTTTGAATCTTTGGCAAGTTTTCATTAGGACTTTGTGAGTGGGTCCTCTCTTTTCATCCTAAGTTGATACCCTCATCCCAGCTCTTCATAAAGCAAACACTCCCTGGTGCTGCCGACACCCCGCAGGGAGTGCCTGTCACCTTACAGCCATCCAATGCTCTCCCCTGCCTCTGAGCTGTGGTTCCAAGGACCTCAGGGCCTTTATTACTGCTTTTCTAGGACTCTAAGTTCCTGATTTATGGTTCTTAAGATTTTCTTAGACCTCCTCTGGGCTTCCTCCCTTTTCTACCTGCCCTGCACTTGAGTGCTCAGCATGATTCCACCCAAGTTCACTAAACTTACAACACTCTGAGCCTGTGGGGAAAGAACAGAGTGGCACACAGTGATCTTGTCCCAGAGTGGAAGGTGACCTAGGGGTCAAGCCAGCAGGGGGCGCTATAGGGGTTGCACAAGAAAGCACTATAAATACATCTTTTGTTTTATTCATGTGTTCCTTTCCACCCTCTCTTCTTTCTCTGCTTGTGGAGAGCTCTTGAGTACAAAGCCACAGGGGAGAGAGGCCTTTTCACCAAGTTGGCCCAATCTTGTTCTGCTTCTGTTCCTCACAGGATTTGGTTGTTTTCCATCTTAATTATGCTCTTTGCGTTAGTGGCTGGCGGGCACACAACCTTTGAAGGAGTTTATCTTACAAGCCCACTCTCTCCCTGAGAGACGCCGTTCTATGGGGGGAACTGTGAGGCTTCCAGGCGTGGTTATGGGAATGTGCATACACATGTGTGGGTGTGCATTGTGTGTATATGTGAATGCGATTGTGTATTTGTGTGAGCTTACATGCATGTGTGTGTGTGTGTCCATCCACTTGTGTGTTTTGTAGATATGGGCATGTATGCACATGTGTATATACCTATGTGCTTTCACATGGGTATGTGCTTGTGTTTGTATGCCAGTCTTGTATAATGTACATGTGTGTATGCGCCTATGAGTTTGTGTGTGTGTGTGTGTGTGTGTGTGTGTGTGTGTAGGTAGGTAGTGGTACAGGCTGTAACAGTTGCCTTCTCACATTGCCTTGGTGAAATCAGAGGCTGCATCATGACTGCATTGGTCCCTTTTCCATGTTGACTGATCCTAAGTCTTACTAACCAAGTGGCTGTCTATTTGTGATGCCGCTATTAAACAAACTCAGGGTGGTGGTGACACGGTGAAGGGAGGCCGCGGCTTGCGGGTTGATTAAACAGTTGTGGCACCACACGTTTGGGCCATGGGTGTCTCATTCATTCCTCTCCATTCACCATTTGAGTCTGGCAGTGCTACCCAGACAAAGTCTGTTCCCTCTGCTGTCTGATTGCATTCATTTGTTTAGTGATGTTCACCACTGGTTTGGATTGTCTAACTCTTATCCAGTTTGTCCACTGACTTCGTGGCCAGGCATAGCTCTCTGACTACACGTAGCAGCCGCTTAATCAATGTGTTTAATGCATGAACGCATAGTTGACTCTTGAGTACACCTGCTAAGCTGAGACGCTCTAGGAGCTTCGGAATTAACTTTTCTGGAGCGACAGTTGTTTTATTCCAAGGGTATTCTGGTGAGCGTGGCTCTCAATCACCTGGCCACTACTCTTCATTCTTGATTGTCACAGGGCTCATATGACCTCACTCAGATCTTCCATTTGCTTGCCCAGATGCCCCAGAACAGCCAATCTAAAAATGGTGTCACTTTTGCCCTCTCATAATATAAAATTAGTAGATACTTTTAGATTATGAACAGTGAGAAACTGCTTCAGGGGAAAAAAATAAAGACATTTTAGATCCGGCTTTAATAAAATTAGTTACTCTAAAGCATAAAAATGTGATGTCTTTAATAAATGTCCGTGCCGTGGCCTCTTGCTAGCTTGCATCCTCCAGGGAATGAACCAACTGAGAAAGGTCTAGCATTCCTGACCCTCCTGTGGTTAGAGATCAGACAGGAGGTGGACAACATAATCAGGCACTCTGGGAAGGGCACAGTGACTCAGTGTCTCTGTGGGATTTTATGGGCCTAAACTATTCACACTGTCTTCTAAAAGTCCAAGATGGGTCTGAATGTGCTGTTCCTTAGCTTCCTGAGGACAATGGTGCATGCTGCAGCCTGGCTATATTCAGGATCATAGAAGTCCTGCTTCTCAGCTTAGCTCCAGATAGCCATGAAAGAGGCATCTTGGCCTTGGGTCAGACCTAAGGTTCTTTCATACTCCATTCTTCTCTTCACTTACTTCCTGTTTCTTTCCAATTAGAAAGGTGGGAAATTTAAACTTCTACTAAACTCAGAAGGAGATGCCAACATCCACTGTTATTTCTGAGATCTTTTCAGACTTTATCAAACTTCAAGCCAATGGCCCAGACTAACTACTGCTACTGTACCCGTGAAGGCTAGACAAGAACTTCCATGCTGATGACCACTGTGACAATTTATCAGTCTGCTCTAGCTGGGAACTTAGAAGGAAGATAGAATAGAATACAGTGAACTTTGGTATGACTTTCTAATTCAAGAAACACCCAGCAGGACAGAACTGGAGGTGGCAGGACTTCTATTTCAGAAGTGACAGCAGACCAGAGTCCACCTAGGAGATATAGAGGTTGCGCCCGTGTTAAGTAGAAGATTTTTCAGGACAAATGGGATAGCTTCCAAGGTTAGTGGAAGCACATCTGGCACTCCAACAAGAGTTTTTTGGGTGATCTCTTGCCCTTATCCCTCCACTGGGAGTCCTGCCTAGCTACAGGCCACCTCCCAATTTCTGTGGACTGTTGTGGTGGAATGGATTCTATATTTGCTTGTTTTACATAGTATATGACTTGGATGTAGATTTTTTTTCTCAGCTGCTCTTTGGTTATCTAGGAGAGATTCCAATGTATCAAAATGCCTTGGCCCTTCTGAGCAAAGAATTTGTTTTATTTGTGCTCCATGTTTGTAATTTCTGTTGAATCATTTTTATACTGCTGGTTAATAGTATAAAACACTTATCTAGGTATTGCCTACCTTCTTTGAGATGATAAAGGATAGCTTATGATTGCCAAGCCCACCGTATATCCAGAGCAGAGACCTTGAAGGGTAGTGCTAGAAGGAGAGTCAGGAATGTGGCCAACGCCCACTGTCTCACCATTGCAATAATTACACAGATGGTAAAATGTGGTCAAGATTGCTCTCAGACTTCCGTAGGAATTTTACATGGTGGTCAGAGGGCTCTATCAAGAGGAAAAGGCAGGCCCTATTGAGTCAGAGGTGATCAAAACTCTGTTCACATCACATTGGTCTACTGGCCAAAGCAGATTATGAAGCCAAGCCCTGCAATAAAGGTAAAAAAACAAAATAAAACATATGAAAGCCTAATTTTTCAAATTCTCGAAATGAGAACAGAGCACTGTTTGCTAACTGTGTACCAGGGGCAACCCGAGGCTTTATTTAAGCATTCACTTCTTTCTTACGCCTCCCGCATGCATTCTTCTGTAAATGATCTAGGCACGTTGTCTGTAATGGTTCTTGACTGTCTACTATTGTATCCAGAATCATCTGGAAGCTGAACTTCTGGGTGGGGCTGTGAGAGCATTTTCAGGAAGACTGCTGTAGAGTGAGTGGAATCTTCTGGCAGCAGCTCAGGCCTCAAGAGTTATGAGGGAAGCGCAGTGCTACTTGCCTGCAGTAGCTTCTTGTTGGTTAGTGCATCTGTGCTTTGCTGCTGTTAGAACCCACTTCCTTGGCCCTTCCAAGGAGGCTGAAGACTAGTGGCTTTCATCCAGTGCTTCATCCAGTGCTTCAGCATCACAATAGAAGTACGGAGGCACCCAGATTTTGTGGACTGAGCAGCTACTGGGTTCTTAGGTTCTCCAGCTGCAGATGGCTATTGCAGGACTACCGAGGTCCATGTAATTAGAAGCCCGTGTAATTAGCTACCTTTTATAATATAGGTTTTTCCCATCCATCCCTCTATCCTGATCATCAAGGTCTTAACTGCTTAACTTTGCTATTAGGTGGTTCAGATGAGAGCCTCTGAGCTATAGCAATAAACAGCCCACTTGCTGCTCTGGACAACAACATTGGCATAGAGGGATGCCAGGGAATAACGCAGAGACAGAAGAAAGTACTACCCTAGAGAGAGGATCATGGAAAGAGGGCTTCCTTGAGGAAGAAATGGCTTAGGCAAGTCTCAAAGAAGACGGTGAGAATGGGACTTTCTGGGAACAAGAAGAGAATTAGATGCTAGCGATGATTGAATGCCAAGCCTGAAAATGCAAACCTGGGATTGCACACTCTTGCTTCAGACCATGGTTGGTTGTGAGCAGTAGGGTCCAGCCTGAGCTTGCACAGACTGTGGTAGTACAGAGGAGGAGGAGGAGGAGGAGGAGGAGGAGGAGGAGGAGGAGGAGGAGGAGGAGGGTTAGATCTTGTCCTGAATCCTGTGTCTGAGGCTTTCCACAGCATGTGCTCTGACTCCGCTCAGGCTAGGGACTCCTGAGTCATATGGTCAATGTGAACTTGCATCCTTGGCAGAGCTTTGGGACTTCTTTACTGGAAATAGTCTAATTCCCCCATACAGACTGTGTCCTTCAGGGACAACTGGGCATGAGTCTACCATTCACTACTGCACTCTCTCTATAGGCGAGGGAGTGGGGAAAGAAAAAAAGAATCTTTATTTATCCTGGTCTGGCCTTAAGAAAACACAGCCACCGATCCATCAAAAATGAATTTGAGTTTGGATAACATTAGCGTTTAAGGCAATGCTCTTCTCTTGTATTGATTCTCTGTGGGTTAAAATGGAAACAATTTTAGAAATGTAGTCTTAGGTTTCCTTAATCTGCGTGGCTCAGGGAGGAAAAGGCTATTGTCACTTGTGCTAATAACCACAAGAAACAGGGCACTAAAGTGCTTAGCTGGAAAACGAATTCCAGGAGCCAGCCCTGGTCATGCCTCCAGGGAGAATGCTTCCTAAAAATTCTGCCTTTTTTCTCTTTCCTTCAAGAGAGTTGCCTTAAAGGGCATAGCCATTTGGGAAGGAGACAGTAACTTGTAGAATTAAAGATTCCCAGGACATGCAAAGTCAGCATGGGGGTGGTGGTGCCAGAATGGGGTCAGGTCCTAAATGTCACTGTCAAGAGGGAAAGAGAAAAAGGGATTGTTTGTACAATTGACTTTGGAAGCACAAGGGAATGTTTGCTTCCCTTCTTTCAAAATCAAACCTTTCTTTCTTTCAAGTAAAATATTTGGTTGGGACTCTCTAGATTAATGCTTTTAGGGTATATGGTCACATGAATATGACTTTTGATTGTCTTAGCATGGAATATGAATCAAATTAGTACTACCCACTTCCAGGGCTTTGAGGTGAGGAGAGAAATCAGGGAAGGCCAGTAAGGGTCAGAAAACTCAGAAGGTACATTGGCTTAGGATATGAATACCATTTGACTGATTCTCCCCTAAGAAGCTCTGGTCCAGAATGGATACAGAAAATGTGGTATATTTACACAATGGAATACTACTCAGCAATTAAAAACAACGAATTCATGAAATTTTTAGGCAAATGGTTGGAACTGGAAAATAATCATCCTAAGTGAGGTAACCCAATCACAAAAGAATACACATGGAATGCAGTCACTGATAAGTGGATATTAATTAGCCCAGAAGCTCTGAATACTCAAGACACAATTCACATATCAAATGATTCCCAAGAAGAAGGAAGGAGAGGGTCCTGGTCCTGGAAAGGCTTGATCCAGCATTGTAGGGGAGTACCAGGACAGAGAAATGGGAGGGGGATGATTGGGGAATGGGCGGAGGGAAGAGGGCGTTTGGGACTTATTGGGAGGGGGGAACCGGGAAAGGGGAAATCATTTGGAATGTAAACAAAGAATATAGAAAATTTAAAAAAAAAAAGAAAGTCAGGGTTGCCTATGATTTAGATGAGGCCTTGTAAAGTTTCAATATCTGAAGGCTTGGATCTTAAGTCATGGAGAATGGGGCAAAGCCAGAATAATGGCTTAGCATTCAAACAGAGGTGAGAATGGAAGGGAATGGTCCTCTTCCCTTAACTGCCTATGAGGCCTTTCTGCCTCTGCCAAGGAAGAGAGCTCATGTTTGTATTTGCAAAAGCGTGGACTCCTTTTGAACATGTGGGCACAGTTTCCAATGTCCTCTAGAGAAACAACCTGCCCTATGACCTTTTCTGTTTGTCACCTGAGGTTTGCCACATTGTGCCTCCTTTCCTTTTCACCTGCCTACTTTTCTTGATCTAGATTTGCAGGCCTGGGGGGGCGGAACCAGGGTGAGAGAAAAATGTGGAGGGTAAGGATGGACATTGTGGTCTTCCAGGCTACCAGTGTAGATCTGCACTCTGCTTCCCTCTGGAGAGGCCTCTTGCCCTCACTGGCCACTATAACCCTTGTTTTCATCTTATGAAACCCTTGTTTCATGTCTTATGAGTCACTCCTTCCTTTTTACAATGACTAATTGGCTTCTAACAGCAAGATCCTTCATGCTTGTTAGGGGCACACAGGAGCATGCCTTATGCACAGAAGAGTCAACCCACAGGGATATGTCAAATCGGAACCTATCAATATACTGGTCTCCTGAATACTCCATTTATATTGGAGAGTTGGGGTTCAGACAAGCCTCATCTCCAGCTTCCAAGAGCAGAAATACAAGAGATCAGGGCCAGGTGAGGCTATGATGGGATGGATTTTTTCAAATTCCAGGACAAATCTAGTGTCTGGTTCTGACTGGCAAGAACTGTTTGTTCTTGCCTTCTATTAATGAGCAATGTTTCTTCTTTGTCTGGTTTAAGAACTTTGAAACACTTGGAGCTTCTGCTATTTTGGGCAAATCCAAGATAAACTTAATGCATTTGCTACAATTTCTGTGGAACTATTAGTAATTAGTTCATTTTGTACCATAAAATTCAAACAGAAAATATAATATATCCAGCTAATTACCATTATCCTAATTTGGTCACAATTTGATTTTGATCCCTTTGAAGGATAGTGACCAACACAGAGATTGTTTTTGTCCTCTGACCTAAGTTCATGCCATAGATCTGATCCAGTTAGCTGACAGAAGGTAGTAAGACCCCCTTGAAAAGGGTGGTTGTCATGGAAAAAGGCAAACAAACACCAACTCGACCAGAATGATAGCAACTCCAAGGACAGTCAGATCTGTGGTCATGCCCTTGCTGTTGCCAAGGAAATCTTAGTTCCCTGCCTTATATCTAACGCTGTAGCCTTCTGTAGCTTGTCCATCTGTCCTGCTGGCTCAGGGATTCTGGTGTTTATTGCAATTCTTGGCATAACCTCAAGATCCACTGATGTTTTATAGAATAAATCAATGTATGCTGTCTATATTATCATAAAAATATCCCCATTTCAATCATGAACATCATAAGTATATTTAAAAAAAAGGACATATTCTATAAAGATATAAAATATCCAAGGATGAGGCACATAGTTTTATATGATTAAATGCCCATTGATTTACTCTCTGGTAAGTAAACAGAGAAAAAGTCATAGAAAATACAGGGTATGTCTAGACAGGTCTCCTAATGGGATTTTTGGAAGTCTTTGAACAACTTATGCAGTATTAATAACATTATACATTATTATAATGATATATTGATAATAATTATATATATCTATATATTTTCATTTAATGTGAAACTTGGCAGGTGAGGTAAAAAGGAAATCACAAAATGGTTGGACTGGAGGCCTTACAAGCAAGCGTGGATTCATTTCAGTATAAAGAAAGCTGTGGTAATTCTGAGTCTCATTCATGCAAACTCCACTAATTCAGGTAGCAGTCCTTCAGCCCCATGGAGCTGAGACATGCATTTGTTCTTTGAGAAATGTTTCTATAAAGACAGTGAACAATGTCAGAAGGAAATGGATGACTACTGGCTGTTACATTCTGACCAGTGCTGATGTTCAGAAAGGCTTCTGTCACTGTTTCACCCCCTCTCCCTGCTCAGGATCAATTTGGTGCATGCTCCCCCCTCCCCCTGTCCTAACCCTTAGCATAGTACATTGTAAACAATTTGCAATAGATAGGAACCCCTTGAGTAAGACACCTCTGGGCCCTTTTCTCTGTATCTCCAGCTCATAGCCTGCCTAAATAAATGTTTGTTCAGTGAATAAATAAAGGAGCTTCCAGAGAAACAGTCTTACATAAAAATGAGCCCTGTGTTCATTACAAAGAGAGATTATCCTAGGAATAAGGTGTCACATTTGTATACCAATGTTATACAAATTATTCTCTTAGACCCTAGTATTACTACTAAACAGTAAATGTTGAAAAGACAACTTGGTAAGAGTAAACCCAATTGTTTCTTGAGTGGTTATTTCACTGATAATTACATATTTGATGTAATGTTTTACTTTTTTCCATCACTTCAGAGTCTCTAGTCACAATGGGTCAGTAATGAGTCAGTGGATGAGTAAGGAAATGGTCCGCAGCCTCTCCTCATTGTGATTCAAGTCCTTCACTTGCTGCTGTGCTCAGGTCATCTTCTTACAGGGCTAGGTCTAGAGAAGGAGGCATTGAGAAGAAGTAGTGAGGGTAAGTGTGGCTAGAGATGAATTCTGCTAGGCAGGAGAACAGCTTTGCATGGGCAAACCCAAGGGCAAGGTTCGGACTAAACACAGCTTTGCAGGAGAGTCTTGTGAATGTGGAGGAGATTCCTTAATGGTGTCTTGGTAGTATTAATAATTTATATTTAGATGATTGGTAGAGGGTTAGTTTCAGAGATGTGTTAAGAGGGGTACAGAATTTCTGAAAAAGAGGAGATAGTGTGGTGATTGTCAATTGAACTGGCCAGTAAGAGGGACCCGAGGAACAGTAGAAAATGCTAAGTTTTGTCTCTATATGCCGAACTCCCATAGCTTAGAACTACATGAAAAGGAGTGAGACAGTCCATTCTTGAAAGTCATAAAAAGCAGAGACTATATGTAGGTGCAAAGGAAAATTTGCAACAGCTAAGGGGGTATTAGTTAGCTGCAGAAATAATAGTGCTAGGCCAGGAAACCAAGGCTGGGTGATTTATAACTCATTTGATTTCTTCTTCTAGTCATTTGTCTCTAGGGAAAAGATAGGTGTGGTCTCTCTATAGTCAGAAGGTTGAAGAAGACTCATGTGTTAGGGGTGGCTTAGCGTCAGAATTGGTCTGATAACTATTAATTTAAGAATACTGCTTCTGCCGAGGACTGGAAAAGCAAACAATGACAGGAAATGGCTGCCCGAGGCATATGAAAGATAATTACATACACAGTGCTCAGAAGAGAGTAAAAAAATACAGACTTATAAGTATTAGCAAATCATTCCCAACTTAGATTGGAGTTCTAGAAGGTTGTATTGGAGGGAAATGAGCAAATTAGAAGAAAAATAACCCTCAAGATTCTAGCTTATTTCTGACACTGAGTAGATTAGCATTTCTCAGTACATGAAGCTGGTTAAGATAATTCTAGACATTATTCTCAGATTTTTGACAATATCAAATAGAAAATATCACTTGTGGAGGAAGTTAATGCCATAGCATGTCTTCAATTATTTCTACAAATAAGTAAATTTTCAAGTATAATACATAGTACATAATTAAATATGGCTAGACAGGTTACAGGACAAAAATAACATGAGCAAATACTACAAAAGAAAAAGAATCACTGAATCCATATATAATCCATTTTTAATCCATCTTAAAAATATCAGGCATAGGCCTAAATATATGTATAATTTTGAAGTTATTAAAACAAGATGAGTATTCTAATAGAAAATAAGAAGCTATAGAATTGATAGATCTGAAAAAAACTAAATGTGTAGAAATTATATAACTAAAACTATAATATTCTAACTCAAGAACTCTATTGAATGACTCTGCTTAAAACTAGATGCAACTGAAAAATATCAGTTAACTAGAATGTATGTTAGATAAAACTTCAGACTGAAAAATGGAAAGCAAAAATAGAAAAGAGGTAAAAATCCTCAGAGTAGTCATTGGTATACTTTACCATATTTTTAATACAAAAGGAGGAGGAGGAAGAAAGAGAAAAGAGGGGAGGGAAAGAAATAGGAGAAAAAGTTGAAGTAATTTGTGATGTCTTTTTAACAATTATAAAATAAATAAACCAGAGACTTAAAAATATAAAGCCAAAAGCAAGAGCTCAGGAATCCTCTCATTTCAAAGTCATATACTATCAAAGACAAACAATTTGAGTACTGATAGATTATTTTGAAAGTGTAACAATTGAGATTAATGGAGTGAATTTTAGCATAAGAAAAAAAGTAAAAAGAGTACTATATTCTTAGTATGCTGAAAGAAGATAATTGCCCATATAAAAATTATATACTGAAAAATATCATTCTAAGATTAAAGTAAAGACATTTAGCACAGTCAGAAGGAAATGTGTTGTTGGCCATCATATGCAAAATAGAAATCTAACAGCATTCTGTGAAAAATGGGGAAGAGTAAAATACAGTTAAATAAAAATGATTGTACAGAAATAACGATGCTTCTTTCAAATAAAGGAAAATAGAATTAATTGACAGAGCATAAATGATTTATATACAAAAAGCTCAAGAGTTGCACAAGTAGTTAATATAAGTGGAAAAGATATCCTATTAAAAAGACAATGATCATTAGACTGGATTCAAATAACTACTTTTGGTTTTTGAAAGATGAAACAAAAAACAGGGATAATAAAACAGTATAAAAGGGTACACTACATTAACATGATAAAATGTTGTTACTTAGGTGTATTAGTTGTATTAAAGACAGAATTTCTTAGTCATTAAAGTCTCAATGTTTTTGGAAGAAATAGCAATCTTAAATTTGTATCCATTAAAATACTATCCTAAGATATACTGGATAAAAATAGTCAAACTTAAAAGACAAAAAGAAATAGATCCTTTCTCTGCTGCTTCTCTCAATGTCTCTCCTGTTGCAGTAGGCGCTCCATGCTCCTTACCTTCCCAACTCCCCACCCCCATCCCAGTGAGAAATCACTTCCTGCACTTAGGAATGTCAGGAGAAATCTCTTTACTAACACATGGCTAATCTTGGCCAAAGTTCAAGTAAGAGTTGGCCTTGAAAAGACTTTACTAACTTATATACACCTTAGGCTTATGCATTTTTATAGACGCTGTCACCCATAATGCTATTTCAGGTCTGGCCCCAGGTTCACTTTGAACAGGAAGCTTTAAAGACTTAGGCAGATAGATTTATATAACAAAGATACTACATATTGCCCGATATTTTAAATACACCAATGTTGTTTGTTTTGAACAGTTTTTACTCAGAATCATGTTGTCCACTTAGAGGTATGTATTTTCTGATAAGAGCACAGAGAATTTAAGAGCAGACTCGGGCTTAATGTTGGTTATGACTCCTAAACTTCCCAGTTTAAACTACTCATTAGATAGATCTCTTATGAGAACTGGACCTATGTTGGTTGTAAGTCTTTATTGTTTCCTTTGTTATGAGGATGGAGTCTAATGGCTGTTCAATCCTGGTGGGTGAACATTTATATCCTTGTAACCTGAATTTCACTTATCTCTAACAGACCTGGTTAGCATACTGCTTATCTTTGGGATATTTTGTAGGCAGTCCTCCTTTAGTTAAATTTCACTTGTGTGACATAATGTCTTCTAAGCAAACATGTTAGTAATTCCTTTAAATTACTTCATAATATCAGTTCTATCACTTCAAGTTTCTTGTACATCACTCCCTTATGCTTGAAATAAACAGAAGGAGAGAAAAAAATCTACTTAACCAGAGTATGCAGCAAGAGATGCTAAGAACTGGAAGAGAGAGAGAGAGAGAGAGAGAGAGAGAGAGAGAGAGAGGTGAGGGAGAGGGAGAGAGAGAGAGAGTGAGGGAGAGGGAGAGGGAGAGGGAGAGGGAGAGGGAGAGGGAGAGGGAGAGGGAGAGGGAGAGGGAGAGGGAGAGGGAGAGGGAGAGGGAGAGGGAGAGGGAGAGGGAGAGGGAGAGAGAGAGAACAGCGGTGGTTTCAGTGCTGATTAGAATTGGAGTTTAATTTGACAGAAGTCCTGGAGCCTGCATAGCAAATTGGCACTGGGGAAATACTCCCTTCCTGGCATCTGGTCTGGTGGAATGCCGGAAGCCATTTGGAAGGTCTGTAGCTTTAAAAGCCAGAGGTTTCTGTGTTGCCCTGTCTCTGGGAACTCCCAGAAAATGTCAGCTACTCATCTATCATTCAGTTGTTTAGAGATGTATTATAACTATAGGGAAAGTCAGAGACAGGTGAAGCCATACATGCGGGGAACTCGTAAAGTCAGAAGAAGGAGTGAGGGTCACTTCCTGCTTGCTTAAGGCAAGCCATCCTAGAAACCTAGGCAAAGGGGATACACCCATAACAGCAAGTTACTGCTAGTGATTATATGTAGGAGATAACTTGTAGAAAGTGAGAGACTCAGAGGTAGGGAAACACTGGCCAGTTGTACAGGTAAAAAGTAGGAAAGAATACATAGGATTTCTGAGACACCGTCAAAAGGTAATACTAATAATTCATGGACACAGAAGAAAGAAAAAGCAAGCTAAAATCATAGAGCTTTCCCAAATCATGATACAATATCAGAAGCATATTGAATCCTTAAGAGATATGACCAGAAAAGTCTACCTTTTCTAACTTCATGTTACATGAGTTAGTTCATCAGGAAGAATAATTGAATCTGCAAGAGACAATTACAAAGATAAGCCCACTGGAATAACAAGTTTTTATTTGTTTGCTCGTTTGTTTTTTATTTGTTTTTATTTTTAACAAAATAAAATCCAGAAAGGAATGGAGTGATATACTTCTAGTACTGTATCTAGTACAAGTATCCTTAAAAGATAAAGGAGAAATAAAAACCTTCTATAATAAACATACCCTGAAGGAATTCATGACCACTAAAATATCACTGCAGAAGATACTTAAAGGAATCCTACATACACAGCAGGAAATAAAACTCAGCATGAGAATATGAGCAAGAATAAATCTCACCAGAATAGTAAATAAGCAAATGAAGATTAAGAAAGTCTCAATTAACAAAAAATAACAAAATGACAGGAATTAATATATACCATCAGAGATACCCCTAAATATCAAGAGTTTTAATTCTCCAGTTAAAAGGTAGACTGGCAGACTAGATTAAAAACAAGACCCAACTGTTTGCTGAATGCAAGAAACGCAACCCAATAGCAAAGTTAAACGTAGAAAGTCAAAGGATAGAAAAGACAACTTAGGCAAATAGAACTGCAAAGCAAGTAGAAGTATGTCTATTCATGTATGACTGAGCAGACTTCACAACAAAATTAGATAGACGTTCATGTCTTATTGATAAAGGAAATACTACTTCAAAAGAAATGTAATTGTAAACATATGACACTAAATTTCAGTGCACCCAATTTTATAAACCAGATACAAAGGCTCTGATCAACTTACATAAAATAATTCTGAGTTACTTTAGTTATTCTTTTTCACCAATATGTAAGTAGGGGCTAGGAGATCATCACAGAAACATCAGAATCAATTTACAGTGTAGACCAAATAAAAACCATCATTAACAGACGTCTACAGAATAGTTTGACCATGAACTATAAATGTACATTCTTCTCAATGGCCCATGGAGATTTCCCTAAAGCATAACATATTTTAGTTCATAAAGTAAGTCTTAGAATTACAAGAAAATGATCTATTGTATTAGGCCATAAGTGAAATAAATTAATCTACTAACAGCAAGAGAAACTACAGAGAATAAATGAACATATAAAATTGAATAATACACATCTAAATTATTAGTATGTTATTGAGGAAATCAAAGGAAAATATTCTGAAGATTTAAATAAATATGAAAACACTAAGGTCAGCAGGGGGATAAAGGCACAATTATGAAAAGATTTCTAATAGGGAAACATAGCTATAGATACTTACATTAAAAACAGAAGAGATCTCAGATAAATAGACTAATCATGAAGCTTAAATTCTTAGAAAAGTGAAAACAAGTATATCTCAAAATTAGTAGGAAAAATTATGAAGCTCAGAACTAAAATGAATGAAGTAGAAACTAAAAGAAAAATAAAACAGAGCAATAAGATAATAATAACAACAAAAAATGAATTCCAGAGTAGTCTGGATTATCCCTTTTTATTGATGAGCATATATAAAGAAATCTCCAACAAAATATTACTCTATAACGTTTAACATCATGGTGAAGTTGATCCATATCAAGAATGTATAGATGGTTCAAAATATGCAACCAATGCACACAATACAGCACATAAACATAATGAAGCACAAACATCACAAAAGTTTCAATACTTATTGAAAATTTTTGAATCAAGCCAATTCATGATAAAAAGTAACTAGGAATAGAAGAATTACACCTCAGCATAACAAGAGTTATATATTGCAGATTCCTATAACCAACATGATAGCGCATATGGGAAAACGATGTGAATTATCTCTAAAATGAGAAACTACACATGACTGTTCAGTATCACTTTTCTTATTTAGTATAGTGCTTGGGCAGGGTCATAAGACAAGAGTCAAATACATGGAAGTAAGTAGGAAAGAAGGAATTTGAGTTATTTCCAATTCATCCTCAATTTATTGACCCCTAAGAATTCCCCAAGATTCTTAGAGCTGATAAATACAAAATCAATAGATACCATCAACAAATTTGATGCTAATGAAACTGAGAAAACCATTCCCATTGGCAATAGCTCCCTTCAGACTAAAATACCTAGTAATAAACCCAATCAAATATCTCTGAAAGGCTTCTATACTATAAATTACAGTATATTACAGCACATAAACATAATGAAGCACAAACATCACTAAACTTTCAATACTTCTTGAAAAACTTTGAATCAAGCCCATTCATGATAAAAGTAACCAGGAGTAGAAGGATTACACCTCAGCATAACAAGAGTTATGTATTGCAGATTCCTATAACCATCATGATAGCCCATATGGGGAAATGATGTGAGTTATCTCTAAAATAAAAAACTTTAAAACTTTTTTATTCTCTTTTTCTCTTTTGTTAATTGGATATATTCTCTATTTACATTTCATTTCCCTTTTTCTGGTTCCCTGCGCCACAAAGGTCCCTCATGCCCTTTTCCCTCCCCGTGTTCCCCCATCCACCCTTTCCCACTTCCCTGTTCTGGTATTCCCTTACACTGATGCTTTGAGCCTTTCCAGAACCAGGGTCCACTCCTTCCTTCTTATTGGACATCATTTGGTATGTGGATTGTGTCTTTCGTGTCCCAGGATTCTAGGCTAATATCCACTTATCAGTGAGTGCATACCATGGGTGTTCTTTTGAGACTGTGTTACCTCACTTAGTATGATGTTCTCCAGCTCCATCCATTTCTCTAAGAATTTCATGACTTCATTGTTTCTAATGGCTGAGTAGTACTCCATTGTGTATATAATAAGTCTTTTTAAAGAAACTTTTAAAGAAACAAAGAAGAAACAGCTGAAGAAATTAGGTAGTAGAAATACATTATTTCTTAAAATTAATAAGACTGTGTTCTTAAATTAATAAAATCAATATTGCAAGACAGTCATATTATTAAAAGTAATTTATTGATTTGATCCAATCCCAATCAAGATTCCAATGACATTCTTCATCAAACTAGAGAAATTAATTCTAAAAGTCATATGTAAACACAAAGGTTTCCAATCAGTCCGAACAATCTTTATGGGAAAAAAAGCAATGATAGATGTGTAATAATACCTGACCTGAAATTAATACATTAATAGTAACAAAACCAGTATGCTACTACCATGAAAAAAGATACATGCCGCATAGACCATCCTATTTACACAGAAATGAATGCATACATTTATAGCTATGAATTTTGGCTAAATACCAAGAGTATACACTGGAGGAAAATAGTCATTTTAGTAAGGGGTGCTGGGAAAACTGAATATTCACATGTAGGAGAATGAAAGAAGTCAAAGTTCGAAGCAGTAAAATAATCAACTCAAGGGTTGGCAAGATGGCACAGTGCGTTATGGAGCTTTCTACGGAAGCCTGGAGACCTATCAGGTTCAATCCCCAAGTGGAAAGAAAAGAAACCTCATTCCATTGACTCCATAGGTATATGCTCTTTCCACTTGCCACACACACACACACACACACACACACACACACACACACTATTAACAATAACTAATAATATCAGCTTAAATGTATCTAATACCTTAACATAATATTTCAAACTTAGAAACTTCTAGAATAAAGTATTGGTAAATACTCAAGATATGTGTACAGGCAAGGGCTTTCTGAAAGTAGTCCAAAAGTTCAGGAAACAAGTAGAAGTTTCCTTGCTTAAAGAACTCTTTATCCCTAAAGTTAATCTATAAAACTGTACTTTTGCTATAGCAACTATGGGAAGGTGGACAGCGTCTCTGAGATCATTCCAAAGCTGAGTGGCTATCATATTTTCTATTCAGTATTATATTGGATGTCTCAGACAAGTAGGGAAGAATCTATTATTTGTGTTGAAAAATCAATAAATAAAATTATAGTATTTATTCATAGTTTATCCTCCTTGCCATGTAAAAATATCTAAACAAGCCTGAAACTTATCAGCATTTACAAATGAGTTTAGCAAGTTTTGTGCAAAACTTTGCATTAAATAAATTTTAGAACAGCATGTACAATTGTATACACTTTGAAAATGAAATTTTAAAATGTATCACCTATTGTAGCATCAAAGATAAAAGATGAAATTCCATGAATAAATAAAAAATGTGAACGATGTGAACTATGATAAGAATAGCTATGACATTTTTGAGCAATGAAAAGATCTATTCCATTGACTATTGTGATTTTTCTTTTACAGGGACAACAGTTGTGATGGAATGGCATTGCTGTAGTAATAGACTAAGAGAAGCCGAAACACACAAATACAGGCCTTGATTTAGGACAGCTATGCTGCTGTCTTGCAGTGAGAAAGCATTTATTAGATCAATGGAAAACAAACTAGAGTGCCGTATGTTTTTAAAAAACAACTTTGGCCCCTAAATATCTTCATTTAAAAAAATCAATTACAGATATAATAAAATGATCACAATCAAAACAACAAACCTTATGGGAAATAAGCTAGATAGTATTGTCCCACTCCCAGAAAAAGGAGAAAGTTCTAGACAAGAAACAGCACTAATCACAAAGAGGAAGATTGGCACTTTATCTATACTCAATTTGATAAAATGCCTGGCTTTATCACAAACCATCAATAGAGTAAAGATATAATCCAAATGGTGAGAGGTGTTTGCAATATATGTAACAAAATCCAGTTTCCTGAATAATGAATTTCTACTGATCAATAAAAAAGATAGTCCAATGGAAAAATGGAGAAAAGATAAGTAGAAATTCTACCCAAGGATGACAAATCCTACTTTTATTAGCAATGAACAAGTATGTGAAAATACAAATCCAAACCACGAGGAGATAACATTATAAAATGATAGATTTGCTAATTTTCAAATCTGTTGCTAATGAATTTTCATATTGCTTGAGATGAAATGTGCTATGTTCACACAGTGCCCTATGATACGGCAATGGGGAGGAGCACACAGCTACTCCATTCAGAGTGCCGAAGACCCTTCAAAGACGAGCATTAAGTAAATGGCTCCAAGCACAAGACTTCATGTGGGATTCACCTAACGCAAGTTTCTGAAGCAGGCAGAGTTAATTTCTAGTGTTTAGGAATGCAGATTAGGTCACAGGACCATAAAGAAAAGCAGTTGGTTACTGACTTAGGTTTCCTCCTGTTAGGGCCAAACACCATGGACAAAGCAACTTTAGGAGGAAGGGGTTTAT